>OY743226.1:60665652-61265652 GCA_963555765.1 Orthonevra nobilis
CAGCATTTCTTGATGCAATAGGTTGACTAAATATTCATTAAAATAACTCGGCAATATATTGAAAAAATTCCAAACTTTACATGTGCATCTATACTCAATATGCCGTCAATAATAGCCCATAAATATTTGAATTCAATAACTGTCTCAATATTGTGACCATCTATTTCAATTTAGGTAGGTTTAAATCTAGCAGTACTCTTATTACAATTCAAAATAATTACTTTGGTTTTATCTATATAATTATTATTATTATAATTATTATTATTATTATTATTATTATAATATTATTATTATAATAATTAATTCTACTTTAACTTATCACTTTGTTCCCGGAGGTGTAAGTTTTTAAAATGTTTTTGTAAAACTTTAGAAATCTCAATTAAATCTGTTTTATTAACAATGAATTTAAAAAAACATGTTTAAATGTCTTATTAATGTTTTTAGAAGTGGTTTCACCACGTAACCAGTTGAAAAATAAGAAGAAAAAAACCAAGAAACCAAGTAACAATATTTTTTTAATAATTTTTATCAAACGTTATGAGGTGAATCAAAACAACTTGTTTTTTGTCATTCAAACAAAGTTCAACCTCGCAGCAAGAATAGGACCACCTTGTATGGTGAGGATCTGATGCTGTAATGCAATGTGCACATAACCGCCTTAATCAGACATGTTTCGGCAAATGATCACATTTGCAATGCTATCTTTTTTAGCAGAAAAAGAAAGCATTGTTTCATTCCAAGCGGTCCCTTAAATTTGAATGGTGCCGACATATACTAGGATAACAACGTCAAATACCTTGGAATCCATCTCGACAAGAGGCTTATTTTTAAACACCATGTGGACAAAGTTATACAAAAGAGTAACATTGCCACCAAAATGCTCTATCCTTTTATAAATAGATAATCGTTAATAAGTAAGGAGAACAAAGTTATATTACATAAAGTCATATTCCAATTCATTCTCCTCTGTGGATGCCAAGCGTGGAAAAACTGTGCAAGTTATCATTTTTCAAGACTGCAAATCAAGCGGAATAAACTCTCAAAAATGAGTTAAACAATTTGCCCAGAAATTATTCACCTCATGATCTACATTCACAAGCGAATGTTGAATTGACCTCCGACCGTATTTTGAAGCTTAGACAAAACTTCTTGAGGAAATGTATATATTCGGGTAATCCTATGATAAATGCCTTAGCTTCTTGATCTCCATAAGACTGAGTTTATATATTTAATTATTTATTTATATTTTCTTAATTATTTTACACATCTATTTATTTATTTATTTCCTAATTTATTTATTTCCTTATTTATTTATTTATTTACTTATTAAAGTATTTAAACATTAATTAATTTATTTATTTATTTTCTAGTTATATACCACCTTTATATACATAAGCACTTGATTATTATTTGTTTTTTGTATATCTTATTTATTTATTTATTTGTTACGCACATACAATTATTTATTATTTATTTATTTACTTATTTATTTAAACATATCTATATTTAATTTTTTTTTGACAACACTTTTTATTTAAATACTCTTACATGAAGGTTTTTTCTCGTAGTTTTCCTTCAGATTCTTGATCAATTTTTCCATATTTTTGTATTTTTGGAAAAATAATTCATTTCAGTTATAAGATATAATACGTATCTAATCTCTGTGTAAATTGTGCGACAGAAGTCATGTAATCTTCAATACGAAAATAAAAATATCTATCTTTTAAATGGCACTTTGGTTTTGAAATGACTATCGGAAGAACTTGGGCCAGGAGTACTTGGGCCTGATTTTCTTATTCTTATTTTAAATGTCTTGCTCCCAACAAATCCTGAGCAAACATCTAACCTGAACGCGTTGAGCAATAATGTTGTTGAACATGTTGATGAAATCTTTCATTGAATGTATGCATTCAAAAGGCACGCATCAAGCAAATACCGAAAAATCGGATGCCATTTAAGGACATACAGCTTATCCATGTGTTTGTTTTAATCACTTACAAGTTGTGGACATAAGGATCCTTCTTACGGCCATCTTTTTTCATGCGCATTTCTGCTCCAGAAACTGATGAAAATTACTCAGAAAATGCACGTGTCCTTCTATTTTAAAAATGCTTGATCCTCCCTACTGACGCGCCACTCAGATTACCCTTCCCGTAAATAATTTTCCTCTAGCAGATCAGTGGGTGAATTTTTTCTTCCTCTCCGAAAAGTTCCAGGGGAGTTAATCATATCTGCTTGTAAATCTTTTTGAAGTTGTATCGAATTAAAAAAAATTATCGAAAAAGATAAATGTCCTTTTCGTACTAACGTCTTGGAAAGGTCCTTCACCACACGTGAACCAAGACCTTTTTCGGTACCTGTCGTAATTTTTCCGGTGTAGATCCGAAACTGGCACACATATCTACCCTTATTCGTCAGCTCTGTTCCAAAGCTTGTACCACCGTTTTATAAGCTTCAGGGGCATATATGGTCCAAAGCAGCTCCGTCCCTTGAATTTATCATTGATAACAAGCTTACCAATATCTTGAGAAGTTCTTTCTGGTTTTCGCAAACTGTCATTCATGCACAATTTACCCAAGAAGCCACTCAAAACGATCTTTTTGTTGAGCAACAGACAGAGGAAGATGATCTTTGCTAATCCCTCTTAATGTCCTTATTGAGGCACGTCAAAAAAACTATTTCCATCGTATGTATATCGGACAGATCTTCAACATTTGCTCTAGGATCTTCTGGTTTCGATATCCGATTAAATTCCGTCAAAAAAATCTGAGATTATTCCGAATCCGTCGATTATAGGTCAAATCTACGAAACCGATCATTGAATAAAATTAAAAAAAAAAAATTAATTCCCCACTGTTTTCACAGCGAAACCTTGAGGAATGGGTCGCATTTCATAAATTGCTACCAACTATACATTTTATGACAGTAAAATGGCAACTTGCATTAACGCATTTTACTTACTTGTTATTCTAAAAAATAACTAACTAATAATAATTAATAAATAACAATAAAAATCACTTCAAATGGCACGAACCGTCAAACTTATGCAGAAAAAAATCACTGATAACGCATTGAAAATAATTCCAAAGAAAAATGTTACCATACAAAAAAATAAATAACAGTAAGTAGAAATACACTTGGTTTTACCATGAAACCCCCAGGAATATAAAGAAAAAAATGTTAAGTGTGTGGTTTCACAGCGAACCCGCTAGGGTTAAACATAAACTTCTAGAAATAATCAAAAACGCTTTTTAAGCAAACAGTAATATTTTTTAAAACCGCACATTAATTTCTCAATGATTTATAATTGAACCAGCAATACACCAACCAAAGATTTCAGAAACGCCACGCCACAGACAACACTGTCGATTTTTGTCACATTTCTAGTTCATCAATTATAACGAAACTTTTGACTAACGGAAAGTCTTTATTTAGTTCAGGAAGAAGGTAAGGTAAGGTAACAATCACTTTCTTGTATGGAATGTCTATAACTCTTTATTGATCATAAGTTTCAAAAGAGACTTCAGATGATTTTTTGCGAAAGCCAAATTTATTATAACGTATCATGAGATTCTTAAAAATTGTGCAGTTTGTTGTTACAGAATGTTAAATCATTTTACTTTCTAGGGTCATCATATTGGCCGTTGTGTTTTTTTTTATGTGCAATTTTTATTGACTTTAAATTATGCAGTAAACTTAACTACCAGACAAAATAGCTTAAAACTACCTTAAATAACAAAATGTTTATATCTAACTTACCAGCCATTTAAGGCGCTCTAAGCTTAATTTACTTCTTAAACTATGCCTTTCGACTTAAGCTAACATATTCTTTATTTTCTTATTAACTAAGAAAATTGAGTTTTAAAACTTGGTAAAAATGCGTTTTGTTTTTTATTTAAAACTATTATCACTAACTTTAAATAATCTATTATAACTTAAATGTGACTTAAATTCTTTAATAACTTATTTCTAGCTTAATGTGTACATTCAAGGTAGGCAGAAACACACAGACATGCATTGATTAACCTATTTTAGTCAGCCAACATTTCTAAGACAAAAAAAAATGTATGAAACATAAAGACGGCATTGGGGGCTACTCGTCCCTTCCCTGTGTTCTGCAAGCCGCCAGATTTATCGGTGCTGGCGTTCTACTTCTTTCATATGGCGGCCCAAAACCGAAGACACTCCACGGAACTATTGCCGACGTCTCGTTCGTGGAAGATCGCTAACCTATCCTGGATCAGACCTATCGAGCACTGGTAGAGGGAAGCTTCTTTGAGGATAAAGCCGTTAAGGCGACTACTTCCGTAATACAAGTCATTTTGGTAAAAAGCTCCGGAGATCAGGCTTTTGACCAAGTTCATTGCCCTAGCAAAATGACTTCGTGTTAGCTTTATAATGAAATTTTTTTTCTACTCTTATCATGTCTGCCTTGTTGCATAGGACCTCGTTGGGATGGAATTTTCTGTACTCAGACTCTCGAGTTCTGCATAAGCGTCAGCAAGTCCTAAGACATTGCCTTACAAACAACCAAATTACACTTCGACTCATCAGTGGCTGCCCATGCGGTCCTATAATTGAGAGCTTTCGCCAATTCTTGATGGTATCCCTAGAGGATCTTACAAGGTCACTGGTGAATATTATTATAAAGGACAATTGCCTGTTGCAGACCATTTATTAATTTCAATACCCCATTAGAAGTTACATTGCCATTTTTCACGATGAACTGCCTATTGACTAGCATATTAACTAGCATGTACAGCAGTGGTTTGCTGATGCCCAGACAACTCAACTTGTAAAATAGTCGTATTAAGCCTTTTCCAGGTCGACCAGGCAGGCACCAGTGCATTGTTTGCATATTAACCGGTCTGAAACATTCCCACTTTCAAGCCTTTCTGTACTTTTTTTACTATGAGAATTATGATTTTTTTTGATCTTGGAATCAAAAGACTAATTAAGAAATTAAATCTAAAAAAAATAGTAAAAGTCAACGACATATGTGAATCATCTTTTTTTTAATTTTTGTGTAGACATATTGATTTAATAAAATATATAAATTTATTTCTGTATTTATTTTGAATAAAGGTTGTTAACCGAACATGATTATGTCGGTCAAGTCGCCGCCCTGTGCGTTGTTTTTTAGGCAGACTTCTCATGATATTACAGCAATTGCGTTTAGCATGCTTGCCTTGTTGGATATCCTTAGGGACCCGCATACGAAGAAAAAGTGATGGGTCGAAAAAATGTCTCGCAAAATGGTATTGTTGCTAGAGCTGCATACGACGTGGAATTGTTTTGTGTTACGATTTTTTGTGTTGGCCTTATATATTATCTGCTACTGCAAGGTCTCTAGCATCCTAAAAGAAATATCGCCCAATGATGTTCCCGCCTCAATTGCCGGTATAAAGTTGTGTGACTCACTAATTAATTAAATTTAAAGGTGGCTATACTATCTATTAATAAAGACAGCCTAGTCGATTATATAAAAAAATCAAACACCTTAATCTTCAAAAAATCATGATGAAGACATTCCAAATTATTGTGCCTCACTGCATCAATATATTCTGGTGGAGTCCAGTCTTTATTAAAAATTATTGCAGGGTTTGAAAATTTTCAAAATCATTCTTTACAGGCTGAATAGTTGGTTGGACTTACAAAAGATAACCTACTGAGTTTTTATTCATCACATCACATGCATCACAACTAAAATAGCAGTAAGAAAAAATATATTGTGTTTCAATCCGACTAACTTTCAACCGTTCAATTAAATATTTTTGAAAAACTGAGAGACCGAAACTTAAAGGAATGCAAATACTTGTTCTGTTTAGAATTTGTTTCACTGAAGCCTGATCATACCCTCACAAGTAATTTGCTTATTGTGAAGAATGCCAACGTTACCTCTGCCTCGTCCTTTGACTTTAACAAAAGTCAGTGGTTGATTCGGCGATAACATTCACTATTTTCACGAGTGATTTCGTAAGCAAATGACTTGAAAGCATATACATAAGTCATGTTCAAATATCTACGTCTTTGTAAGTCGTTTTCAAATCAAAGAAAAGACTTTCAATTAGATAAGATTCAGTGTTTGCTAAAAATTAACCTCTGTGTATAGCGCGCCAATGTTTAAGCTTGTTGGGACTGACGCAATACTCGAGTTATGACGTCAGATAAAAACTTGGTCTTACGTTGCCGTAAGTCTACCACGTTGCCTGTTATCGTACTAAGCGATTGGCTGAATCTTTTCAAGGTTGTCCTCGGCTTTCGAGAAGTCCGAGAAATACTTACTGGAGTTACTTAATAATGGTTGGAGTATTTGTTGGCAAAATTAAAAATGCTTGTGGATTTGGAGACACACAGTAAATCACAAAAGTAAGAACACAGCCTATACTTTTCTGTGCAATGGCAGAAAAAAACACAATTCAAAGTAGATTTCATTGGAAAAGTAAAATATATTTCATTACATCAGCAGCTACTCAAGAAAAGTAAAAAATAATTTTCACCGAAAACTTTCACAATAACTATTTTGTGAAGAACCCATGTCATCCTGGATGACATCGAATTAACTAAGTTTTAGGTGACATTTGGATAAATTTTTGACCATTCTTCCTGCAAGGCATATTTGAGATCTCTTTTGACTTTATATCGATCCATTATTTGGTAAAAAAAAACGCTAAATTGCCCAACCCAGAAGAAACCATGCATCCCCACACTATAACAGACCCTCCGACCTATTTCACGGTTCGGATCAAGCTCTTCATTTCGTTTTCTTCAAACTTCGTCTATCCATGAATTTGCATATTTCAGTCTTTTTTCGATTAAAATTTCTTAAATAAGGCTTTTTTCGGATAGCTTGATCGTGATAACTAGGTGCCTGTCTGAGGGTTGTATTCCTTACCGGTTTCACTCGATACTCTCTTTTGGGTGCACTTAACTTCGAATATTTCTTTATTTTTCGAACGATAAGCCGAGTTTCTGGTGCATTGAACTTATATGGACGTCCACTTCGGGCTTTATTTTCCATTGCCCTGGTAATTTCATATATTTTTTTAACTATCTTTTGAACAGTAAACGGACTTTTACCAATAATCCTTGCAATTCCGCGCATGCTTTTTTTTCATTGTGATATAGTGTTATTTAGTCTTTCATATCATGTAAAAGTTGATGTTTTTGTGGTGCCATAATGAATTATGTAGTTGCCTTAAATAAAGGAAAAATTACGCCTTACGTCTTACATGTTCAAAATTTCTAGTCAGAATGCTTCACCTGTATACTTTATTTTGAGATATGAATCCGAATACTACGCTAAGTTAAAGGTAATTTTTATCCATACCCGCTAATTCGCCGAAATACAGCAAGGAACAGTGTTCATTTGATTTAAGAAAATGAGTGCAAATAAGCTTTATTTTCTAAGACTGTTGCACTTGTGTACTTACTTTTGGGATTAACTATGTAATGTGCACATTTTGTCTTTGAACATATCTCGAAAGATACATATTTTTATATATTTAAGTCATTTTAAATTTTATAAGATTAATAGATATGAACATTTTAATTATGTACAGCTAGTGTAAAAAGTCTGCGTACATTACCAGCCTTTTAAGAAAAAAGACCTGAAAAACTTATATTCTAATAATCTCAAGATCTCCACCTCATCGAATCATAACGATTATTTCATTCCTCACATTCGGGAGCCCGACTGACCTCAATTCTTGGATGGCACCATGGAAACTACAGCATAAAACTCTTAAACACTTGTACGCAGCCTTTTTTCCGAGAATTTCCATTTCCGGTACTTTTTTCCCTTCAACTTATTTTTGCGTTTACCTCTTTCATTCAGTCTATCGATTGGAGTATCGATTTTGGATATTCGAAAATTGTAAGTAAAACTACGTTCGGATGGTAAGACTCTAAGAAAAATTGGCCAAATAATTGAGAAACCACATTCTTCCGTACAGAGTATTAGAAAATAACACAAAACTGGGAATTTTACTTTTAAATATGTATAGATCTAGACGCCCAACACTACTTACAGCTAGAGAAAAACAGAGGTACGAAAAAGAGTACCAAAAATAGATAAAATAAGAAGATAAAAAGGCTATCGTGGACGATCTGGAAGGAAAAAACCTTATATTTCAAAAACCAACCGAAGGAAGCATGTTGCTTTTGCCAAAGAGCATGTTGACAAGCCGGAAAGTTTTTGAAATAGTATATCGTTTTCAGAAGAAAGCAAATTTTGCATATTTGGATTGAATGGATGCGGTATTGTTTGGAGAAAACCAGCAACTGAATGGAATAAAGAAAACCTATTCCCAAGAGTGAAACATGGTGGCGGAGGGGTCATGGTTTGGGAGTGTATGGCAGCAAATGGGGTTGGGAATTTAGAATTTATTGAAAGTACAATGAATAATTTCAGTATGTAAACGTGATTAAACAATAAATATCTGTGAAAGTGCCAACAAACTCAGCTTGTGGTGATCATTTAATATTTCAGCAAGATAATGATCGCAAGCATACTGCTCACATTGTAAGGCTTTGTTTGATGTCCCAAAGCAGTTGCTTACACCCCCTTAATCGCATTGAACATTTATGGGAGTTGATGGACCGCCGCGAAACGTGTTCAAAGAAATGCTGCTTGAGGAATGTAACAAAATAACAATATTGAATAACAATAAAATATTGAATCATTTATATTTTCTTGTTTTTGTTTAGTTTTACGTAATGTACGCATACTTTTTGTGTGCTGTTTCTTTGTCTCGCGGTACTTAAATTAATTTTTTACGAAAATTATGTAAGTTATTTTTGTTTTATGTTCTACAATTAGCTAATTAATATTGTCTTAACTGAACTCAATAAAAATCAAACCGCCCGTATTTTTTCCAATTAAAATATGTTCTATGTCTTGTACGCAGACTTTTTACACTAACTGTATGTATATCATTTTAAAATTTCATAAGATTGATAGATATGAACATTTGATCTATGTACATAAATACATAAGTATGAAGAAACTCGAAATTGAGACTCATTTGTGTTGCCTACGCAATTGAATTGTTCAAAAGCAAAATCACCCTCTCAGTCTCACTCACAACATAAAGAAAAATTGCGTGAATACAGTCAAGTGAGGCCGCAACCGCCTGGCGCCAAACAAGTCTCTTCAACCGCACAACTCAAGAAATGTATACTTAACAAAGATTGTCGATAAACAAATACATTTTATCTGTATTGGTATTGGTCCACCTAAAAAGATCTGAAACGAATGTGGTTGGTTGCTTAGCAATTATTTATTTCGAAAATGTTTGAATACTCAGCCGAAGGTAGATATTAATTCATATTACCTGTCAGTAATGACACATAAGCAAGTATACACATCCTGTATACAATTCGCAGGATTTGTCATGTACATACATATATAGAGGTGAACGATGTAAGTACCTGTAGGTCGTATAATTGCAGATTGGGTTCGGATTAATTTCAGATAGGTTAGATTAAGATTCGTCTACATTTAATCGATATACGACTAGGTCAATCTTTCGAAGGACTATACTTCCTTAAGGTGGGGCTACAGTTCGGGGTTGACATGGGCCTAAACCAACAAGCGTTTCAAGTCAGCTCGATCTTTAGCTAGCTGCATCCAGCTTCGCAGGCATCTTTGGCTGAGGTCCCTTTCCACCTAGCGGATTCGAAAATTTTCCGGGCCGGAGCATTGATTACCATCCGCTCTTCATGACCAAGCCACCTCAATCGTTGGATCTTCACACTTTTGGCTAAGCCGATGTCGCTTAACAGCTCGTACGCTCGTACAGTTCGTAGTTATATCTTCTCCTCCACTCACCATCTATGCAGGCGGGACCGAAAATAACCCGAAGAATTTTCCAAGCCAAGAAGCCAAGTGGAATTTCGTCCGCTTTTGACAAAGTCCATGCCTCGGCGCCATAAAACAGGACTGTGAATCAATTGTTTTCTTAGTGCAACGAAGCAGCGATTGGTAAGAGTTCTTCTTGGTTTTATTTCAGCGCTAGTGTTATCATCTATGTTTACAGCGGAGCCTAGGTATACAAAGTCTTTGACTGCCTCAAAGTTACAGCTGCCTTCTGTAACGTTCTGTCCGAGACGTCGGTGTTGGGAGTCTTTGTGGCCTCCATCGCTATACTCACAAAAGTGCCCATGGCATGACATCACGCAGCGTCGACATATGCGAGTTGGAAGGACTGCTGAAAGATTGTACCTCTTGTGTTGGCGAGCGAGGTTTGAAAAATTCTTTCAAGAATGATGTTGAAGAAGTCGTCACCTTGCATGAATCCTTTTTCGACATCAAAGGTCCCGGTTTGATCTTTACCGACCTTGATGGAGCAGTCTGAATTCTCCATCGTCATCCTACACAACCGGACGAGTTTGGTAGGGATGCCAAAACTAGACATTTCACTGTATAGCTCGACTCTAAAGATGCTGCCATCCGCGGCCTTGAAATCGATGAAAAGGTATCAATTTGTTGTCAATGGGTTTTTTCAAAAAATTGCCGTGAATATTTGATCAATGGTGGATTGCACCGACCAGGTTTTTGAAGAACGACTTTAGGCATTCACACAACATGGCAGATAGTATGTTGTACGCGATGTAAAGAAGACTGATGCCTTTATAGTTGGGTCAATTTAGAGGGTCTCTTATTTTGTGGATTCGGCAAACAATGCTCCAAGGTTCCCTTCATCGGGCATGCTTTTCTCCAACCATACTTTACAGATGAGTTGGTGCATGCTCCTTACCAAAGGCTCTGCATGTAGGCCGTCAGCTCCAGCAGCTTTCTTGGATTTCAATTTAGATATGGCTATCTTCTTTTCATTCAGGTCGGGAGAACGGAATTTTTGATCAACATCGTCCCTTTCATTTGGGTTTAATGGGTAGAACGACTTTGCATGAACATTTATGCATAGGATGATGAAAAATAGAACCACAGGTAATTAAATATTCAACCACACCATTGATAAGATGGATAAATTGTCTGATTCACCGCTCAAAAGTCGGTTATCAAACATTTTTGTTCATAAAATTCAGTTGTTATGTTAATGCTGCTTTTTCCAGAAACTGCAGCTAAAAGAGTACAAGACAATATAACATAAAAAGGGCATAAAAATTCACAGTAGTAAAACAGAGCTCCTATGTTTTAGGATACCAACAGCTGCTGCGAGTGGAATACGCCAATTTGCGACCCGTTGTCCGAATAGTCAGATCAAGTATCATGCTTGCGGTGAAATTTCAAGTTCAACCAACATGTCTGCATTATATTGAAGGAGAATTACGCACTGCATTTGGTACACCCAAAAGCACTAAAAAAAGAGCAGGGATAATCCCAATAGAGAGGAACAAGTTACAACTAAATTGAAAAATCATACAAGGACTACAATCAGCTAACGATCGAACCATCAATCAGCTATCTCAATTCTACGGGTGATCATTGACTAGAGACTCGATGAGGTGTTCAATTCAGAGGTGACACATTTCTACGAGAAACCATGCAGCCGATATTACAGAGGGTAATATTATTTAATATTTATATATTTTATATTGTTTTCATAATAAATTACTATTTTCAAAATGTTAGGAATTTATTGTATTAGTTACGTTATCAATATCATAATTTTTTTTAAACAGGATATCGTAGATTTAGCAAAAGAAAACCGTCGGAATCCTTTTTTGAGCCGATTATATTTAGCATTAGTTATAAGTCTAATATTTAAGCAAAATTGTAGATACAATGAACAAATAAAATAAAAACTTTTCAAAAAGTTTATAAAATCATTTATAAAAATTATAAAAAGCAGGGGTCGTAAATGACTCCGTTGTGGTACTCTAAAGTTGTCGACGAAAACTTAATGTACTCTTCCAATTAAAAACGATGACATCCATTTCAATATTGATGAGTGAAAGCCAAACATTTCCAGCTTCCTAATCAGCAACATATGATTTACATACACAGCCAAAAGCTGGGCTGAAGTCTGGGTAGATGGTATCCGCTTGACAATCGCTTTTGATTGCCTGAACTGCGAAAGATGTGAAATGGGCCAAATTCGATGCTGTCGAACGGCCTGTTTTTTCTTCATTAGTTCTTTTATTGTATTTATATAATGTACATTTGTAACTGCAAAGCTTTATGGGCTTATCTGCAGAATACTAGATTCTTGTAAAACAATTAAAATGCAAATTCAATGAAGAAAATGTTCTTTCCAAAAATAAGGATTTACGGAAGCCTTTTAATTCCATGGAGCAGTTGATTGAATGTGATCGGAACTGCAACCTTAAACTTCCTTCTTAGATATTCGTTCCAGTACCTTGGATAAGTAAATCGGCCTTCATCTTTGTGTCTGGTGTTAACTGCTTCCTGAGACTTTATTTTATACGTGTCATCTACATAAAACTCTGTTAATATAACCATGTAATAAATTGATTCAATGTTCATTGCTATAACTTCACGTCATGTCTGATCTCGTCCCCTTACTATTATTTCAAATATTCTTCTTTGGGTTTTTTGGAGCTGAGTCATATTTTATGTGTAACCCCAAACTAAAAGTACTAAGCCATGCTGAAATTCATTTATACTATATTATGTTCTTTTACATGAAAAACTTAAAAATACGGGTTGACTTCTTCGTCTCATATGTTTTTCTAAGGTGGACGCGTAAAAGTTCACCAGCAACTGCTCCATGCTACAATCACCAACAACGAAGTCTGTGGAATATACAGAATAGAGCATGGAAGAAATTTCTTTTAAGTTATAAATCCGATGATCGTGATCGTTACTTAACCATTCATAGGGAATTTCAGTTACTTTCAGTTCATCTTTATGATAATTATACTGAAAGAATGAGTATATCCCTTTTCACTAACATTAAATTATCTTGGAAGTTTATCAACAGCAAAATCGTATGGCTATTCTTTCGACACGATCATACTTGAATTATTCTAGTAAAAAGCCAGCTGATATTTGCAACTTTTTTTTCATCATTTTCAATTCAGCATATGATTCTGACAATTTTATACCCGACCCAAGAGAGTTCACTCACCTCAAATGCTTTTGCCCCAGTTCCATGAGCCTAATATCAATAGCCTCTAATGACGTGAATTACCATCTTGCTCGACTTGCAAATGACACCACTTGCGGACCTGATGGAATACCTCCAATTAGAGCTGCGGCTGTGTTCCATTCCAGGCATCCATTCACCAAAGAGTTTTTCTGAAGTTATGGAAAAATGGTTACATAATTGCACAAAGTGTACAAAATAGGTTGCCGGGATGATGTTACAAATTAGCTAAGCTATTTTGTTTATCTAAGCTTTTTGAGGCTATCATTTTTGACAGTTTTTACTTAAGTTGCAAGCCTTTCCTCTGGGACAAACATCGTGGCTTTGTAAAAACGACGACCACCGTGACTAACTTGTTGGAGTTAACCTTTTTAACTAATAAAGCATTAAAAGACTAATCGATCGACTGCATTTACACCCACTTCAGTAAGGCTTTTGATAAGCTCTCCGATAAGCTTATAGCTTTTAAAAGGAAAGTCCTTGGTTTCCACGCGCCCTTTGTGGAACGGATATGCTCGTATCTTGACGGAAGAACCTATCAAGTTTTGTTAAGGAGATCAACCTATAAATCAATTAACTTTACATCAGGTAAGCCTCAGGTATTGCCACCTAGGTCCTTTGCTATTCATTATATCTTTTGGTGATGCTGTAAGTGTGCTCAAGAATTCAAGAGTTTTCATTTATGTCGACGACATAAAAATATTTAAAGGAATTCACAATCTTTCAGGCTGCTTGCTTTGCAGGATGACCTTAATTTGTTCGCAAAGTGTGCTCCAATAATAGCTTATCATTAAACTCCTTTAAATGTTTTAACATGTCCTTTTCGAGAAAACTTAATCATCTGGCCACTGCGTACATTTTAAATAATTTTGCGCTGGTCAAAGTGAACTTGACAAGGGACTTAGGTGTACAATTCGCCCAAAATCTTGACTTATCAATTCAAATTTAGCAAAAAGTCAACAAAAGTAGCTCCCTTCTCGGCTTCGAAAAACGCTGGAGTAAAGAAATTAAATGTGCATTAACAAGTACCCTGTACACAACATTTGTGAGGCCACAGCTTGAATTCGCTTCCAAGGTGTGGTCACGCAAAATTGTTCGTTTCGCACTACGGCATTTATCATGGACTGATCCTCTACGCCATCCAACTTATAAAGACCGTCTTCTTCTTATCGGTCTTGATTCTTTGCACAAACGTCGGGAAGTCTGTGATATTGTTTTTTTGCATCAGCTTAAAGCTGGTAATTTTGATTCATCAGCACTTCTTAACCTAGTAAACTTTTGTGTTAAGTCATTTAATACCGGAAAAACTATAATTTTTGACATTAAATACCACCATTTCGTTCAATCATTTAAAAATAACGCATTCCTTGCTTTTTTATACTTCGCTATTAGCGTATTCTTTGGAGTGCCACAAGGCAACCATTTGAGTCAATTATTATTCCTTTTATTTTTTAATTATCTCCCTTTAGTTTTAACATAATAAAAGGTTATTTTCTATCACAGTTTGTATACGAATGTTTTTAGGTTCTCTGACTGATTGGCCAATATTGTTTGAGGATCGGCAAATGGTCTACTTTCAAATAATTTTGTTGATCCTAGTCGCCATTGTATTTTTGAACTGAGGAGTTTTGCAGTTATTGATAGTTCAAATAGCTATCCACACAATTTTTTTTGAACTTGTGAATTTGTTGCTACTCAGATCTCAAAAAAGCATATGTCAAAATTTTCGATCGATTTTCAGTTGAATAGTTCTAAAGTTCGGATGTTTTTGTGCCTTATCTGGTCAGCAGTGTCGATCTTACGAGAGATCATTTCGTTCTCTGACTTTAATGGACTTCTTATCCACGTTGTCTTCAACAAAAAACCCGTTGATAAGTTGTAAGGATTGTTGGCTTTTGAGGTCGAAACAAACAAACCGCGGACCAAGTAAATCGAAGAGTTTTGAAAAACAATTTTCGCTACAGGCTACAGTCTTTATACAGAGAGACAGTAAACAAAATAAAATAGAAACAACGGCAAAATTCGAGTAAGACTCGCGCAACGAAGGTTCCATACAAATTTGTAAGTTGAAGGCGATTTAAAAAGAAAAAAACTGTGCTGAAAATACAAATCAATGCTTTTCGGATTTTTTCTGTGCTATAAAACATTGCTCTTGCCGAAATTCAATGGCTCTAAATGAACTGAATATCGGCTTGATATCTCCACCCGTTCCTGAAGAAAGGGTCGTGACAGACAGGCAGACGGACAACGAAGTGATCCTATAAGGTTTCCATTTTTTCTTTTGAGGGACGGAACTTTAAAAAAACAACTTATTCATAGGTGGAGCACCTATTTGATGAATGAAGAGGATCGATCTCTAGCATTTGTAGTTTGATGATTTGTGTGATACCTACTCGAGTTACCTTTTGTTCAGGATATCTGACTAAAGTGGTTTCTAGCAAACAGGCTTATCTGATTGTCGACTAGAAGTTGGTGAACTAATCGTATGGAACTCAGTTTATCTTTCATTGCTCTTAAAGCTTTATTTGAATGATGAACAAAAGCTTGGGGTATGCATATAGACAAGGTGGCTTTGAACATTGCCTTCTTCCATGACTGCACAAGCCTTAGTTTAAACCGGGTATAATTTATTTTTAACAATAACTTTGAGTTCCATGCCAACTGCTCCCTTTCTCATTCACTCGCTAAAATTTGACGGAAGTTCAACGCCCCACACTTGTTATCTTGGTCAGGTGACTTTAATAGTATTTTTCAGCGATCAGCGAGGTAAGTGATTGTGTTTCGTGTTTTTACATTTTATTTGGCGCGATGGGAACTGGGGCCTAGGCTTATCAACCACCGGAGTGGCTGACGGAAGAATTCCTTCAGGGACCACCCAAAAGGTTTCAGCGGATTGGTCGCACAGAAGAGCAAAGTTTTCCACCATGAGCTTCTCAGCTACAAGGATATTTTATCTAGAATCGAAGAACTTTTGGCCTTAATTGGCAACAGTACAAAGTTGGCACCCGCCTGCTACTACACTACGGAGTCACCTGAACCGTTTTTGATCCTCGAAGATATGGAAGTTAGTTAGTTATGGGATGTTTGAACCCAAAAGACTTTTCAATCTAGATTACGTTCTGCCGGTAGTTGAGAAGCAAGCGAAGAAACAGGCTTGTTCAGCGGTTTTGGCACAGCAAGACCCAAAAGTTTTTGAGTTCTTTGAAGAGGGCGCCTCTTTTTTCGCGAAATCCAGAGCGAAAGTATTTTCTCGGATGAGGTGTCCCAATGAAAGGGCTTTGAGATCACCGAGAAGCTATTTAAGATGGCCGAAAACATACTGCAATGTGCGATCGCAACGTATGAAAGTCATGCAAAGGGTTTTCGTGTGTTCAACAGTGCTGATGTGTGGATAAATAATTTGATGTTCCGGTTAGATGAAAATCTGGAGCCACAAGAGGTCATAATGTTGTACTATGAGTTGGCATACTTTACGAAAATGTGCGGAAGGTGCACTTTAAATTTATTGTGAGGGCATACCACCGCCATTTAGAGGATACCCTGGAGAAGCTGCAATTTTGTGGGCAAATTTCAACACTCAAGGAAACCCATATCGAGATTAATAACACCAGAATTATTGCTGTTATAGCAAGTACTTGTCTCACGCCGTTAATCCTCATGAAATCAGATAGTACTATCAATTTAGAGAGCTTAGTCAGCCGCTCAGATGAAGGTGACACACAAACACAACGTCAACATAATGTCGGGCGTATTTTCAAAACAAAAACTCTGAAAGAATTCGAATTGAGCGGATTCCTAGATGTTTCAAAAATGTAAAACAAAGAAAGAAATTCTTAACTAAAATTTAAACAAAATCAACTGCTATTTGTTTGTTAACCGAGAACTTGCGCGTGTCAATTGACTTTTGTTTTACTGACGTAGTAATTTTTCGATTGTGTCAAAACTGTTTTTGGATTTTTATACCTGTTCGAAAACTAATTTATTTACCAGGTTCAATGAACGCAAGTCAGTTGATATTAAATGTTAAATTATGTTTTATAATTTGAGCTGGGTAGGTACCTAGCACTTCAGTGTTATGAAAACTGCAACAGATAAAGAGTTCCATTCGATCGAAAAATATGCAGAAAGGGAAACATTACACCCATAATCAAGTTGAACTTAGTTAACAATGAGTTCAACTTCAAGATATCTGTGCATAATCCAATGTTGCAACGGTGGAAATGTCAGGTCATCTATATGCCCTCCGATAGATAAGGAAAACATACCTTCTTGTCATGCAGGTTCGTAAATATACTATTGATTTAAATAAACATGTACAGACGTACCTAAGTAGATACTTACATATCAAACAGTGCACATTTATAAAGGAGCTCCGAAAATCAATAAAAGCAATAATATAATCCATTTGCAAATATTCTCAATAAACCCAATAAACCAAACTGAATGGACTCTGCCCTTAAAGTAAACAGATTAGGACATAGATATTACGTTCGAGGCGTCAGCAGTCCGCTTCCATCTTGTTGAGCTCAGTCATTACCTAGCCAAATTCCAAAATGCCCACCTATTTACCAAAAAACTTCCTTTCCCAGATTCATTTTCAATGAAATTGTATTCTATTCAAAAGTATCATTATATACTTAGGGTAGAAAGTATATTATATACTTCCTACTTACTTGTCTACCTAACAATTGAGCAAGGGGTACCTACTTACATTTTAACAGAAGCCAGCGCGAACAACCCCGTGAGCTTGCGTTAGAGCAATTTTACATACCTACCTACCTACCTATTACAAAGGCAACTCCCCATTATAACAACACAATGATCCTTTTCCTGTTGCATTATAATAAAAAAAAAACTGATAATAATGAAAAGTAACAAACTAAACGAACGTCACTGCGACATGAGTTCGTGACACAACAGAAAAGAAGCCCTCCGAGACAGTCGCCCCAGAAACGACATGATGTAACCCTCATAGCGAGGCAAAGGCTCGACAGTGTTGAAAATTTATCGCTCGTTGTCGCATTCATTGCCACCGACTGTTTTACATTCGATTCATATAATCATATTACTCCTATTGTTCGCGCATATACCCACAACGGCCACGGACAAAGCACTGCCAAGCCAAAATGGATACATTAAAGTTTTTCTCGTATACCATAAGGTGAGTGTGGTGCTGCCTCGACAGTTCGACTGCTTCCCGATACGTATTCATTCATTCATTCGACGAACTCATTTACTTTGGCATGTAAACAACTAATCTGTTAACACCCTAATATCGTTTTCGCTTTGACGTCGTTGTGTGGTTCGCCTGCCTAGTGTGCCTGCTTCACCCCGGGCACAGTGGCCGTGGTTCTTTATTCGTATTGTGTTGCTCATTCTTTCCTGCTTCTCAGTCTCTACCCTCTCGAGACGAGAGCAGGAGAGTATCTTTTCTTTGATTTGTTGCCCTTCATTGCTCGTGAATCACTTAGATCCATCCAATTCACAAACGACGACACGACACAATACAACACAACACAATAACAATCTCCCTGGTGGCAGTAGTGATGACAGCTGTTTATGCCATCCTCCTCGCACAGTAGCCCGACATGAGCCTAAGACTGAACGAGATAGTTGAGCAAAACTGGGCGTTGATTTCATGTGCAAGTAACGCCCTCTAGAATCTGGTTGGGCTCTGTGCATGCATATAGTCGCTGTTTCATTGCCGTCAGACGGCCGGTGTTGTTTGACTTGGTTGCTTGGTGTTTAGTGTGCCAGAACGACGATTTAGCTATATGCTTGCGCTGTCCGGTAATTTTTGCGTTCGAATCGAATTCGAACTCCCACTTTTGTGTACCCGGCTCTAAATGATACAAGTCAGTGGCAGTGCGCGGCGACAAATACTGTTGATATCGCTACCAGTTTAACTAGCAACGGGCAATGTGTAGATTACACGTCGTCTACCGAGCGGATATCTGTTTATGTCTCATTGGTTTAAGTGGATACGTGTGTGTGTCTCGTTTGTGGTAGAAGAGCAAAGGTGTGGGAGAAGGCGGCGGCGACGGTGATGGTGACGGAATTGGCCTCTAATGAGCTGGTTATCTACCGGTGAAGGCGATACTCTGCCAACTGACAGACGTCTGTGAGTGCATATAGTGCGGTTTCGAAATAATTACGATTTTTCTTTATCCTGCTTTGGCGTCGGTATTCATTCTTACGAAAATACACAAAAAAAAACAAACATCAAAATTATTTCCTTTATCATTGTGAATAAATTAAACAACATAAAAAAATACATATTTAACAATTATTCAAGTCGAAACAGTGAAAAGGAAAAATAAATTATGTGATTTTCACTTGCAAAAAAAAGGAATCCAAGAGAGAAGAAAAACATCCGATTTTGACGCGCGTCTGACAAAATTTTGTTAAGTGTTTTAAAATTGAAATGCATTCAGAAGTGATGGTGTTTCAGTGTTTCAATGTGTTTTATAACTAAACGTAAACAAGATATTAATGATTGAATAACAAATTGCCTCAGTATAGTATGCAAATTTGTTCACAGTGGATTCAATTAATAAGATGGCCGTTGGACCGACGGAGGGTAAAAATCCTCCTTCAGAGACATTTTCACCAAATCACCAGATTATAGCACCCAGCCCGATTTTGGCGGTTCCAACACTGGCGTTTTCCGCAACTCAAGTTGAGATTGTTTGCAAGACACTTGAGGACTCGGGTGACATTGAGCGCTTAGCGAGATTTCTTTGGAGCCTTCCAGTGGCATTGCCTAACATGCACGAAATATTAAACTCAGAGGCAGTACTCCGGGCGAGAGCTGTTGTAGCTTATCACGTTGGAAATTTCAGGTTAGTATATTTTTTCTTTTCAAATGCACAGTAAACTATCAAAATAAGAATTCAAATGCCTTTTCTACATCCGTTCGCTAAAGCTTATTTTGGTCCTTCGAATTAAATAAAAATTAATATTATATAACTAAACACTAAATAGACGTTTGTCGCGTAAGGAAGTAATTGATAATAAATTGATTAAATATTTAAGCAATCGGAAGTTTTGTTCTGTTTAAAAACTGAAGCAAATACAAAAATACCAGTAGTTTAAATTCTAAGTCTGACTTGCAAATCGAATTTATGACTGCATTTAGTGAATCCATTCCAAATGTATTGAGCGTTATGAAGTCAGAGGAGATTTTCAAAAATCCATCAAGGCTTAAAATATAAAAGAACATCGAGTAAGACTACGCTTAAATGTAGTATTGAAAGACTCAAACTTTAAAGCAACTGACAAAAGTATTTATACAAGAAACGAGTCAAAATTTTCCACAGCAAGTCATTAAAGCACAACAAAAATGGGGACCATTTTTCTAAGACAGTTTGAGAAGTAAAAAGTTTTCTGTACTTCTCCTAGCGCAGTCGTATTAAATTTGCTCGATTTTTTTTCCGGAGACAATATTTTGAAGATTTAAAAAATTTCCGTAGCACAAGGACAACACATAATGAAGTTCATATGTCAAAAACCCAGTTTTGTCGATTTAACATCGGCGTCAAGAATAAGTATTTTCACAAATAATACTCCACCGAATTTGGAAACAGATTAATGACATAATAAGTTTCAGTTTCTACAAGAACTTAAGCGTGCCGACAATCTGCTAAGCTCAATCTTCCCAAATTGATATTGGAATAATGATACAAAATATTTTCAAAAATCACCCAAATTTGAGCAATGAGTTCGAAACTTACTTACAAATGCAAAAATGCTTGTCGTAAACTATACGAACATTATTTTTTGATTTGTCTTCAATCTTTGCTCCCTTTCTTTCAAAATTGATGTGGGATTGTTGATGTTCCAACCTTTCTTTTAAAAAAAATTTATTTTTCAAAACAAACTTAAAGTCAATGTTTGTTTCGATTTAGTAACGTAGTTCCGCAGGTTTTTTACATTAAATTCATTGTTGTCATGTGAAATTGATAACACAGAGACATGAAGACATATGCGTGCTTTGAAATAACAAACATTTTTCTGTGTTTTAAATAAAATTCAAATTATATATCCTGTTCTCGATAATTCAAAGATAGCCGCCATTTTGGAAATACTTGCTTAAATCCACTGCGATCCATTTTCTTAATTTTATTTCCGTTTCAAAACACTAGAGATACTAAATTATACCTTAATTTTTGCCATTGGAATTATTTTCTAACTTTAACAATTGAATAATGTTTATGCGTGGATTTAAGCAAGGCAGCTGGATTTTCGTTACATTTTTTACGTATCATAGAAATACACATTTTTCAAATGCCAGAAATTCAGTAAGCAACTTAAGCCGGATAGACTCCAGTATGTACTAGTATCGGCAAAAAGGAAAGATTAGCTAATAGCATACATTTTTTATAAAGTTAAAAAGTTCCCAATGATTTTTATTTGTCAAAATATTCGGTAAGGCTTGTCGCTTCATCGTGCCTCGCTCACGCTCAGTTGTAAACACGCAAAGTGTTTTTCGTCATGCGGTCGGTCATCATCATGACTTCAGTGTGCATGCAATTCGTCATTCAGTGAACAAATTTGAGCGTGAGTACACTGTTTTGGACCTTTAACGAACAACCAGACAGATATTGGTGCGAAATGAAGAAAACAAGATGCCGTAGTGACCATTTTCGAAGAAAATATCAATTCAGCGCCGATCAGCTCAGTTGGGCATCACCAGACAGCCAACCGAGCTAATTTTGTGGCCAAATTTGGGCCCACATCCTTACAAGATTGTGCTGACGTAAACATTGAAAACGGCTGACCATAGACAACGCCGTGAGTAAGCTAATTGTACTCTGGAAATGTTGGCCGGAGATGCGGTATTTTTGCAAAAAAAAACATCTTCTCGGACGAGGCTATTTCAACAGGCGAAAATGTCAATATTGGCTAACAAGCCAACAACTTTGAACGAGCTCGGGGCCAATATGCGAGACTTTATTACCGGAAAAACGCCAAAGATATTTGACCCGAGTCGTCAAAAATTAGCCCGACCGCTTGAAGAACTGCCAGCGGAGTCAACGCAGCCATTTAAATGATGTGCTATTCCGCACATAACGCCATAAATGAAACTTCAAAATAAAGTCAGAATCAATTTTATGTTTCAAAACGTTGTAGTTTTGTTTAAATTATGTTCCAAATTTTTCTTATCTTGTCGCCCTTTGCATTGTTCGATGTGCCATTATCGAAAAAGTCGGATTGAAGTTGGATGTTCGACGAAAAAAAGAGCTCAATTCGAAATGAGCACAAGAAATATTTTCTTGAAAGCAACCTTATTTGTAAAAATGTCTCTAAAATATTACTTTAAATGAATAATTTTTTTTAAATTTAATATGTTTGTTCTGCGGTTTAATTCATTTAATTCGCGGCTTAAGTTATTTCTTAAACGTTCTTAAACAATTCACCAGTGCCACCGGCCGGTTTGGAAGTATCTTGCATAGGACTTTGAGATATAAATTCATGTTCATCCTCTGTCAAGTAAATAAGTAAGACAACTAAATGCGAAATCTGGTAAAGGTACTTTAATAGTTGAAGAAACTTCATTCGTGAAAACAGAATAATTTTATCAATAAACTAGCTGACCCGACAAACGTTGTGCTGCCCAAACGTTGGCTTAAGTTCAGCAAACGATTTTTCAATGTTCAAATTTTCGCAAGCAATATATTCATTGACATAGTTATTGGGACGACGTAAGTCTGTAACTACTTCTGATTAAGATTTTTTTTAATTTTTTTCAATTAAACTCTTGTTCATCTTTGAAAAAAAGGAGAATTATATTTTAAATAAGAGAAAAACATAAGAAAGCGAAAACATTTTAAAGACTCGTGATAATCAATTCAAAAAATCATCCGCCGATCTTCCGATTTTTTCTAGAATTCTTGACTTAAGGAATTTTTCTGCAGTAAAACGAACTTGGAGTTTTTATTATTGAATCAATTAACATAAATAAATATTCCCCAATACTTATCATGTGCAAAATTGAAATAAAATTTTAGAACACAGCTTAAAAATAAGTCGAAATTCCTTATCCCTCAGGGTGGCAAAACGGGGCAGCGGCCTTTTTCAAGTATTGTTTAGAAATAGCTCAGCTCAAGTTTCCCATTCATTGCAAAACAAACATTTTGTTTTAATTTAACCAAAAGTTAAAAAAGGGCGTCAGAAGCAGTTCCAAAGAAAGTTTGGTGTCGTTTTCTGTCTATTGTTCTCATTAAAATAATAATTTTTTAAGCAGGATTAATAAATTTTGTCAACGCAGCAAAGCTTAACGACGCCGACGAGTCAATCAAATTGTAGTTTAATTCAAAACATAATGTTAATTTTATTAATTTTTCACCTAAGAAATTTCAAAAAACTCAGGGCCAACTATTGACATAAATATGAATTACTCTCAGAAGGATAATTATTGACTCTAAAGAAGGTTTATCAGTCAATTATTCGTTAAAATACTGTTGTTAGTGAATCAAAACCATCTAGGGAATCACTCAAAAACATACAAAAATGTTCATTAAAAACGATCCAGCCGTTTAGAAAGAGTTTATTGACTAACACACGTACAGAAGAATTTTTATATCTGAAAAAAGATGGCAAAGTATGATATTTCAAAGTTCAGCCAGCCGACAAAAATCGAAAAATGCTTCAATATTGATTTTTCTTCGTTAGTTAAGTACTGTACCTAGTTGCGTATGACGCCCGATCGTTGTTCAAATGTATTAGAATGCTTTAATAAACTGGTGGGAGCAAAAATACCGATTTCGAAAAAAGTGACATATCACACTTTGCCATCTTTCTACAGATATATAAATATTTTGTTCTTCCTTAAAATAAAGCAAACACTAAAAGAAAAATAAGTAAACGGCTCTTCAAAGATCAAGATAAAATAATAATTAACTTCTCATGTATTTATGTATATATATACTGAGTCGCCACTTTTATGGTTCCCAACGTAAATTTAGTAAAAAACACATTTATGATTAAGATTTCGATTCAATTTAAATTTTTTTAAATTTCATTATCGCATCATTCAAATGTTTTCCACGGAAGTTCTGCGATAATTTAATTTTCGAAAAACTTTCGACGCATATCTGGCAATAACTTGACAAAAACTCTTTTTTTAGGCATCAAAAGTTTGTGGATTGTGTTCATAAACACGAGCTTATTACGGCGACAAATCTCATATTCTTGATGGCCAGTTTACATCACCAAAAAGTCGTCCGGCATATTTTTTTTTGCAATGTAGCTTAAAAGGGTCGTGCCGTGTGTGAAGTGGAGCAGCCTTTTTGAAACAGCATGTCTTTTACATCCGTACCTTCGTTTTGAGGCAAATAAAAACCGGTTAACATTGAATTGGGACTCGATGTTTACAACTTTCTCATTTTCGAAGCACCACCAGGCATCAGTCTCTCTCGTGAATAACGTGTGGATTTTCAACAAATTTTGATCAAATGTGCCAAAGAAGTCGTATGCGTAAAATATGGTAGAGAAAAATTGCATAACATATTTTTTTTAATTTAATTTTGCAAGTCGTCTGGTCGTAAAAATTGTGCTAGGGGCCACTCCGAGTCGAAAATATATTGATTAAGCCAATCCAAGGCTTTCGCGCGCTTTTGGTCATTTGTAAGCATTCATTCATATGACATGTCTGATCAATTTGTTTATTCGCAAATACTACTATTTGGGGACTTTCCGTTCATTTCTTTGTGGTTCTCGTATTTTATGCCCATATTCGTGCACCATACATATGTTAAGAATAGAAGCATCGTCGGTACAAACTGGAACGCTGTTATGGTTCATGAAGTGCTCTTTCACTAGTCATCATCCGAACACTGATCTAGATCCATTAATCGCATTGCACATTGCCTATTTTGTAGATTTACTTGCCAATACAATTACATTTTGAACCTCTCTGTTCAGAGTTGGTCTGTTGAGGTCTGGAAGCATATGCCTGTCCACACAATCACAGGGTCCGATTCGTCTTTCTAGTGGTTAGAGAACTATACAAAAAATCGCTGATGAGAAAAAAACGGGGATGAAATCTTTTTTGATCACCGTAGTTTGGAAATATAAACACTGAGAAAATATTCACTAATACCATCTATTTACACCGCCACGCTTGGGAATACCTCGATGAGGAAATTTAGGCATCATATCAGTGATAATCAAGTTGGCGTTAGGCCGATCTATGAGTCTATCATGAAGCTATTTGAAGTGATCTTATCTTGTTGATCTCGTTAAGTAAAAAAAAACGTTTGTTTCCATTTCGATTTTTACATAAAAATTTAAATCGCACTTTCAGTTCGCAAAAAACGGTTCAGAAAAATCAGTGAAAAATGCATACGATCACTGAGGTATCCAATCTTTCAGCTATTGTTGGGTCTTAAAACAATATGACAATATTGTTTATTGGGAATGTTGATACAAATGTGCCGAATCCAAAGATTAGCCTTAATTAAGGCTCCGTTTTAAGCTACATGAACCAAAAAGGTATATGACAAAAAAGCAGCCTTAATTTTGCGTTTGGTTTTGATTTTATGAACGAGTCTTTTATATACTTAAGAAAATGTTCTTTTTATCAAAATTTTTGGTGATACTTTCCTTTCAGATAAAAAAAACAGAAACTTATAACTTCATGACCACAGAAGGAACATTGTCTATTTTAATGTGCATATTGTACATTGCAAGTTATTTTACACTGGTGACAAAACCATAATTAAATCCCCATCAAGTTTTTAAGCAACATTTGAAAGACGAGTATCCAAAAAATCGTGGTAAACAAGCTTACGTCTTAATGCAGATCTATGTACTCGAAAACGCTAAAAATTGCACAAATTTATGATTTTTAATGTGCTAAGAAGATCATTATCAAGAAGTTCATCCAACAATAACTGACAACAAGCAAAAATCTTTGCACAACGGGCGGTTTTTAAGTACGAATCGACATTTCGTAAGGATCGTTTTACTTTTGGTCATTGTAAAGCGCCTTCTGGCACATCGATAGTGACGTCTACGCAATTCGTATTCATCTTTCAATGTCAAATGAAGATATCGCCGACATAACGAACAGTTTGTCTTAAGACTCTAGGTGTGTCTTTTTGGCAATATCAAGATGATCACAGGAACTGGGCCTCTTCGCAATCATCAGACCACGCGCGTCGCCATTACTTCGATGATGAGGGTGGAAACTGAAAAAACTGATTTTGATTTTATTTGTTCCCAAAATTATTCTGAGTGATGAATCTCAGTTCTTATTACCTCGATATAGTAACAGTGGCAGTTTGGTGCCGTTTTCAGGCTGTCGCTGTCTTTTGGCCATAGATTTTTGTTTTTCAAAAAATTAGACTGTTGTGATATTTTGTTGACGATTATTTTCAGCAAGGCAGCGCTTCATGCCACAAAGTTGGCTACAAATGCCGTGGACGTTCGGGTTTAAGAAATGGAGATTCCATTATGCGGACAAGGTTGCACGATTTAAAACCATTTACAGTCATTAAACAAAATTGTCAGAGCTGTTATTTGCGACATGTAGCCGTCGTTATGCGAAGACGTGCTGAAAAGTGTCATAAAAAAGTGATTTAAAGTTGGAGTCGAGGTGCACAATTGGCGAAACATTGTATCCATTCGCTTACCTCATAGTTTAGACTTGAATAAAAGTAACACCATTTAAAATTACACCTCTTGTTGAATAGCGATACACAATTTAAATTATATGCTTCTTTTACCTTCTTAATATCAAGTAATATCGTTGTGACATATTATGCATTGAATTTTAAGAAAATTGGCATAAAAATTTTAACTTCTCGTGTATCTTCTTTCTTTTAAATAGAAGATGTCGTGTCATGTTCAAATAAACAGGCAATAGGTATTCAATTAATGTTTAAGACTACGTTAAGTACGTCAAGCATATTGTCTTCAAGGTAAAATTCAATGAATTTGAACAGATAACAATCTAAAAGCAGACTGGAAAGGTGCATACTTGTGTACTATAAACAACAAATGTCCAATCTATTATGCCTTCTTACTCCATTTTATTTTCATTACTATATACTATATATGAGTGTATCTCCAGATAGAACATCTCATATTTCAGCAGAACGATTGCAATGTGTGATTTTTAACCCTTTTTTTTCTGTAAGGAATCCGTAATCCAGTTCCCTGAAATACTCATAGCGTTTTCATTCGCACAACGCAACAATACTGACACTTATTGGACGTGAAACCTCGAATTCTCGTTTTTCATTTAAAGCAAATGTCACTGTCACATGAGGCAAAGTTAAATAAAGCAGATGGTATGTAGTAGTTTATTTGGGAGACATTCATTCATATGAGGAGAGTGTTGCACTGAATGAAGGAATGAAATATGGTTTATGTACCCAAGTACCTTGTTTTCTTTAATATCAAATAAAAACTTTTTTTAAACATCATTTAAATATCCATGCATTCACATTAAGGAACATCTTATAGATGCGGTTAAACAAACAATAGCTGAATAGTATCATTTACAAAAGATATCAAGAAGATATTGTTTGGTTTGGAGGACAATTAGTTCAGCCTATGGCTTGATTGCTGCGTTTTATTTTAAAACATCATTGAAAATCAGTACCCACTGTTTCCACATTGGCTTTTTGAATTGCCTAACTCCCAAATGTCGCATCTGACATATCAGGTTTAAAAAAAAATGTTCCCCCCTTAAATACGGTTTTTTCTTGTTTTGACCTAACCTCGCTCTAGGCATTGTAACAATGCGGTTCTGTTTTTAAATACTGTTGCTTCAAGATACACCTTGAGATTAAGTTATAACTAAGTTAGTCGCTAGCTTTGAAAGGAGTCGAACGATAGTAAAAACAAGATTCAAATAGGAACTTTCTCTAGCTCTTAAAAAAATGCTTGCTAGAAACGAATTGCAGATATCGTTAATTGTTTCATAGAAACAATCGGTGACAGCAGTCTCTTGTCTCTCTCTTTAGTTAGGGCTTCTGTTTATATCACAACCACATCAAATAAGCTAGCTCTTGAAAAACAATTAACTTTTGTCTAAACATCAGACAAGATTTCAAGTAAAAAATTGAAGACCGTACCTACTTGAGTGCCAAATACATTGTAAGAGTTAATTATGCTATTTTGTATTAGAGACTTGGTTTTAAATAAGATGCTTAGCTCATATTCCAAAGATGATATCAAAGAAGGAATGTAGTAGACTTCCTCTCAAATTTGTTCAAGGCAATTAAATGAAAGAATAATGAAAATTTATTGTAGTAGTATTATTTAACAACAACAATCACTGAATATTTGTGTCAAAAAATAGGACAATCTTCGAGAACATTTAATATATTGAAGTTACAATATCCTTCGGAGCCACATAAGTGTCGGGAAGACGTCGAAGAATATGTATATTTTTATATATATGTATATTTATCAAATTTTTCCTGGTAACTCCTGCTTGGCATTTTAAATTCAGACGTGACAAACCTGCAGCTAATGCCGGTGCACTATACATTTCTTTTTATAAATTTATAGTGTTAAATAACAATGACATCAAAGAGAATGCTTCAAATACTAAAAAAACACTACCTTGGCTTTTTGTGATAGATCTTGAACGTTGTTAATCAATCCAGCCCCTCATTAAAAAATTGACAGAACAAATCCAGATTTAGTAGATGCTACACATGTGCGAAAAGTCCAGAATCCACGGCATTCCATTAACATTCTAATTGAAAAAAAAATCGGTTTTCTAAGTTATAGACAGAATGTAAAAATACGTTTAAGCCCGATCGAGTTTAATAAACGATCCATATATGCAAGTGTCCGCTGGTGATCTTGAAATCTTATACACCCACACCTCTATTATCTTACAAGTTTTGTATTCTTTTAATTATGTTAGGTCACTCAAAAACCATCCTAAATACCGTCAATCTAAAAACCATACGCATAACACGTCGGATACGAAATTAATACATTGCATGTTTTAAGAAATTGTGTTCCTTTATTTCCATGTTTTAGGTCAATAGTTTTTGAAACCTGTTATATTATTTTGAAATGTTTTCATCGAAACTCTCGATTGACGATCATCAATCATTCATTCTTGCATTACCAATTTTTGAAATATGCTAGCCTTCGCAAAAACACACTAAAATTGCAAAATAACCCAAAATAATATTGTAAAAAGTTAAACAGGTTATAAGCAGCTTAAAGCGTTGGAATTGCAGTGAATGATGTATAAATATTAGGAACTTCTTCAATTTTCTCTTCTCAAAACTAGTTTGACTTACTAAGCTCACGAGGTTTAAAAGGTCGTGACACAAATTGATCACAAACTTATAGTTCACAACCTGTACGCATTCAGGCTGGGTTTCCAGCAGCCAGTTGGCGGAAATGCGAAGCTCGTGGTGGTATACAGGCCGACGTTCATGCTTCAACCGGAACTTATAAGTTGTTTGCCATTTCTTTCTTTCAAAATGTGATGGCTTTCGGATATAAATCAATTTACAGAATCAACGTTTTCAGTTGTTTCTCGACTTTTTCCGTCACATACTCGATCCAGAAGAGGTTAAAAAGCTTGCGGAATGAAAGCGAAGGAGGTTCGAATGGAAGTTTATAATACTATTATAAATAAAATTGTTTATTTCTTTGAAATTATGCCTTAAATCGTGTTTCTCTTACTTAATAGTCTTAACAGTGCCAAATAACAACTCATCGAGTGCTTTAATTCAACAAAAACCAACGAAAATACTGATTTTTCCAACTATTTTTTTATTGAACTCCTCAAAAGGATATTTTATATTTTTTTTAACAATTCAGTGACCAATTAGTGAAATTGTTTGAATAGTTGTCGTTGTAACGTTTTCACGTCTTATAAAACGCCGCTGACACTCAATCCTCTAAATGTGAGTTCCATCGGGGTCCACGAACGGATAATCAGGATCGCTGTGATTAACTTTTTTGTGCACTCAGGCAATCATATGCCTTCCAATAATCCGTGTGAATTGTTGTCTCCCGATGTACGTGCTGCTCAATACGCTAAATTATCAATTTTGGACTTCGAATATTTTCTGGGCACACACTTCATAATGCATTTCATTTGGAAAAAAATTCAAGTTATGGACAAATCAAACAGCACCGATTTCAACTCTCTTTCCGTAGTCAGTCCAGGCTCACGCGACATGCAGGCGAAAATTATCAGAATTTTGGGTTTTTTTCAAACATATCAATTGTTAATAACTTTGTTAGAAAAAGTTCCTTCACTCATTGAATTTTATTTTCAGCAGGCCATTTTATATGAGAAAAAATTTCACATTTTCACATAACGGAAACAATGCATTTTTCTAGTCCAAACCGAAAACTTAAAATTATTGTAAAAAAAAAAAGCAAATTTCTTCTCCACAATTTTTCTACAGTTTATCATTTTAAGTAAAAAAAATAGCCTCAGCCTCTCTCTCTTATGAATACAATCAAAAAATCGTTGGTGTCAAAATAGGCCTTAATATATTTTTTTATGATGGGTTGTGCCATACTTAATGATGAACCCATTTTTCAACTACAGCAACAATTCGGGCCATAATTTCCCCCCGTTACAGCGGTTCAGCGGTTCAAAAAAGAAACTCGCCAGGAAATTCAACGCGGTAGCTTATTTGAAGCTGCGTTAGCATTCTGGGCACCCATCTTGCAATGACCTTAATCGCCCCAATCCATTGATGAAGGATGTTTAAAATGGTTGTTTTAAATATTCAAATGATTTCTGCAAGCCATTTCTTTTTTAACCTGGCATCTTCCATTACAAGTTACAAGGTATTGGTCAATTGGCCGTCCAGACCGAGGATCGTCTTTAAAGGAGTCGCTTTCTTGTTTGAAAAGGTTTTGCCACTTATATACCAGGTTCGGAGTCCCCAAAAACAGCCAACATCGCTTGAAAAAATGTCTAAGGTGTCTTTCCTTGTTTACTGAGGTGCAATGTTGAATTTTTCATACTGGTTGCTTTCTTCCCGATTCACTTATTTGCCCTATATAATAACTCAGAAGTTAATGACGCGTTTATGTCTCAAAAGCTCAAGTTTTACGAGTACGAAATGGTGCCTGATTTTTTTCGATAGTGAATCAAGCAATTATTATTTTAAGTTGTCTATTTTATATAGAATCTGTCGAAAACTTAAAAACAAAAAAAAAAAACAAGATATTATGGTGTTTTCTTGAATGCCAAAGGTTGAAGTATCACTAAAAATTGTCTCCTTATCTTAAATACAATGTGAAGGTCATATGCTACCCAGAGGTTGAAATGTTGACTTATGCAATTGATATTCAATGGAATATACATATGTCCCTTCTTCCTTTTGGTAAGAGTGTTCTGATTTGCTTCAGGAACTTAGCCTCCATTGAAATAAGCAATCATATTGTAAGCTGTCTACATATGATTATTATGTATCATTAGGAATCTTATGATTATATAGTTAATTTACTTGACAACTGATGATATTGTTTATTTCCTCAGCAAACAAATTTTCCTTGAAATTTAATACATGTTAAAATTTTGGTTTAAGTGTTGTGGCAACATGGTTAGTTTTCGTTTAGTTTCAGGAAATAATTTTTTGATTGCAAAAATCTTGAAAAAAAAAAACATTTTAAAACATGTTATCTTAACTTTTAATTTTAAGGCACAAATTTAAGTTTCTTCTAAGATATTTGTTGAGCATTTTGTTCAAAAGAAATTTCAATGCTTACTTAGATTAGAATTTGCGGGCCAATCATCAAGTCATTTCAGACAGCTCGAATCTTAGCTGTCTACATTAAACTGAGTACACTGAGTTGACTGACATCCAATTAATCTTTACTTTCAATAACTGATTTCAATGTTAATTCAAGTTATAACTGACTATCTTTCGAAAAATATCGTGCGACACCCAAACGCTTCTGAAAACGTAATAATAGTTGTTTAGTTGAAATATGATAGTTTTCCTAAAACGCAAATATACTCTTGAACTGTCAAAATGAAAATTGCAATTGTAAATGTGGTAACCTTAATAATTTATCATAAGTAACTAATTCCATTTATAAAAATAGGACACAAATCGTGTAAACATGCTCGCATTGAATTAAGCCCATTACAATCCAATTAAAATTTTAAAATTCCTATGCTCGTACATACATATATGTCCCATTCATTCGCAATTCATTCCAATGGAATTTCCTCTCTACAGTAAACCCCTTATTATGAATGATCAGAATTATTTCTATTCAAGATCACGGTATGGCATACTGCACATGGCTATTTACATGGCGGATATTTGATAGCCACCGCCACAACGGCTTTCACTAAGCACAACACAAAGCCAACACGATTCAATAAAAAAAATGGGTTCAATTAATAAACAATGGGATTAATTTACTAATTAAAGACCCCAAACAAGAGTAATTTATATCAGGAATAGAACTGGTGGTAGGCTACGTCCTACGTGAATAGCTGTGTGCGCGAACGAACCCAAAGTCCTGCCGTTCCCAGCCAAATATGAGACTCAACACTTGGCATTATTTGCGTAAACGTTGCTTTAGTTGGCAAAGCGGAAATGTATTGAAATATATTCATTCATGGTATATGAGATGAGGATGATGGTCTTCCTAATATAAAAGAGTGTGGCTGCAGTTGAGTTTCATTTATTTGTGTATTTGTATTCTTTTTTTCTGCTGTTTTTTGAATGGCATTCTTTAATCCAAAACTATCTTAGTTAGTTTTCTTTTGAACAACTGAAGAAATGAACCAGTTTTTGGATTCAGTCTGCAGATTGATTAATTTATGGACATATTATTTTCAATCAAAATTTATTGTATTCAATATAAATATTTTTTTAATGATACTAAACGGCATTAAGAAAATAGCTTAAAAAAATGTATATGTGGACTTAATACTTTTGAGCATAGTGAATGTAAAAATGTAGTCATAAAAACTTTATCTAGCACATCAAATTTCCGTCCAATTACCATTTCTTCTACAGGGTAGAAAAAATATTATTTTAACAAACAATTGCAGGTTTCGGTAGAAAAGGAACAGAAAATTGGCTGCATTTATTTATTTCTTCAAAAGAAATTGTAACGTCTATTCATAATTCTGATTAATAGAAGCTTTGATCGTCCAGAACTAATGATCGAAGAGAGTGTCCTTAATTGAACAAACTAAACTTTAGTAAATTATTGCTTTATTCTTTTACTTAGAACGATCTTGTGAGTCTTTTAAAAATATTTGTTGAATTTAAGACTTCACAATACGTTTTAAATTGTTTAAGGTTAAAGAAAATGCACACTTAAAAAAATATAGATGTAAATACTTACCACAACATTTTTGTTACGTTTTTGCTGACACCTTAAATTAAATAGGCTTATATTATATTGACTTAGAAAAAAATGAGTGAGACAAAAGCTGTTTGCCAAAGACATGCTGCAAAACTTATGCAGTAGCTCTGGATGGTTAGTTGATACTTTTGTATAACAAAAATCAAAGGGTTTTCAAGGAAAAATAAAAGTAAAATAAAATATGCCAATATTTCTTCTGGTCAAATGCCAAGTTCTTGTAATCAAAATATACCAGTGCAAGTTCCTCCTACTCCATTTGAACTTAACACTTCATCAAGTCTAACAGGGAAACAACATCTTTTCAACCAATCTGAACAGATAAATCTCATCCGGGATTTAGAACTTTCGAAATCGAAAGCCCAACGTTAAGGTTCAGATGACAACAGAGGAATCTTTTAGAAAGCTGGACAAAAATATAATTTTTCAAAAACACACATTCACAATTTTCTCATTTCATATCAAGATTTAGTATGTTCTACTTATCCACAAGAACTTCTTAAAAAACTACATACAGCTGCCACTACTACAGCTGATTACAGGATTGCTAGTTGGATATTCAAAAGTTAGTAATCATCGACCTATAGCGCTCGCCCCAAATTCTATAATTTTGTTTTGAAAATAAGGGTCAGTTTACAACTGCTCAAGAGCCCATTTAACGAACACACTTCGTTGTCTATTGTCACTTTATACGGGTGCACGACGCAAAACAAGTTGTGGTCTGCGAAAGGCCGAGTTTTTGTGAGCGACGCGAAATCGATTTCATCGGATTCTCCTTCGCACTATAACGGACAGCGGCGATCGTTTCGGCAGATCTTGCATTTCAACGACGCACGCATGTTGTTTGATCGTTTACAGAACTAGTGAACTTTAATTTATTCATCACACTGCGAATAGTTCTCTCAGAAGGACGATTATGGCGAAGCGTGCAGAACTTTGCCCAAACAGAACATCCCTTTTGATAAAACAATTTTATTATTTGAACTTGTTATTAAACTCCATATCGCCATGGACGGGTGATTTGGCAAAACAGACTGAATAAATGACAGGCAATGTTGGCAGATTGAAATATGGCTGCTTCCAACTGTTAAAGTTGGAAAGTCCCTATTGGGAGTAAATACGCAATTAATATGTCAAAACCGGATTTTCATTAAAATAGCAAGATCTCAAGAGCTAAACGTGACAGTTGAAATCTATAAAAAGATTTGTATTCAGGAAACCTAAGTCGAAAGCAATCACTGGGTTTTTGCTACCGATATTTCTTGATAAATAAGGATAAAACAAGATGCATTGAGCACTTTGTGCAAAAGTGCATTTTAAGCGTATTTAAAATCGAGGCGAGCAAATTAAAAAAACAACGTAGATCAAACCTCCCAAAACTCGAAGGTCAAAAACCATGCTGAACAAAAACTCATTTTGCCAATTTTTCTTGATAGATGTTGGGCGTTCACCAAGACAGCAGACTTTATTGACTTTCGGCAAATCGATTCAAGCAATCTCAATTGGAAAGGAATATTTACCTCAAGCAAGGCTTCACTTTTCCTTTGCTATTTTAATAACATAATCTGAACCATCGACCTTCTAAAAGCTGAACGTTTTTATGTATTATTATATTATATAAACTCTTACTCGTACTTGATTGCTAAAGAAAAGTTTTGAAACTGAAAAGCCTCTTTAAAATAGTCTGTCATGACATACCTCTATATGTTAATTATGCTGATAAAACGAATTGTTATAATCGGACTAAAATATATATTTAAAATTAATTTCAATCTGTCAGTGTTATAAGAAGTTTACAGTCGAATTGTGTTACATTTTTGGGCATTCAGTTCGCTTTGGTGTCACAGGACGAAGCCGCAATACACGGCTAGTTGAAGTAAAAAAAGCTGTCTTAACGTAATCTGCTTGTATTATAGCGTTTTCATTAGTTGATTGAGTAAAATCGGATTTTAAAAAGCAGTGTAAAAAATACAAGTGATAATATGATACAATACATTTCCTTGATTTTTTCAAAGTAGCTTATCCAAAATGGAATTAATGACTTACCCTGCGATGAGTTTTACTTATGTTAGATTTTGAGATTGTGTGAGGTCCACATATTTTGATCTCAGGAGGTTAAAGGTGAAGCATACATTTATCTCGTTTTTTTATTTCGAAATTCGATTTTGTTTAATTTCTTAACACTCATTAAACACCTCTGATGTGACTTTTTTAAATGAAAGATTGAGGGTTCTTTCTTGGATTCGAAATCATGAGCTAAAACTCAGTAGGTCGACGTGATACTCAACTCATTCACTACCCTCAAAAACTTATGCTGAAATTCGAATTGCGTCGTTGTTTTTTTTTACAAAAGCGTTCAACTATTCCTTGTATTATTTGGATTTGGTAAAACCGAAAACAAATTACTTTTGTTTCTCAATTGCGAGATATATTATCTGCCAAATGAGTAAATGAAAATTTATTTGGAATTTTTGAAACAGGCCGTAAATTTTGTAAGAGTGTTGTAACTGTGTTAAATATTAGAAATACTCGAATACCCATAAATGGTAAAATGATACAAATTAATAATTTTTAAATATTAATAAGCTACTCATTCAAAAAACTGGTAATTTCTAAAACGCATATGTAAGCAGAAAAATGTTAATTGACTACAAACAGAAGCGAAGTCACGCCCTTTTAAAAACCTATACTTGAGATGCAATTTTCTTCTTGAGTTCCTATCTTCTTACGATCTTCAAGAATAATTTAAAATTTACATTTACATAGATTCATCCAATCAGAAACACGGCTGACACCAATGGCGACTAATTGCTTATGCAGGCAGGCTAAATGGAGCACTTTTGTCTGCCAAACGAGGAGAATTTTAAAAGAGATAGACTGATTTTTAAATTGTAATCATTTATAAATTTTTAAATTTTTGAATTCTATATTTCTTTGGCGATAAAAGTTTTGCCAGCCGTCTGCAAATGGATCAGTCAGTCATTCTTGCATCCGCTCCTTGGAAAAATTTAGCACCCAAGCATTTGCATCATTTCTTAGTGGTGTTAAATAAAATTTTTAACGTATGTGAGACCTGAGTATATGTGCTCAAAGAAAAATCACGCCCGCCAGCAGTTTTGGCACTTGGTGGTACGCAATTAATTAAGTTGTTTATAGATTTAACATTTCCTAACTATAGCTTAGCGCCATTATTCTTTTATAACCTCCGCAAGAAAGAACCAGACCTTAGATTGCATTTTATTTTTATTTGTCTAATATATTTACAATGTACATGAAATAAGATTTATACTCAAAAAAAGTAAAAATGAAATACTGTCGGCTGAACATTTAGGCTAGACGTATTTCTTTTGAATTGTTTCCAATAATTTTATTTTTTTCAATGTATTAAAGGCAACTTAATCTATTCTTTTGAAGATTTGAAGAAAAATTTAAATGACCTCAAAACTAATTACATGGTCTTAACGGGGTCTCTGTGTTACCTGTCTATTTTTTAATTGGATGAGCGGCTGCTTTAACCATTTTTATTGCTCGCTATGTTTTCTCGGCAGCGATTCGGATGGACGCTAGCATGATATTATTTAAATCTCATTGGCTAAATAGTAGCACTCCAAAAGAAAAAAAACCGGCCAAGTGTGAGTCGGACTCGCGCACCCAGGGTTCCGTACAAACATGTAGGTATATAAGTAAAAGTTCACCCATCACGACAATCGAGTCATAGTTATGATATTTTTAAAGACAAATGTCTCTTTATCGTTTTAGTAATCCTTTATATTATATTTACAGATATTATTTATTTTACATCATATAACTGAAATATCTAGACTAGCCTTGCAGCAGCCTTGTAAAATAAAATATTTGAGGAACAATACAAGCAAGCTGTCTGATAATATGTTTAACAATATATGAAAAGCTGTTTGAAAAATGTTGTCCCGTCCCAATACATTGAGATAAGTCGCGGTCATTGCGTTTACTACAATTATGCTTATAATCACAATTTAAATTTAGGTTTTGGTTTCCTTGCGAGTAGTTGCGAGTTTGAAAAAAAGCGGCTTAAATTGCTGTTTCTTTTGATTGCGTTGACTAAAAAGTTTGATTTTACTACAGCTAAAAGGTATTATACTCCTGATTATTTGGTATGAATTTCAATTTGATACCTCTACGCGTTCATGAGGAAAGGGGTAGTAAGTCTAAAATTATAAAAAATATTTTTATTATATGGTACAACTAACAATTAATGGTTTTCGCAATTTTTCCTTTATCTGTGCAATATGACGTGGCACAAATTAACGTACCAAATTTGCAGATTATGAGTTCACGGAAGTACCCTGCAGGTTTGATTCCCTTGCGAGTGTCGAAAAATTGCGGATATTTGCTGCATAAACGGCTGAAGCTCCAATGAACAGTAGACCTTCACGCGTTTCCCAAAAAATGGTTGATAGACCACGGACAACAAAGTGATTATATAAGGGTTCGGTTTTTTCCTTTCGAGGTACGGAACCCTTAAAATGGTTCAGCTCGAGCTGCAACGAGGCTATAAGAATGACGGAGTTGAGTTTCCGGATTTTAAATAGAACCTAGAAATTCAGTGTAATGCAATGGTCGTGTGTTAATTTTCTGCCAGCAAAACTTAATGCTGTTGATGCCCCCCTTTGATGCGTGCCACATTCTTTGCCGGACATTATATAATATATTCTCAGAGATCAATACATTCACAAAATGTGTTTTCGAGATTTAATTCTGAAGGACTTCTTCGTTGTTTACAAATCTATTGTAATCCTCTTTCATCTACCCTACTCATCTGGACTCACTGATCGACCAGAGTAGTTTGACCAACGCGTGGCCTTGCTGTAGTAAAAATTGTATCAGCATTGAAAGCAGGGTAATGAATCAATCTTCGAAAATGAAACTATCTAGTATGAAAACTAATTTTGAATAGAATACAGTAAAATGAATGAATGCAAATAAGTCGCTGTCAAATTCTTCGTCACAATTCGGACTCCATCCATCCAAATCCAATTGAGTTACTTGAACATCATTCTGTTTTTCCGTTTTTTTCATAAACACTACTCCAGCGAAATAACCAGCTGCATTTAGCCCACTTTCGAACGTACTGTCAAATAAGCCAACTTCTAGCTAAATGCGTAAATTTTTGTTTCACTTTTATAAAACGCTGATCAGAAGTCCTTAAATCATAATCATAATCATAAATTTTCACTGCTATTATTTAAAGTGAAAAAAAGTGAAGTGAAGAACATCAAATTGAAAATGTTCCTCACAATCGATTCAATGTTTTTCAAGCACGTGTCAATTGCGGCATGTGAGGCATATCCCTGCATAGGTCTCCCTGGGAAATCTACAACGACAGATAATCTTGTGTTGCTTGCTTCTCGAATTCTTAAACTGTAATAAATTTCGTATCGAAGAATAATTCATTTCCATAAGATTTTCCTATTTACTGCCAGTGACTTACGACTTTTTACATCACACTTTAATAATGAGTTATTGAATGCAAACACCGCTTATTAAGGCTGTGGCATAATTGAACAAGTTGTGCACCTTTTGGTTAAAATCAGAAGTGAATAGAAAAAATGAGGTACCAGATTTTTGTGATAAAGTTCTGTATCCATTTATAAACAAATTTGGAAACTTCGAACGTATAATTATACTGGAATATAAAGCAAAGGTGTCAAAATCAGTAGGGATTAAATTGTATTCTTTGTATTCTCACACAATTCTACTACGAGTACTCATCACACACTCACGAAAGTTAATTATAGCGCAGTCAGTGCTACTTCAATCCTCCCCTAAATCCCCAATAAATTCACCCAATGTCTACCTTCGATTCGTATGACTTTCTCATTTATCAAAGTACACGTGCACATGTCGGAAACGACTTTTACGAGTAACCAAATAGCAATAAGATTTGTAGAGTAGGCTTAAGGCAGTTACCACCGATTTGTTTTTACTGTTCTCTATTTATGTAATTGATTTTATTTATTTAATTAAATTCAATTCATTCTCTTGACAGGGAACTTTATGCAATAATAGAAAATCATAAATTTACAAAAGCATCTTATGGAAAGTTACAAGCAATGTGGCTGGAAGCACACTATATAGAAGCTGAAAAACTACGCGGACGTTCGTTAGGTAATTTAAAATAATAATTCACCAAAAATACCATTTATTGATGGAATTTTGTGAACACAAGAATTAAAAATGTTTCTCGATGTCTTTGATTTGTAGGACCTGTGGACAAGTATCGAGTTCGTAAGAAATTTCCACTACCTCCAACCATATGGGATGGTGAGCAAAAAACTCACTGTTTCAAGGAGAGGACGAGGAGTCTTCTAAGAGAATGGTATCTACAAGATCCATATCCAAATCCAACAAAAAAGAGAGAGCTAGCCAAAGCAACTGGACTCAATCCTACGCAAGTCGGTAATTGGTTTAAAAACCGACGACAAAGAGACCGAGCTGCAGCAGCCAAAAACAGGTAAATTTATTTACATATTTTTTTTTTGAAATCACTTTTGTATTGTAAGGGAACATACATGATAGAAAAATATTCGTTAAACTGCATGGAAGCATTTAAAGAATTAAAGTCTTCGCCTTGGTTTTTCGCATTTATTTCAAAATGTTATTCAAGAGTTAATTTAAATACTGCGAAACTCAAAATTTACACTCATTTCTGCGATAAAATTGAAACTACATAACATATATTGTCATATGTAAGTCCTACATACATATGTAAAATAAAATCAAAGAATTTGTTTCGTCCAAAAAGGCCGGCGGGCTTTTGTAGTATCCGGATAATTGTTCATCATGAATCAGGCATACTGAATAATAATTCTGAATAAATCATCTATTTCAATTGATGGAGAATATACTTTCTGCAAAACGATTAAAGCGATAGACTAAAAAAATAAAGCAATTTAAGACTATATTTTATTGAAACTCATATGTAAACTGGGTGCATTTTTTATAACAGACAAAAACATTACAACATGGGGAAAAAAACGTAGCCAACTATAGAACCGCCGGTTGTGGTGTGGAGAGAGTTCCAAAGTCTGACAGCATGAATACAGAAAAGATATAATGAATACAAAAATTTAAAACGAAGGAGTATATGGTTAATGTTACCGCTCAAATCAAAATTTGTTAACAAGTCATGGAGGCGATACGCTATTAATTTTTTTTAGCAGGAAAATGCAACACCTTAGATTGAAAAAACTGTTCAGGTGTGCAACCAGAACATTTTTGTGGTTATTCGATATGTGATCGTGCCGACAAAGTCTATGAACATGTCTGACCTTATCGTTGGAAGCCACAGTTAGTTTATGCTGAGACAACGAATCGAGCTTAGGATGTAGCATAATCAAGAATAGACCCAAGTTAAGTTTTAACAAGCCACATTCTCGTATACGGCCTGACGTCACCGAAAAATCGCGCATTCAGATTAAATATTCGTTGCAGCCATCTTGTGATCTAATGTCGTTGCATGCAAAAAATATAGGTAGTACACGGCATGTAGAATTTGTCCCAAAACGTTGCATGTTTCCATGCGACGGTAGCCCTTGCATGGAAACTATTCGCATGTAGTTTTGCATGCGTCGTGTGCACATGTTGCGCTAGTACACGACATGCAAGACGGTTCGCACGCGTAGCGTTCTAGGAACAAAAACAGCAGGAACATTGGTTTCCTAGTGCACAATAAGTATCCATGTGAATATATTTTTTCGCTGCCATTAGTACACTTGAAGTGTGTTTCTGTTTGCTATTTGTAAAATTTTAAAATGTCGAAAAAACCTGGAAAAGATTGCTATTTTGGCAACAAATCAAATTAAAAATGCCAAAAAAGCTGAGTATAGTGAGCATTATAAAGCCAATACTTAAAAGGAGGTAAATTGGGTGAAAGGGCTGAGCGGACAAATTCGATTTCTTGCTAGCTAATCCAAAAATCTGATGCCATTGTGCGAACGAGAATTCTGCTTCTGACCGTTTTGTGCTGACAGAACGCATTTGAGTGGGCTTTGTACATTAGGATGGAGACACAATGAATTTATCTTTGCATCCTTTTTTTGCAGATTTCTGCTGGTTATTTTTTGAGGGCTTCAGCCAACAAGAAATTAATTGTTAAAAAGGTTGTTTTGATGGTCGATAGCATGAGGGCACAAATTTAATTTTGTTCATCCTGATTTGTCAAACCATGTCTCCTTTTTTTCCATGTGCCAAATTGCTTCCCTTGCGGATGAGGGTTCCTCGAACGATTTGAGTTTGGCCGTCGCTGATTTCTTTTAATTATAAATTTTGTTACCGGCGTATATTTAATACTCTTAATAAAGAAATAAACAAAGATCCATCAACCATAAACACCAAGCATTCGAGGTATCTGGCTGAAGCAGGTTTCATATGTTTGTGAAATAAATGTTGTGTGGATCATGGTCCAAAATTGTTTGTTGTTCTATGAAAAATGCACATTGAAAACTTCGTACTCGGAATAATAGGTGAATTTGGCTACGGAAGCCCAGAATTCGTACGTCTTAGATCCCACGTTCGTGGAGCGAACAATAAACTCTACAAAGTATCTATGACTCACATTGGTCTACCGTCAGATAACGATTTTAACTGAAACTCGTTGGCATTAGTATGGGGTCAATCGTGAAAATATGAATAAAAAATTTTATTTATCTATCGTTAGAAGCATCGTTCTTCGCATTATATCTAAAATATAAAACGTTTTTATTGTTATACCCTATTTTTTAACAAAATAAATCCACTGTATAAATAAAAAATAAATAAATGCTTGAGACATTCTACTCATGTGAAATACATGCGACGGTACGAATTCGTGCACTCGCATGTGATGTTTCCATGGCATTGAGCGATGAAGTGTCGCATGTTGTCCGAAATCACATGCTGCTTGTTAGTACACGGCATGCGAATAAGTCACATGTTTGCATGGCATTAAGGCTTAACGCATGCACATGCGTGACTACATACGACTGTCACAAATAAGGGTAGTACATGACATGCAAAATCCATGCAAGAATTGTGACAGATTTGACGTCAGGCTGGCATGTACATGCAACAATTTCCATGTCGTATACTATGGGCTCAATACCCGAGAAAAGCCCAAGTTTGCGTAGTCCAGTATAAATTATACTAACAGTATCTTCAGCAGAAAGTGAGCCATTTATCCTTAAACCTAAACTATTTTCGGTATCCAAGAATTGAACATATTATTGAGACAGATTGGTGACAACTCCCTAGTATCGTTGTTGCTGCTAGATGTTAATATTAGCTGAGACCTTTTAGGACTAAGAATCAGCCCATTTCGCTGCGACCAGTCATATACTTCAGGCAGATCTTCATTGATCCTGCATTTAAGACCCTCTGGGTCTTGATCTATAAATTTGCACATCATCAACATTAAAGTGTACACATGAACTTAAGAATATTTTACCTTTGGTATTTATGATCATGCAAAATAAAATAGGGCCTAAATCAGAACCTTGAGGTACCCCTTCCAGTATAGTCTTAAATTCCGAGCATCGATCACTTACTGTGGCTCTTTGCATACGGCCTCGCAGGGAATCAAATAAGAGATGTACTGGTCGTTTACTACCTTATACTACCTTAGTTATGTACATAGAATACCATAGTTCATAATGTCAAAAGCTTAAGAAAAATCGAGTACCGTTACATGGTCTAAACCATATCCAGTCTGGAACCTGAGCCTGGAACAACAAGTTATGTTGATCTAGGTAATCAGATATCTGCCTCTCGAGAATTGTTTCCAGAACTTTTAAAAGACACGGTAGAATGCTTATGGGGCGAAAGTCGGTGGCTTGGGATGGCTGCTTTTTTTTTAGGAACGATCATATCTTCCTTCCAGCTATCGGGGAAAACAACTCAGAATATGCGGTAAAATGAGTTTGATAAATTTAAGAGGTATACCAACTACACCAACGGCATCTGACCTAAGACAGTGAACATATGTATGTATTTAACAAGGTCTATATTAGAAATAATCTCGAAGGCAAAATCAGTTCCGGGTTCAAAAATAAACTGATCAACAGGGATAAAAAACGAATTGTTAAATATAAAAACAGAGCTATTTTCCCCATATTCACGAAGTATTACCTACTATGCACAATTTTATTGAGAGTGGCAGAGCCGAGCCACCAATTTTTCAGGTATTACACCCTTTGTTATTTAACTTTATATGTAAAAATTCTGTCGCAGTGAAATTAATTAAGGTTGTTCTGGTTTATATTCGATTCACCATTATTCAATCACAGTTGTCGGTATAAATAAACAAAATTAATAACAATAAAAATCATAACTAACTCGTGCCTACATTTTCACTTTTGCCAATATGTGTGCTTTTGTGACGTAAACGTACCTTCATACATACTCACTAGATAGTTTACGACGCACACTTAAGCATATATAGTAAAATCACATTCTTGTCATATGTTTCTGCTCATATGGTCGTAGCAGACAAAGAATTTGTGCTATTTCATCTAAGTGCGATGGCTTTTAAACTATCAAGCAATTAATGACACCTAATTTACGCTGCTTGAAAACGAAACGATTGACGAACTATCTGTCCATTGTACATGGTGATAAAGTTTAAACAAAATAGGATCCAATGGCGACATGAGAACGACAATATTTTTCTAATACAAATATAAACTCTGGCGCGACATCTCATTTGAGTGCCAATGTTTACCGATGGTAAATTTCAAAGAGTTGTTCAAGCGAAAAAAGGTCCAACTTGATTCTTAAAAAACAAAAAAAAAAACAAATCCGTCACAAAAAAAAATATATTTTTTATTGTAATTTTAAAAATAACAACTTTGAAATAAATCACATTTTTAAGAAAAAATTTTTAGTAAAACGTCACGAGAGATACGCTTCTGAAACATACATTTGTATGTACGTCACCTTTTATATTAATTGTCAATATTATTGACTATCACGTTAAGTTTTTTTGTCTAAGATCAATCTGTTGTTTATGATAGGCTTCAAACTTACTGAGCATAGAAATTGCATCTAATATAGAAACTCAGCAAATTGTGTGTTTAAGGCTATAAAACATATACATATATTTTTTTCGTTTCATTTTTTATTCTTTCAATTCAATTTAAAATTAATTTACAAATGATTCATTAAAAACAGAAGAAAGAAGATAATCATTTGCAGTGTTGAATAATTGATATTGATAATGGAGATTTAATGTTGGGAAAATACAACATAACAGAAGCGTAATCATAAAGAGTATGATTTTTACAAAGTTTACCTCCCCAAAGTACCTGCTTTTTTGAGTTCGCAAATGCATCGTACATTTTAGTTAAAGCTTGCTTAGAGCACTTGGGTCGTTAAAGACACATTTTTCGAAAATCCTGCATCATATACGATTTCGTAGCTTGTATATGTGCTTTCCAATTCACGTTTGAATCAATCAAAATACCCAAATACTTGTATTCGCTAACAGATTCAATTTTAAAACACGAATCGTTGAAATCAAACGATTTATAGCTTTTAGCTTTGTCTTGTCGCCATTGGCTTGGCTTATGAAGGTGTTCATTTAAACTGGCAATGCAGTTAAATGCATTATGTTCTTGATGCGCGAAAGCTGTATCATCTGCGAATGGTGTCGGTTAACAATTGAAAGATTGGTAGAGCAAAGAGTTTTTAAAAATAAGAAATAACAGAGGATCAAGTACTGATCCCTGTGGGACTCCATTCTTGATAGTATTCAAGTGCTAAAGTTCCCATTGTTTTTGACGTTTTGCTTCCTGTATTTCAGATAAGTAGTAAACCAATTCAGTATAACTCTTCTAAAACCTAAATTATACAATTTGTCCAAAGCAACTTGTGGTCTACTAGATCGAAAGCTTTCGCCATATCAATGAAGAGGGCCATAGAAGGTTTCGAACGATTATATCGAGTTTGAGAACATAATGTAAGAATCGCATATTCCGTGGATTTTCTTGAAACCAAATTGATATTTCCCAAATAAATTTTTGATTTTCTTTGGAAAAAGTTGGAAGTTAAGATATTTTCATATCTCTGCGATTTCATTTTTTAAAAAGAGGTTTAGCCTGACTGCGGAAAACAACCCTTACAAACACTCTGATAATATTGAGAGCAATTTTTTTCCAAAGGCAATACCGTCGCTTGTACATGAAATTTTACATTTTCACTCGAATATTTTTTCAGAAGTAATCGATATAAAGAAAAAGCTTTTGTATTGCACCTTATCAGAAATCAGTTTGAATTACAGCAACACGCATTATTTTGTTGGTGGAAGGTTTTACATTACATTTACAGAAATATAAAGCGTTTACTATGCTACCAGCCCCAGATAAAGAAGATCCATTTTCTTCTATAGTGTCTTTTAATTTCGACTGGTGACTTCTTCCCATCATCATATCATCGACAGTCCTTTAGCCTTTTCTTTTTTTTATTGCGCTAGTCGATTATTTCTTTATCAATGTGTTTTAATAATCTATCATTATAATTCTTAAGTCACAAGGTATTTGGATACTTTTTTCTTTTTGAATTTTCTATTCCTAGAATTAAATAAAGTGATGTGGCGTTATTTACATCTTTCTTAAAAGTCTTAAGGATTTTGTCGTATGCAGCTGAAGACAGATTCCCAGAATTCAAATTAAAGACATTCATAAAGCATGACATATAGTAGTTCGTCTTTGCAATCTGACGTTACGGGCTGTCCACATTAATGGTGCTTAAAGTTAACATATGATGATCCGTAATTCTGCATTAAACATTAGAATTAAACATATTCCTATTATTCTTACAATACAAGTTTTTGATGCATTAAATACACGAGTTGTTTCATTGATTTGTTAGAGACACCTTTATTGTTTTTATGTTGTCAGTTATTCGCTCTAACATTGAATTTTGTTGTTGACATTTCACTGCACCAAAATTCTTGAACCAGATCGTTGAGCATTTCGACCGAGGTAGGCTGTTTTCTTTGGTATTCTATGTCATGATGGACAAAGGATTTTCAATCGAATCAGAAGATCAGCCAAAATTGGAAACTCTCGTGCAAAATGTGAATGAAATAAATAGAGTATTGTATGTATTCCATTTTGAATAAGGGATTAAAAAAATAGGAATGATGACACGGATAAGAGACGTTTGTAAGTATCATAACAACGGTCTTGGAAAAATAAATTTTTATTGGCAATATAAAATGACTTTTCGAAATATTGTTCTATACGTGCGATTTTTCAATATTACAATATATTATTGTTAGAAAAAACATTCTCACATTATTTGGCAGGCCGATTACTTCAACGCTTGCTGATGGCAAATTTGCTTAAAGCTCCCTTAAGAGTTTCGTCGCACACTCTGTGGTCGATCTGATCCATAAAGGCTAAAAATCCTAGAGAAAACACTAGTAAAACAATAATAATGGTTTTCTCTTAGAAGTGTTTTTTCTTGTCCGTAGTTTGGTGTCAAATTTTCTTATTGTTTTCTCATGAAATATCATGTGCTCAACCTTCATTCAAGAGAAACCCATCACATTCTGTTCAACTGCAAATCAGATCTCATCCGAGTGCTAAATTTCAATGATTTGAAACCACTATCCTAAGCCCAAGAAATCTCTATTTTCGCATCTTTGGTAACCATTGCCTTTCTTAACTCAAAACTTTAGGCGATTACTTGGAGTTGATTGACCGAGGAATTGAAGAAAAAAATACCATGGTTTAGTGAACAACAAAGTTCCATTAACGACTTTTTCAAATTGGTCACATAGCACTACGAATTGTTACTCCCATTTGACAGCCTTTTTTTTGACAAACATGGCCAGGCAGGAAGAGTTTCGGATCGAACGATAAGAAGATCTACGTCATAAACGCCAATTTGTAGGGTTAAAAAATGTCGCATTTCTTGGTAAAAAAAACTTGGGATCAATGTGAGAAGTGTATCCAGTTAAAAGTAGACTACATTCAGAAATATATTGTAACGTATTTGTGAGATCCGATGTCCGTTTTCTGTGACCGATTTCTTTCTCTTTTCACAGAGCGCGTGCTTAAATATTTTTAAGTATGCACGCACAAGAACTTACAATGTTAAAAAATGTCTCACTTCTGATATACTCGAGAGTCTTGAGGAACCTACTCTTCATGGGGCGAAATTTGAAACGATCTTGTGCAAGCAATCCGATATTCTTGGATTCTGATCAATTGCATGTTGTTTTTTTTTGTTTTTTTTTTGCTTGCTTGTAGTTTGCCGGCCTCCTTGACTAACGTGTATTTATGAACGAGTAGGTACGCTGGTATTAACGCACTTCTAGCGGAAATTTTCAAAGTTCTCGGTTTTCTCTGCGGTGGTAAAGGCACACATCTGAGAGATTAATAAAGAAGCCGCCAGAGCTCCGATAAAGAATACTGTATCTTGTCAATTCATTGAGGTGAACATGTAGATCAAAGACGACGCAGTTTATTGCAACAAAGATTTTAACATACAACAACAATGATACATCTACCTATTAAAGAATCGTGCAAAAATGAATCTTAAAAAATTGACAGGTAAAATTGGAATATTTACTCATGTAGTAGGTTGGTAAATATAATACAAACTACAAGCTTTTTAGATATGCAGTGAGATAATGTAAAATCGACGTATGTGTTCCCTTCTGTTTCCTGCTAAAGCAGAAAAAGTCCTTGAAACCACTACAAAATAATAATTATCACATAATGAACTGGAAGCTACACATTGAACCTTCTTCAGTGTTTTGACTCTATTGCGAGAGCAGAGAATCACTTAAGATACTTCAAGCAGACTTGATATGCGTCGACAAATTGTTCATATAAGGACTGGCTTCCCGTTCGCCCATTCACCCGATGACATACATATGTACAAATGTACATACATATGTATATGTGTGTTTGGTGTCGATGCCGGTGTCGGCGTTGGAGCCGACGCCGAACCGCGACTCGCCGGCCGGGTGCTTCGATTCGACTTTGTGCTGTGCTGTGCTGCCGTTGCTGTTTCTGTTACCTACCGAGTCAAAGAAGTCATTGTTGCTTCTTTCAGCGGGAACACAAAATACTAAAAATTTGGTAGAATAGGTACCTAGTGTATCCGTGTCTACCTGCTTCATTCTTGTCGTGGGTTTCTGCGGCTGGAGGGGGCAGGATGGGGTTACATAAATGATGTGACGTGAAAATGAGAAGATCGGAAGATATGTGAATGGACGATAAAAGCAGAAGCGCCTAAAAACATGCATACTTAAGTATAACCATTACATCTTACTTACCGTGTTGAAGTATTTTCTGAAAGTCATCGAGTTATTAAATGAAGAGGCAGAGGCACCACCAGAATTCCGAATATTGTGCAATCAAGAGTTATTAAAGTAAAGACTGGTGGAAGAGTCAGAATGCCATGCTATCATATACATATATGCCAGACCATGAGGGTGATGGCTGAAACGATGACGCAGCATCGGTTAACTGGCATTATGTGCGCAAAATATCTCACAAAAGTTGAAGTAGACGAGTAAGAATAACGAGGAGTTGTCAATTTCATTGTGTTCTTTCGGTTTATTTTGTCTACTCTGTTTTATTGAGAATGACGAACAGTATACATATGTATGTATACACATGGATGTTCATGTAACATATACACAGCAATATCTTTTCATTTCATTTATTTTATTTGCCTTTTTAGCGACGGCATGTCGTTGGAGTAAAAATTTCCATTTAACAAGATCAACATTTTGTGCGAATGTTAGATTTATAATTGCATTTTTATTTATAAGATTAGCAAATAAAATAGGTACCTACTCACTTAAAGTGGGAAAAAAGTGCTTCAGAAAAAGTGGGCTTCAGAGGGTTCATGTACAAATGGTTTGAGTCTTACCTTAAAAATAGGAAACAGTATGTGAGGGTTGGTAGCAGTTTTAGTAGACCAACAACAAGTAACATTGGTGTTCCACAGGGTTCTGTGCTTGCTCCCATTTTATTCCTCATATTTATCAACTCTCTATTTAAGCTCCCATTTTGTGGTAGGATTAAAGCTATTGCAAATGACCTTGGGATTGCCTACTGCTCTGATAGTAAATTGAATCTTATTACAGAGTTAAATCCTGATGTTCACTTGTTAAGATGTAATTTTTCCATACGAAATTTTTGTTAATAAGAAGACTAAAGTAATGTTTTTTAACCTTGTGGGCGCTGAAAATCCATAAACATTTTATACTCATTAATAGTCAATGCAGTGCACATCACGTTCAATAGTAACGCCATATGCAGTGACAGCTGTTTTAATATCGAATGTGATAATGAGTTTAAATACCTCGGTGTTACTATAGACCGAAATATGAAATGGTCCGCACATATTTTAAACTAAAAATATCTGCTCAATAATACCTACTCGTTGCTTTTTCGGGCTGAAAAATATTACTCTATAAATCTGTTAAAGACAGTTTATTATGGCATATTTCATTCAAAGCTATAGTACGGTCTCTGCTGCTGGGTTCCAACCACTCTCAATCATCCAAAAATCCGTAATCAGAAAAATTTGTAAGACTTATCGATATGCTTATACAATCTTTTAAGAAACTTAAAAATTCTTCCACTGCGACATTTATCGTATCTTTTGACTGCGTCGATTAAGAAGCTTGCGTTTTTTTTAACAGCCTTCAGAATTTGATAATTTATTCAACTTGTTACATCTAAGCGTACATGAGGAAAAGGTTGGTGACAGACAGACGGCCAACGAATTGTTTTTATTTATAACGTTTCTGCTTTTTCTTTTTATTGAACGGAACCGTAAAAGAAAGAATACAGATTCAATTCCGCATCGAATTCGGCTTAAACATTTCTGCTGTCAAAAGGATGGAATATAAAATGATTCCAGAAAATAGACAAATGAGAAAAGCAATCTGTACAATTGATTGTTGCTAAAATAAAAGAGTTAAGCTTAATATATAACGTATTGTATTAAAACCACTACGGCTACAAAATCGATAGCAAAATTAGAAATAAATTACAATCGATAATGAAGAATGTTCGTCGTGTTAGTACCTCTCACCTTTGCAGAAACATCAAATGATTACTAGCCTCTGTAATGTGCTTCGATGATTTTATTTTACGACTTACCTACAAACATAAAAATGTTTCAAACTTTCGGATTAAGAACGCCTTGAATATAGTGATTTATGTATGTATATGTATGTATACAAAAACTTGTTTGCAAAAGGTTTATTTAACGTATAGAAATAATTTAAATTTAACACTTTGGCTGTAAGCTGAAGTGCACATCTCGCAGGCCATTTGCGTCCAGTTCAGGGATTTCCACGACACAAGTGTTAAATCTACGATTACGATTATAGGATTGAGTACTTGCGTCACGTGAATCTTAGAGACCGTATAAAAACAGAAATAATATTATAAAGTTTTTGCACCCGTCGGTTTTCGAACATTCTCTAAGATACAGAAGAAATCAGCTTGAGTTTTTCTAGCGTGAAAAACTTGTGCCAATAAATCAAATTTCTGCACCAATTTAAAAATTCTTAACAAGAAAAATGTAGGAAAATTTCCAAAAATGGTCGCCCATTAAAAAAGTCGCCTTAAGAATGTAATGAATAGCAAAAAACAAGTCTTTAACTTTTGTATAGTTCTCAAATCTAGTGTTGTCACCATTTGCGGTTGGGTTCAAAATAACTCCACTTGAATCGATCAGCAAAAATAGTCCGACTAAGTGGGTGAACTTCCTGAATTACTGCATTGGGTTGCGTTACTGGAACACCAAGTTTTTATCGTCAAAATTATGGTTATATGTCGTCAGTGTTGCTGTAAAGTCATTATCCCGAAAGCAGGCTCATAAACCAAGCATCTGAAAACCCTACTGTCTAATATATTAACTAATGTCGAATAAAATACTGCGTATTAAGTGAATACAAAGAAGTTTTTAAATTCTCCACTCATGGAGCTATTGAAACTAAAATACATCTGAGTTTCAAGACACTTCGCATGAGAAAGGCAACAACATAAGGATAGTCAAACTCTTTTGGGAAGGATAAAAAATTTAAAAAAAAATAGATCTTACTTGTTTGTAGATGAATCACATGAGTTCTTTCCGGGAAGGAAATACATAAATAATTGATGCTCGGGCTGGTCATTAAGAACACATTTATATGTTTCAAAACGAACCACGAGCTTACTGAAGTAAAATATTTTGAACTTGTGTAAATAATATCATGATCGCAAAGCCCAGAAGTTTTTAAGCTGTCTTACTTTAATTTTAATTTGTTAAATTTTGAGTGAACAAAAACTTTGCTGGCAAATACGCAAGTGTCAGACCATTTTCTTAAATAAACTTGTTTATTTTTTGCAAAAAAAATATATATTTTCCTTCAAATAAACTTAAATGCTTAGCTCAAGGTATATGGTATATTCCAAGGCAGTAGACAATGCCTTTTACAGTAGATTTAATTTGAAATGCATCTTTTTGTATAGAACAAACAAATAAATTTGGGTACCTACAAAACATTAAAAAAAAAAAAACACTTTATAGGAACACTACAATGGATCTTGATCATTTAAGATCTAACCCCACCATTACCTTTTGATCATCTCTATAACTTGAAACATTATCTTTTGTTTTTATTTCTCAGGCATATTAACAATGTTTGTAAATAAATTGAAAACCTTTTCAAGTGCACACAAGTTGGCTTCTACTGTTCCCAGCGTAATCGACTACAAAGTAAAGAAACCAAAACGAAAAGGAACCGAAACAGAGAAGAGGAAAAATCAATAACTTTTCAATTCAATTGCACGACGACGAACGACGCGGTACATTTCAATCTTTAAGAAACGTGGAAAAATGCTTTCGGATTATCATTCATTTTAATGCTGCATGTTGCTATTGCATGTGTATCAAAGAACATCTCAAAAACATGCCCCTGTGTACACAGTAATCATGTTTCTTTGCTTCCGTTTGCTCTGCATTACCGCCGTACCGCCTGTGCGCGCCGCACTGCGTTCACAAGCAACTCAGAAGACAGTTAAACATTAATGTACAAGTACGAGCAATTCAGCAACACTTCAACACCAGCCGATTACTTTTCCATCGTTGTAAATGTCAATGATCAATCAAAATACCTAACACAACCAATTTCCTCCTTTGTGCGTTCGAGTACTTGCTCTTATTTAGAAGGTGCTACAGTTTTACTGTCATAAAGGGCTCTGTTGATTTAACTGCTTTTACTACATGGAAACGCATACAAAAAGAATATATAAAGCGTGTGTCAGGGGAGGGAAAAGTGAAAATTAAGGTTAGAAAAACATTCAACACCCTATGTTTTGCCCGACCGTTGTGTCGTGTCAATGGAGATAAATTCTCCTTGGGGTATTGAGGGTTTCCTGAGCTTTCCATTCCACTTCTTTTTTTCCATTGGTGATGCCAAATGAAGGAGAAAGAACAATCATAGGCAGGAGGGTTAAATTTGCATTCGGATGTCAACACGGTCGTTAACGGAAAAAGGTATGCAGGATAAGTTGATTTTCCTGCGTTCGTTTAGATTCATTAGGATTAAAATTTAAATATTTGTTTTACGATTATTTAACTGCAAAGAATAAGAGTAAAAAGGTACATGAGGGAGAATACTTGGATTGAAATATGCAGGGAGGTATGACTCAATGACGAGGTTTTTCAAAATTGAAAAATATTAACGTAGTTTGTTATTTTGTTTGGTTGGTTAGAAAAGTTATATCTGAATTTTGTAACTGGCCATAATGCTTAGTTTTCTTCAATGAGTAAAAAGTATCTAGGCCCGAAAGAAAAGCGGAAAGGAGATAAGAAACCATTCTGAGTTAATTTGAAAAAAAACCGGCCAAGTAGGAGTCGGACTTGCTAACCGAGGGTTCCGTAGGTTTATAAGTAAAAATTCACGCATCACGACAATCTATAAAAACAAACATTGCTTTATGCCAAATTTCAAGATTCTAGGTCGACTGAAAGTATCCTTGAGGTTTTGATTCCCTTGCAAGTAGTTGCGAGTTTGAAAATATGCGGCTTACATACAAGTTTAATTTTGTTACAGCTTAAGGCATTATAGACCTGAGTATTTGAAATGAATTTCAATTTAATACCTCTTCGTGTTCATGAGGAAAGGGGTAGTACGTTTAAAATTATTTTGAAATATTTTAATTATATGATATACCCTGTAGGTTTTGATTCCATTGCGAGTGTGGAAAATTTGCGGCATAAATGGCTGTACCTTTTAATTGCGTTGGCTTAGAAGCACACTTCCTGAGTATTTGATATAAATTCCAGCTTGATAGCTCCACGCGTTCCCCCAAAAAAAAAGGTTGACAGACAACGGACAACAAGGGATCCTATAAGGGTTCCGTTTTTTCCTTTCGAGGTTCGGAACCCTTAAAAAGCATATTTACTTTGGATTGAAAGTCATCCAACGAGAACTTCTTTAAATTCAAATTAAAGGGAAAAGACACCTTTTAGGCTAGTTGTCCAAGTTGTGCTTAATTGACCATCTAGTCTTACTGCAGGCATCGAAAGAAAAGAATCTCTTAAACTGCCAATAGGCAATTATTTTCGAAACACCTAAAATAAATTGCGCTTGACAGTAAACATGGACAGATTATTGGATAATCAATTAAAGGCTGTCAAATAGGTCTTCTCGCGAAGACCTGCTGGCAGAGGCCCTCTAAAAAATCTCGGGAAATCAAACTATGCACAAGAGTTGGATTAAGGCCTAAACCTACACAAGAGGGACCTCTATCTTGCGTTTTAATTACAACGCTACGAGTAATAACAAAATTCCTGTCAGTTTTACTTTTGGACATAGATTTTGACTCCATATAAACCCTTCTGCGGCACTAATAAGGACGAAGAACCAAAAAAGTCAATCTTTTTTTAAACGCTTGATATGACACAGTTTTTAACGATGTTTAAGTTTGGTTTCAGGAGAAAAAAAGATTTTCCGGGAATAAACCAAATAGACCAAAAAAATCAACATTATTACTGCTTGAGATTTTTAGAAAAGTCATTCTTTCATGGCAGATTTTTTCTGGACTGAATCGGAAACGTTTTAAAAAGACTAGATGCGCTAAAAAAACTGGTCACAAGTGAAGATGTGTAAGAACAGATTGTGACGCATCTGCTTAAGGCCTTTTTTTCAAACAATTTCATGCAAAAGTTGCTCGATTGAAGAAGGGAAGAAGAATAATCTTAATTTTCTAAATATACATGCATCACAAATTATGGCGAGCTGGCATGCTTTATTATCAGGGGCCTCGCTAGTTGAAAACGGCTCGAGAGTTGCTAAATGACTAGCAGTCAACTGAACTAATCTAACCTATGAAAAGTTTTATTTCTTAAAAAAATAAATGGCAAACTAAGTGTCCGTTCTTGCTAAATAATTCGCATGTTCAAGCTTTTTATGTGGAAGACTAAACCCAAAAGATGAAAGTAGACGCATACGTTGGGTGAAATATATGTCGGATGGTGTAATTAATATAAGCGCAATTCATATTCTGACATGCAAAAACTTAGATTACTGGCGTGTTTTGAAAACAATATCGCTGCAAATTGCTTCGCAAAAAGATTTATTATTAGATAAAAGATTTCTACAGTGCAAGCTCCTAAGACACATGGTCTGGTGTCGAACTTAATTACCGAGAGCACGATATAGCATTAAGGCTCTCAGTCAATTGAAAACCTTAGACTGGACTTAATTAGAAATACAATTTCATAGAGTATGACTTTAACGAAAAATTTGTATACATAAAATCGGTAACGTTTGCTTTATGAAATCTTAACCTACCCCAATGAACTATCAGTTGTTCAAGCCTGTCAGCATTTATTGTTTAGACAAAGCGACTAAGTGTTACTTGTCAACCCTCCCTACATTTTTATGCATATTAGTTTGAACTGTTTTGAGTTGCACATACATGAATTGTTTCTTTTAATGTCTCAGATAATAAACACTTTTTTGTTTTAGATTTGAGAGTGCGGAATATATTTAATCCTGGTGTTTCAAATGGTCCATAGATAAAAATATAATATGCATGTATATACATAAATAAATCCATTTAAACATTAACGCACAGGCTTAACATTTATAATCCATTATTTAAAATGAAAACCATTTGAACAACCCCCAAATGTAAATTAATAATTGTTAATCCTAAGTAACCATATTCAAGGTACATACATTCATATATGCCATAATAGGGTTAAATGTGCAAACACCATAGAAACCACAAACAAAAAAAAACACAAAAATCCATTCATCAAATAATATACTATACGGATTTTGACGGATTTTAAACCGAAGACAAAGAGCGAAAAGCTTTGCTTGTTTCCCTCTAATAAGCCAGTAACAACGTTAAAAAAAAAGAAAAGATGAGATTTCAGTATCATATTACCGTACAGCAATATCAAAACGTATTAACTCATGACATGAGCCGATTAAGAATTTTCCAAGTTTTGAATTACATTTTTGGTATCGTCATTACATACATTTAGGTAGGTGCCAGGGTATCCGATTTCGGTAGTTTAAGCTCCTTGATGATATGTTTAGTCAATTGAGTGGAAAAGTAATGATGGACGATGGAGCTTGTTCCCGATCGGTAGTTTTTCGTTCCATTAGCCTTGATTTTGCAAACGACCCTGACTAGTCGTTACAAAAAAAAAATACCCAAGAACTTCTACCGGCTATCGATTTCTCCTTCTAGGCTTCCAAATTTAATAATGTGGCAAGAAAATTATTATTCACATCCGTTGAGTACATGTCCGTAATCTCTGCACACGCTGATGATTTCGTTTTTCAAATGAATCTGCCCATAAACCCGAATCAAATTACCTGTTATCCTACTCCCACTATCGATAATCCGCAGAAAAATTCATTAATAACAGAGAGACCAAAAGAAAAAAAAACAAGTTGGCCAGTCATGTCACTTTTTATTTGCTTCAAAGAAGGACCAACAGTTGTGGAAGCCATCAAGACACCTCTCAACTTACGAGTAGGTAAGCCTTAACCAAAGTGCAAATGAAGAACGGAAGAAGACAAGGTATCAGGCTCGTGAATGCGACGTATTCCTACCATATGATGACATCGGCGTAAGGTTGCGACCAACTCGACATGCCTGGATGTTGAAAGAGGCTGGCATGTGGGGTTATTAAATGATGAAGACACGTACTGTACGGCAGGCCGAATGAGCATTTATATTGATACATTGGTAGTCACCTGTGAACAGTCACACAATCGGTTTCCTGCTTCTCAGGTGAAATAACTTTCGTTACGTCTTCAGAATGTATCGCTGTTATTCCTGATTGCCGTGGTGCTGCTGATATCAAGGTGTTAAGGTACAACTTACCCCGTATGAACGTTCAAGCAGTGTATAATCTATCCATCATTTTTGTTGAAGTAAAACGATTTCATACTTCACACATAATCTTTGTTGATGGTTCGTTTCAAAGTGAGTCCGCAAACGTCCCTTTTTAGTTTCGCTTTGAAAAGTGCGCCTTGGCCCTAGGGCCAGCAGCAGGTTGGTTGGTTAATTCATGTGCCTTCTGCAGTTGATGATCATCATTAATCACTCAACATGAGACGTCAAATCAAAAGGAGGCGCGCGAGAAAAACTATACGCACAGGCGAACAAATTATTAATGACACTCCTGTGGTGGAGCATAAACGGAAGAACCACCGTATAACCAATAATTACTATTAGAGTATTATTTCGACTGCTTACTTGTATTTGGCGCAAATCACTTTCTCACCTAAGTGGATGCTAATATACCAATTTCTAGACAGCCTCATCAGTTTAAGAAGCGCTGCATGTACGCGCTGGAACTCTGACGTCTCAATCTAATTTGTCAGCACCAGCGAAGCATATTTTTCATCGTCGTGTACATTCACAGCAGCAGCGATATAACAAAGGGATGGGCAGCGAACGAGATATCAAATCGTCATTAGGTTCATTACGTGAATTGCGGGATACGGAACAGTTTCTCACACGGTTGGATGTCTGAACCGATCGCTTTCACAAAAAAACATTTGACGAGCTCATTTGTTAAGCTGACACTGAGACATTGCATGCGTTACAAATGAGTCGCGCTGATCACGGCCAATAGCTTTTCTTCAAGTGAGCTCAATGAAATTCCTTTGAAAGGAAATTCTTTTGATTTTAAATCAAAAATAGTACATATGACTGACGGTTTATGATAAAATCAATTTAGACGTCAATAGTAGTATTTCTTTGTTCACTCATTACGGAACTGAAATGCAAAATAGCGCTACTGATTCGGTGTCATCAATTTTTTTTAAAAAAAAAGCAAGCAAGTAATTATGTATCGAAATTCGTAGATTGTTTTTATAACACCTTTTTTTCAGTTGCCTTTGAATTGAAATCGATTGTCATAAAAATAAGTTAACAAAAATTGAATGATTGGTTTGAAAACATTAAAAAAACTAATCGATATTATCATAGTTTGCTTTTATAAGATGTTAAGGATGCTTTGCTCGTTAAATGATAGAATCACGATCATCGTCATTTGATCAAACGAGTAATCGAAGGACCAAGGAATAATCCAAAGGAATCAAATGACTGTTCGATAACCTTTGTTGGCTGTTTGAAATCAATAATTATTAAAGTTCCTTCCCTAAAACTTTCTTTGTGTATTTTTTTATTATGTTTTTACTCCTTTCTCGCTCTGAAAAGAAATCCATTCACGATTTATGCTCAGCAAATCGGGACACCAGGGGCCAACATTTGAGACAAATAGTGACTTTAAAAAAAAATAATCGTCAAATTTTAAACACGCAATTAAGAAACATGTAACTTGAACTTTTTTTACATAATTCTTTAAAAAAAATTCCCTAAATTCTGGCAATATTTCTATTGACAAGTTTTTTTTTTAACTTTTGTAATTCTGTCAATATCAAGCAAAATACAAGCAATGAAGAAGGTTAAAAGCTGACTCAAATATATTTGAAATTGTGGACTGTATTCCAATTGAAACTACCATCTAAGCCTTCTCTCATTTCCTTTAACGTGTCGTGGAACGATATCGCCATGTTGAAGGGAAGATTCCAACTTGAGCTTTGTAGACCTGTCCAGTACGATCTGATGGAATGACCGTGATACACTTAGTTGTAGTTATTAACTTCGAAAATCGGCTTTTTGTTGAAGTTCACTGCTCATTTAAAATACCTTCGAATATACTATACATTATCAGGAAATCAACAACTGTTATTACAAAAAGATAGTTGTAACAAAAATAAAGTATTCAATCCAGAGTTCACTTCCAAAGGCATCATCTTTTGGGAACCCGAATCATTTCCATAATGCTAGCTCCATATTCAAGCTTATAACGTCATCGAGTTGGTTGCTATGAAACAGACCCTCCGACATGACCAATGCCGCTTTGGCTCTAGTAGAGAGCGGTATGAATGTGTTTGTTAATATTAATTCTGTTGTGTTGAGAGGAGGTTTGAGATTTTAAGATTCCGATTGTTTAGTTCGGCTCGTTTTGCAAATACCTTCATTTCACCAATATCTCTTCGTTCTTCCTCCTCCTCGTTGGAGCTGTCGAACATTACAATCTCTATTTAACTGTCCTGATTCTATGTGGATTCAAGTAAATGTACCCTGTCACCAGTCCCATCTGGAGCTGAACCTTTAAGCTTCTCTGTTTTGCTTCCTTGTTTACCAATGATTGATCTCGTCGGGAAGTCTTTAAATGCATGCACAATTTTTAGAGTAGTTTTATTTATTTTTTCAAGTCCTCGGAACTTACATTTGTCTTCCTTTATAGCTCCTTTCATGATTCTGGTTTTGTCTTGAGATTCACTTATACAATCGGAAATCCCAAAGTGACAATCTTTAAAGTTATGGTTTATTTATGTCATTTTTCTTAGACAAATCTAGCGGTTTGTGGAAAATTTTCCTAAATGTACTAAAAAGCGTTCTAAGAGTATTGTTACAAGTCTGGCAATACCATCAAGAATTGGCATTAAAAACGAAGACATTTTGCTGAACAGGTCGTATATCGTTTTTTCTCTCGTTTTCCGGAATACCTAGTGTCCATTAGAAATGGATTTTGTACCTACTTGATGTCAGTTTTCATATCTGGAAAGTATTCTCAGAAAGATCTTTCTAAACTTGCCAAATGTTCAGCGATCATATTGCCAATATCTGTCCTGAGCTCTAGCATGTTTACTTCCAAGAATTCAAGTTAAACTGGAAAACGTTCAACATTGTTCTTCTGTACACAAATAAGGCGAAATTAAATTTTCTTTTTTAAGCTGCCAATTTGTCTCTCGCAAAAAAATACCGTTGTAGATTTTCCTGCAAAGCAATAGCAGCTTCGATAAACTTTTTAAAAATGTCTGCACTACATCAAAAAGGTTTGCAGATGAAGACATAGGCATCTTTGTCCACCTTAAACTAATCACGAAATTCAAGTAATATAAATAAATCTTTTTCTTTAGAAAGGCATCTAGTACTTCCGTGGGCAGCAGAAGAGATTCGTACTGACTTCCCATATCTTTGCCACACTTTTTTGAACAATTTCGTTTAAAGAAGACGACTTTTTCCGGAATTTACAATCTTTTTATGTTGCATTATCTACAACCTAAAATTTAATAATGAAGAAAAATTTGGAAAAAGAATACAGCGGCAACATTTTTATTATACGAATGCTTCCCCTTCTCCGCTTCGGGGAAAAAATTGTACCAATATTCCAATTGCTGGCTCAGATATAGTGGAGTCGGTACTTATGTTCTGGCAATGATTTTAATGGTTAAATTATTTAAAAATTTAAGAAGGTACCTTTTTCATTTGTAGCATGAGATAGTACGCGTGAAAAGTCGAAACAAGTCACAACGACACAACAACACGAAGCAAACTCACAAAAAGTAAAAATTAATGTATTTAACATGTACATAACTTGGTACATATGGATAAAGTTCCCCTTACGCTTTTTAATCATCGAAAAATCAGCAAAATGTTGTTTATATTTGCTGTAAGGAGTGTAAAGAGTCTGACAAAAGCTCACACTTTAATAAAAAGAAAATATAAACGCAAACATGTTTGGAATCGCTACAATCAAAAATTATTTTTGTGTTTTACTGAATTCAAGAAAGTCGCGGAAACCTCAAAACTCTTCCGCGGAACCCCAGGGTACCGAGGAACACAGTTTAATAACCGAGGCTTTAGGGAACCATTAGGAAAACTCTAGGGGTCATAAAAATAAAAAAGAATAGAACCATCTTTTAAAGACAATGTTAAGGCTCACTATGATCGCTTTATTTAACTCGCATACTGTTATAACACTTTTCTAGCATTGCGTTCGCAACATTATAATTAATGTTAACTCTTTATTTAAATCTGAACTGATTTAAACAAACTAAATAACGGAAAATTGAAAATCATAAGCTGGAAAATGCTTAAACTGCAATTTACCGGTATTTTTCCTGACAGATATACAAACACAAAATTGCTGAATTGACTCATAGTTACGTTTTAGTAGTAAAAGATGATAAAAGTTCATTATTTACTTCAAAAGTCACCAACCTTATTATACTAGAAACAAAACACTAGGGTCAGGTTTTTCGCTCCGAGCAAAAAATTAGAAGGCATATAACAAAGCGCAATATCATGGTCTTTTATTGACCATAGCAAAAAATGTCAGTGGCAGTATTTTTTGAACACTTCCTTTAGAGGAAGCCCATTGAAAAGCTTAATAAACCAGATTCGAGTTGAGTTGAGTAATTAATTTTTCCACGAACTCCATTATAACGGAATCTTCCTCAAATTAAGTTTCCGAATTCTTTCTGCATTGAAGAGTTTTTATATATATTTCTGAAAATGTTTTTTTTAAGACCATTAAATAGTTTTCATAATACGCGTAATAAAAATACTTAAACTTAGATTCGACTTAACTAAATAACTTAACTTACGAGTACTCTCGGCTTAAAATTTATTATTCGACTGTAAACTTTCAATAGAATTTAAGCTATTACGAAAATTAATTTAAAAAAGGGAACCAGAAAAAAATTAGTACTTTATTTTATTATTCTTTATTAAAGGTTAACTTAAAAAACTAATTACTAAGAATCAGCAACTTAACCAAACCTAAGCTTTATGCAATATATAGTACAATGTTAAGTTAACAGATACATAAATAAATCCTTACATACATGTAGCTACTCGTTCGCACTTTTCTTCGAATAAATTTTGTACTTAAAAACACATTCCTTATATACGACTTATTCTTGCGTAGCCTTTGTAGGACTCTAACAGGACATGCCTTGATTTATTTCTGTATAAGTGATTGATAATGATATATGAGTTTTCATCCACATATTTTGCTTGAATAAAGAGAATATATTTCGAATATCACAAGACGAATTTTCACGTATGGGAAATATGTTTTTCTCTATCGACTTTTCGAAAATACTTTTTCTAATTGAAACTCTTTTATTTAAGTTTGAATAAAATGAATATGTTTTTATATTTTCCTTTTCAGATTGCAACACAATCAAAATAACCCAGGAATGTCTTTCCAATGCCGAAGAGCAGAGGGCGCCTCATCACCAGCTCCATCCGAAACATCTGATTCAGACATATCGTTGGGAACACATTCGCCTGTACCTAGCAGTTTACCCCTGCAACACAGCCCAGGATCAACATCCAATGGTGGCAACGATCGGGATGATCGTGATCTCTGCATAGATGACGAAAAACCCCGAGATCTGACAAGTTCCCTTAATTCAAACGCAGGATATCCCGGACCTATGTCTTGTATGCAACCATTTAAGTTAGACAATACAGCTGCTAGTTTCTTCAATGCGGGCTGTTATTTGCAAAACTTTTCCAATTTAAAAGAAATAACACAATTTCCAATTCAACCTACTGTTATTAGACCACATCCACAGCTTCCTCAAACCATAACACTTAATGGTAATCAAATCCATACATACACGACGCCAAATTATGCAGCTGAAAGCACACCGCCACCTAAAATTCGAGTTAACTCGCCAGAGAAACTCAACTCGTCGGCTAATAGTATTAACTCCAATTCGATTTCGTCGCTTCAAGAAATGTCCTATCACCATTCTGCGGCACAATTTCTACACCGGCCTTTCTCCACTTCACCGCAGCCGCCACACACGGCATCTGAAGTGACATGAGACTATCGTCGCACAAGCTATTCAATTTTTATTAAACATTTTTTTTTAGCAACATGAGTTATAATTTAAGTAAATATGTACACCTAAGCAAGTATCTGATTGCGCGTAAGAATTTGTAGGCATATCGTTAACGCTTGATATTGATTTCTTTACTGTTTTCAGTTAATATTTAGTAATTAAAAAAAACAACACTTGGTCTTATTTAATTATTTCTCAGAAAATTTGAGATTGTACAACGTGTATAAAATGCTATAATAAAGAAACTTTCAAGATTACTCAATATTCTCATTTTTTTTTGTTTAAATTTGTTATACGGTCCAAAGCACAGATCACAGTTCAGTAGGTATTTAAGGGAACCTCATGCTTCACCTATAGTGATATACATACATACGACTAAATACAATCAGTTTTCCTTCATTCTTTTAGCAACAGATAGTTTTTTTTAAATTCAAAATCGTGTTTAGATTTTGACAAGATAAAGTAGAGTTATTATTATTTCTAGACGCATTTGGTCAGATATGCTTAGCCCCTAATTATTAGAACTAATTTAAATCGTAGTCATAATCTAAAGAAGTGTATAACATAACAAACTAATAAAATAAAATTAAAACTAAATTCGATTCAAACTTTTGCACATTTTCATTTTCAGCTGTTTTTTTTTGTTGGATGTTGAATTATATATCTGATGGATGTGTTCTTTTATTAGCTGAAAAACAAAAATTTAATGTTTATTGTTCTCGCAATGCCAAGACTAAGACAATTTCACATGCTTTAGAAGAAAAATTGGTAACGGTTTTCGGGTGTTTTAAGAAAAAAAAATGTGTTTCCGAGTGGTACATTTTATTATTAAAACTTTTTGTAAAAAGCATCGTCAAAATTATTTTTGTGATGCCAGATGACCAAATATTTTTAACTTTATAAATAATAAAAGTTAGGCCTTAAAATCGAATTCATACTCCTCGGTAAAAAAATATTTGCACTAAATTAACCGTCAATTTAGACGATTAATCAAGCAAAGGCACTTTTACTTGAACGGAAAAAAATATAAAGCCTATGTTCTCACCGAAGGTAAATTTTAAAAACTGGTGAAAGAATTTTTGAAATCGGATGAGTAGGTAAGAATATAACTATCTACATACAAACTTACAAACAGTAAATATAGTCTAGCGCATCGAATAATTTCCTTTTTGGTGACAGTGCTTAGTTATTAAATAAACCCCAGATTACTGTGTGGAAAAAAGTAAACGATAACTGAATGTCAATACCAATTGAAGATTGCAGGATTGATTCTAGATAAATAATCATATTCGAAATAGAGGGTCATCCAATTCACAAATCGGATGGGCACAGGGACAAACTTTCAAAATTATAGTGTTTTCAGAAATTCTCAGAAAAAACTTATGAAATTCTAGAAAGATCCAAATATATCGATTCAACGGCAAGAAAAGCATTCGGTTATATCTTATGTAAGACTTATTTTGCACTTGCATTTGTATGTAAACCGATTTTCTCAAACCATTGTCTTTGTAAGAAGGGTCATTTTTCATTCAGTGGAAATAAAAATCCCCATACAACTGCCCAAAAGTTCATTGCATCCACATAAAGTTATTGTATGGTGGGCATTTCGGACTACTCACTATTTAATTGGTGGGGTCTACACAATGTCGAGTACAGACTCGATTTAAAAGTAACAAGTAGTCCGTCCTTCACGAGGAGCTCAAATCTAGATTTAATGCTTTTTGACACAAAACTTAAACTTACTGCAACAGATCGACGGACAATTAACTGTTTAGATACATTTTTATACGAAAGTGACCGTTACGGACTTTGCGCCGAAATACCAATTCCTGACGATGTTGCAGAGTTAGAAGAGGTTGTCCAAACGTACTCTTACGATTATAGTTTAACGAGAGCAATATCCTCTAGCGCTCTCAATCCACCGTCCAATAGAAATTTATCAAACGAGGAGATTAATAATGAACGAGGTCATTTAACAAACTATGGAAAGAACGATAACAAAGTTTCCACAAACTGACAACATCGACAACAACAGCTGACGCGCTACACAAACAAAAAATTAGACTTCTATCATGACTAAAACTTTTGTAGAGACAATTTACCGATGGACAAAACGCGTTGATCAGGATACTGAATTCGTTGCTAAAAAAATATCCAGCAACTTGTCAAAGAAAATTACAGAAATTCTGTCAATTCGTATTGGAACAATAAAATTCGCTCGGTTTAGTTCAACACTCCGAGTATGTTCCCTCAAATAAACAACATTTTGCGAAGCAACAATAAAAACGATCTTTCGTGTCTGGAAATCCCACGAACAACAGAAACAGAACGAACACTACAGACAGCAGGAGTAGATCCTATTAACGCCGCTGATGATGAAAACTTTTTTGTGATCGAAGATTCGCAGGAAAAGGTCGAGGTTAAAGGACTGACCTTTTAGGAAGTGCATAAGGCAAATGCTTACGTTGGCCCCAACCATGACAATTTCTAACTACGAAATGATATCCATAAATGGCGATCAGAGAACCGAGGTTTCACCGAGCTCAATGACGATAATTTGGCATATAATGCTTTCGCTGATGACGGGAAATCCCCCTGCCAATACCTGGGCAGATCTTCAAGCGAATTTCGAATCACTAAAGAAAAATAAGTCTACAGGAGTAGATGGAATAATAACAAACATTGTGCTTCGGCATTTCCCTCTGGAAGCTATGGACATTTTCAATATACTGTTTAACAATGCACATTATCCGGCACACTGGAAAACAAAAATACTCCGATCCGGCAAATCTGCGGTCAATAAGTCACCTTCCGGCAAAAGGCAAAGTTTTCGAAAAAGTTGTCAATAAAGCCCTGACTAAGCGGGTAGAGGACAGAAATATAATTCCAGATAACCACTTCGGTCTTAGAGCGGTGCATACTGGTTTCAGATATTCAATGGTACAAAGCTAAGAAACAATGCACGGGTGCTTTTCTGGTTGACTTGGAGAAGGCCTTCGATACCGTTTGGTTAGCAGCGCTCTTTTACAAGTTGAACAGGCTTGGCAGAAGCAAACCACTACTGTACATGCTTTATAATATGCTTACTAATAGACGGTTCGTTACGAAGAATGGAAATTTTACTTCTATTTGTATAAATGTATCCACAAAATGTTTTTGTGTTGGCCACCCTTTTCACGTGGGGATATAAAAAAATGTTAACGGTCTATTCTCAGACCTGCCGAATAAATACAAAAAATTTCATAAAATTCGGTCGAGCCGTTTCGGAGGCTCTGTGTATATACATATAAAATAGATATACAAGATTACAAAGTCCACATGCGCTGAAGTAATTGAAAATAAAGGATTTGCTTACAAATATTATCATAACTGTAAATAGTTCACAGAAAATTATGAATTTGTTAAAAATTGCTTTTGTTTTGACTAGTTAAGTATTGAACTCATTTTACTTATTTTACTTTATTGAATGTATGTACATATGTATTTTAGGGGGACTTTGTCCTTGATGTTTTCAAAAATCTATTATGTTTTTATTACGGATTCTAAATCTACATGTAATCAGAAATAAATCTGTCGAAGCATTTCCCGGAGTTCGAACGTTTACGATATTTTAAACGCGTTTGAAATTGACACCGTCGGCGAGCTCTGACCATTCACGGGACAGAGCAATAATCAAGCGCGCGGGGCGGCTGGATACCGACGCAGCAAAAAAGGCCCGGATTGAACAGTGGGAGATGTAAGCGGCTCAACATGAGCAGCTAGAAGAAGAAGAGGGATGCCTCCATGGACCAGTTATTGCCGATAAGCGGGAATAATAAACACATTACAAAACTTTAAACGCGTTTTTCCCGAAAACACGTTTTTAAAAATGGCTGATATTCTCCTGACATATCGACCGGTCGAAGTGACGGGTCGTTTTTCGATAGATACATCTTTGCATTTGTTATTTATCTTTTATCATGCGAAAAAAAACGCAAATTTTCGATTTTTTTTTTTGATTACCGACAATTCCGAAATTTGTACTTAACGAAAAACCGATCACAGATTGATAATATGCTTAGAATTTGTGTTTCAGATCAACAAAGATGGGGCAGTGTTGCCAGCCGTTTACCTCCCGCGACTTGTGGATCTGTTTTCGCGGAGCTGCAAAAGCTTTTTTTTTCAGCGTTCTGTATAACATTGACAAAAGCAAGAAAAAAACCGCACTCCAAAAGCTTTACTGGTTTCAACACCTGAAATATGGCACTCAAAGACAAAGTCTCGCTTAAATGTTGAAAGATGAGGATGAAAGGGTTATGTACATAGGGTTAGGATTATACCTGCGACAATAATCTCTACTACACGTACATATGCATTGTATTAGTTGTCAAAAATCAGTTCATTCGGACCTGGATTGGAAAAATTTATCAAAGGACGCACACCAACTTTTGCTTATCTTTCCATTTAAAACAGGACGAGCCAATGCAATGGCAATTTCCTTTCTTAGAAGATTCCAAAACTCAACACCATGCGGGGTTTTAGTTTAATTAAATTAAACGTAATTTTACCTGAACATGTTACAATTTTTTTGATCGCATTGCTGCAACATACGTGCGTGCAACACTAAAGGACATTTTTTTATGCACAAACATTTTTAATTTAAATTGACTTAGTATTTAACCTAAGAAATATTATAAACACGCCACAAATGCAATTTAAATAGTATGGGTCGCGGCAATGTCGATTTTTTAGGTAAGGATAATGCTGATAAAAGAGCCAACTTCATCAGGATTTGTAGGACACAAATCAGGTATGCTTAGACATATAAGAAGCAAAACAACAGCTGAATAATAAGTAGATATAAACTTACATATACATATACCCAACATCATGTGTATACTCAGTTCAAACAAATACTCCAATATGTATGTGTGTGTCAAGTGTAACTCAACACTCGCCAATCAATACCTGCCACCACTTGGATGTATGAGTTAATCAATTTTCAAAATCATATCAAATATAAGTGAGGAAAATATACGCGTGGGAGGCATGATTATTTGTCCGATTTGGAAGTTGTTTGAATTGTTGTTGTTTTTTAAGCAAAAGCCTATGGAGCTAGTGCTCAGAAATAGAAATATTCAGGCCACGTTTGGGAACTGTACTTAATCAAAAATAGCCAGCAGAGGAACACCCCAGGGAGGTGTTATCTCACCTCCTCCCTGGCTTATTGTCATGAATAAAATACTCTTGCTCTTGTGTGTGGAAAATTTCCTACCGCGATCAGCGACCTCATGGAACTTGCTTTGAAAAAAGTTGACATCTTGGCTACAAGTTGTGTCCTAAGTATTAACCCTGATAAAACGGAAATGATGCTTTTCACCAAGAAAAATTCTATTCCAACCTTTAACTTCCCCCGCCTAAAAGGTCATCAACTGTCTCCCACCCAGCGCAAAGTACCTAGGAGTCTATCTAGATCCTAAACTCAGTTGGAAGCTCAACCTTATTCAGCGGGTCAAGAAAGCAAACAAAACCTTTGCTAAAAAACTAAGACCTAAAATGGTTCAGTGGATGTACACAGCCGTAAAACGTTCAATCCTCACTCACGGATCATAAGTTTGGTGGCCGGCTCTTAAGATAAAACACATTAATGCAAAACTCATCAAAGTTCAAAGCATGACATGCATAGGGACCATAGTCGCCCTCAGAACAACTCCATCGATTGCTATGGAACTCATGCTCCATCTGTTGGCTTAAGACCTTCACATACATAACATAACTATACTATACAACGTGTGTGGACGGGCGAGTCAAATACGACCAAGGCGTCGCAAGTAGCTCACCGGAGACTCTCAGGTTTAGTAGGGCGGTATCAGACCGCAACAGAGATGATGTCGTAAGGCAATATAAATGTTATTGGTGGCTAGATGGATAGTGAAATCTATCGTATGCGAATTATTTGTAATCTGGGGTGTCCTGTCAGCCTTAGCGGGCTTACATGTATTTAAGGTAGTGTAAGTAGATCGTATTTAGTTTTAATAACATATAAAGTTAAATTAAGATTTAAGGGCTTAGATAAGTTTATAGTTTAGGATTTAGGTCTAGTTGAAGTTTAAATCAAAAAGTCCTTGCACTAAGTTTTTTCGTATTAATTATATTTTCTTAGTTTTCTTTATTAGTTTTTGTAATATAAATTTAAATAAATATTATACAGTTTTCGAAAGACATAATTGAAGTTGTTAGATTTGGCTTAGAGCGCCCGTAGGGAACAGTAAGTTAATTTAAATATAGTTAAGTTAATTCAGCTAGCTTTAAGCGTTTTTGTCTGGCATGTAAGGATAATGAATTGAATGGAATAAAAATGCTTTAAATTGAATTGAATTTAAATCAAGAACGTATTTTTATATCAAATTCTTAGCAAGGCTGCTTCATAAAGTTATCGAATCCTAGTAGTTCCAGTATTTTAAATTCATATAATTATCGAATCTATTTTTAAAGTTAGATAACAAATTTATAAAAACTCCACGTTACCCACGTGCAAGTAAGCATGAAACCTTTGTTAAAGTTTAAACCGTTTACTACCCTGTACTTATATTATGTACTCATTTAGAATTGGGTTTAAGATAGAATTTTAAGTCATTCAATAAATTCGACTGCACCATTGGATTGATGGAAATATATATTGTATTAAGATTTAAGTGGTTTCTCACTTTTGGTCCGAATTCCTTCAAAATATCTTTGCATTATTCAGTTAATCATTTAACGCTTTTATCTAAATAATTTTTTTAGTTTTTCCAGCAACAACTTTGGAAATGAAGTCACCAATATCGTTTGAGAAAGTTCAGTCAGTTTCAACAGACAACCAAATTTATCAATAACAAGAATTGATCCATGCAACAGCATTTGAATTGAACAAATTTTCTTGTTCGTAAAAACCACAATCTGATAAATGCTCAAACATAAATGACAGACAGAAGGAAATACTCCGTACCTATCCAGTATTGCAGCTGGATAAACAAACAAAAAATCTCTACAACGAAACAATGGCTGAAAGATTCAGCGCATTCCCAAGGATGTTGAATATTCCACACCTTTTTGTGAAAAGATCTTATCTCGATTCGTCCCTTCTCCATGAAGTTGGTATGAGTTCTTAATCGGAAAAATCTCCTTAATCCCTAAATCTCCAGCAAATAGCAAATGCTTTTCTCAGATTTTTAACACATTCTTTTAATCCGCAGAAAAACCAAAACAACAATTCCTTAAAGGGAGTTAAACAAAATCCCTTAATAGAAAACTGAAACCGGGTATGAATGATGAAGGTACCTACACCTTTTCACAGAGCGTTAGGACAAGCACAAACGCCCCCATCGGCTTGCCTCCGTTTACATCGACATAATTCACAATGAATCACTAAATTCTATAATTGAGTTTAAAACCCAATTGAATGAAACCGAGATTAACACCTCCAGCAGGATATTGCACACTTAAAGTCAATGAAGATTCATTAAAATTTCTCAAAAAATCGTTCAGATGCTTATGGCTCTAAGATTTGCTTGCAATTAATTTCCAAAGACAATATCATTGTTGACTTAAGATGTAGGAGTCTTAGAGTGCTCTTTAGTTGTCCTCCAAATAATTATCCAGCAACGCCTACATGTTGAAATAAAGAAAGGTTCGCGCAGCATATAGTCTCTGGGATCATTCGTAATTATTTGATAAGAACAAAATCTTCCTGAGGAATCGCAGTTCTTCATTCAAAAGTCCTTTAACAATTGATAAAAATCGATGTTGAATAATTTTAAGTATTATGGCACAAAAAACAACATAATTCTTTATAGCTCTTATGTTATAAGAGGAGCTGTAATTGTTTTATATCTTATCTTGTCATTATAAATTACAAACGAAATTTCACCCGCATAGATTTCTTGTACGAAGAAAAGTTGTAAGACTCAAAATGGTATGTTCGTTGCCTGCTGACGCCAAAGCATACCAATTTTATAAAAAATGTTGACGATGAGAAAAAATTTATTTTTATAAGTATTTAACATTTTGCTCTCAAATAACACCTGACAGATTAAAATTTATTTTAAATATAAATTTAATTTCTATTCGAACAATATTATCACGGATTTTTTTATTGAACTTGTTCAGTTCGATAACTTTTCTACAGAAAGCAATTAAATGCGTCTTGCTATTAAAGCAGCGTTGGCAAAGAACGCATTCACTTTCCATCGACTTTAGTTTAATAGCTGGTCGCAACAGAGTACCCTTTTATATAAATGGGAATCAGATGAGTAGTGACGATGATTATAATATTTTTTATTATTAATATTATTATTATAATATTATAATTAATTAATTAAATAAAAATCAATTTTATGAAAGATCATCGCATTACATCATCAAGTTGAGAACGGCCCAACTTACTTGGCGCATTTTTTTAGATGTTGTCGTTATAATATTTATTGCAATTCGAATATATAACATTTTAAGACTTTGCCTTTTAGATTAATGCTATAGTAATTTCATAGAGTAAAAATATTAAGCGGTGTGTTTAAAACATAATTTCACAAAGAATTTAATGTACGCCAGATCAAAAATAAAAATAAAATATTATAAATGAAATAAATAAGTAAAATTTAAAAATTATAAAAAAGAACAACAAAATGTGAAAATTATATAAAACAAAATATGGAGAGACATGTTTACTGCAAATTTTCCAGATCCGTTTAATTCAAATAATTAGTTTTTTAGTTCCTTTTCGAAACTATTCCCGTTGTTCAGTCTCTTAACAGAGTACGAGAAAAAATGTTTTTGAATAACATAATATTTAAACTTAGCTTATATGAAATCATTGGTGCGGGTTGAAATCGCTTTTCATTCGACTTAAGATCAAACAAGAAAATAATAGCCTTCAGTCCAGATATTTTTTAAATGGCGTTTTAAAAACTGTATTTTTGTACTCAGAGACATGGTCGAACTTTCGTAAATTATAAACAAATCTCACGATGTTGTATAACGCTACTTCAATTCTTGGTTTACATGAGCTATCTCGGTCACAAAGGACTGGTTGCACATAAAGCAGGATGGGTAATAAAAGTGATTGATTAATATCATTCTAATCTAGAAGACAAGCTCCAGCGCGGTAAAGAACCCGCAGTCCACCATACATTTTTCCAACTCTATGTGTCATATGGTCAGCTCAAGTTAACTTTTGCTTAAAAATTACGCCCAGATTTTTTACAATTTTGAAATAACTTATTTGATCGCCATTAATTTCAATTTTGAGAAGCAGTGATGTGTCGGTTGCTTCGCGAGAAATTACTATCGCTTGACTTTTGTTCGAATTAAGGTGGTTGTTCTTCGACCATTGAGCAACATTTATTCGGGCTGAGAAGTATTTGAACATCGTCGCGTTCATTTGTATTTTTCATTGCTGTAGGAATATCGTTATTTAACATAATAAAAAGGCCGTTGTTGTTCGTTTGAATGAAAGAAATTGTTTCGAAGACCCACCCAATACTCAGAAATTCGGATAGTATATTTGTATGAAGGCTACTATAAAAGACTACTGTTTTATAACAACAACATTGAATATTGGCATTTTGGGAGAAATAATTGGCGAAAAACCGCATTAAACAAATTTTTGTACGGCAAAGATTGAATTGATGCCTGGTTCCATCATTTCAACATATTTTAAATCCAATCTAATGGATTTGTGGAACAAATAAAAACACAACTTAGTTAAATTTCGCATCGAGTGCAGCGAATTCCGATCTTGAATTTTACACGGAGACCAAAATAAATATGTATAGGATTTGTGCCTGATGATGTTAGGCAAGATGTTGCAAGAACCCCATGCACGATCGGATCGATTGCTTTGAGTCAATCGCCACAAACAAAGGTTCCACTTTTGAGTCACAAGAAGAAAACCACATACGACACATGAGGATGAACTTCTGAAACAATTAACCCTTTCGCAATCAGGGTAGCTTCGTAGATCCTCTTTTATTTATTTTAACATGTTGCAAATGTGCTCAAGAGTTCAAAAGTCTTAATAAAGTTCAATGATAAGTGAAAGAGTGCGTTCAAAAATTAAATCCAAAGTTGTCAAGTCCCTATTGGAAAACCCTATATTATTAGTTGGTATTATCTTTTCGTTAAAAGTATTTTAAATTATAAGGCAAGCTGCGAGACAATTGGTTCTTTGATTGGAGTTTAACAAACAAATATTAGTATATGCTTAAAATTTGTAAATTTTGTCTATCTCTGCGGGCTTTTGGGTTTGTAGTACATCGTCTATTATTATTCCTAAATTTGTTAAGTACGATGGGTTTAAATAAACATATGTGATAAGTCTTTATTCATGCGGGCGACATACACTTTTTTAAAGGATATTTACAGTTCAATTCATTCGCAAAATGGTTTTCCAATGAAAGCTTTACATTGAACATAATGCCTGTTCAAGGATACCTTTTGATATGTAATCAGTGCACAACATTAATAGTTAATTAATAGATACATTAACAGTGTACCTCCACAGTATTGCATTGCAATTTATCTCTGGGATTCATTCTTTACCAATGATAAGAATTACAATAAAAAACTACATTTAATAAACGCTTAGTAACTAAAATTTGCATGTTTAATAATGACAGATTTGTTTTATGCTTCCTGCTGAAGATATCCAGTACTTCTTCAGGGTTCATCTTTGTAGAAATGTTTTGAGGCGATTTTCTCTTATGTTGCTGCAAAGATGTGTCTTTAACCGGCATAAGGTGGGAAAAGATCGTTCTGCAGTGCTAGTTGCCACAGGAAATGTGCACTTTATACTTTATTATTCTCCCTTCAAAGCTAAAATGTAAGGTAGATCCTCTATCTTCCTATTTCATCTATACCGTCATCACCAGTAACTTTTTCAGCTTTTCTGTTCTTTGCAGCTGAGCTCTACGAAACTAACACGATATTAATTTTATATAAAATCAATAAAACTAAATACACTATAATTTAGTAATATTTTTCAACAGATTCAGTTTGAATATTCGATCTATAAGTTTAACGGCCGGTTATTCTACGGACTGTGATTTCGGTTCCAATTTCGTTAGCGACAACCTTTTCGAAAAATATTCGAAATGCGTTCGAGCTAGTATCCCATTGGCTCTGCAGGCTGACTGTGGTCGTATCGACAAGCTGAGTTACAGAAAGTACATCAGCTTCAATGGCTTTTAATAATCGAAATAAAGGGAGATTCCCAAAATATCAGCAAGGAGTACCAAACTCACGAGAAATTCCGATGACATTATAGCTTGGAGCAGTGAAAACGCAGGTGTAGTACGACTGTCTCCATGATCAGCCATTTTCTGCAAAACTCCAGGAATACATTGCAAAAGCTTCCAAATGTCAAAACCGCTTCATGTCTTTCTACCCATTTGGCTTCACACATTCTTTTAATATTAATTTTGTGTTTTCTTCTGGCGCTTGAGCTTGAATTTCTTCTCCGAGAAAGTATATTCGCTTAGCTGATTCATGAAAGAAAGTTGATAATCTCAACAGCATTTCTGATGCTGGATATAGTATAAGCTGGCTAGCTAAATGGGTGAGAAAATCTAAAGGCTGAATGTTGGCTCTGCCCGCTTGTAAACCTTAAATTTGTTCCGCTCATGTTGGCACCTTCATCGTATTGGTTTTCGTTTTGGGTTTCCAACTCCTCCACAATATAGTTAGAAATATTTTCACCAGTAAGCTTCACAACTTCGTCCAACTTCAGAAAATGTTCTTGGTTCTCATTCGTATGGTTCTCATTCTCATTCGACTCGCTTATGTAGGAAGACTTTTAAACCCATGGTCGAGGAGAATCTCATCTCAAGCAGCGATTCGAAGCTTTAAAAATGCTCTAAAGTTGCCTTCTCCAGAAGAACTTTCCAATTATAAATTATCGTCATCCCTATGTTCTCGCAATGCTATGTTTTGCATTCCACAATAACTGTTTTTATAATAGGTATAAGTTTTCTACGATTCTTTTCAACAGTTTTTCTTTGCTGCGTTTCCATTTGGACAACAACATCCATTGATTTCTTGACTTCCATCGTTAGTTGGAAAGGCTCGTGTCTATGTTGTTTTGATTATGGAATGAGAAAGCAGAAATAATGCAGTTGGTTTTAGTTAATTTTTTAGTGTTATTTCCTGACCCTGGCCCTCAACCAATTTGTGCCACCAATTTATTAAGTTAGCGTTAAAAACGACGCCTACCAAGAATTCTTCTCCTAGATGCACCTGGACTACTGGTAAAACATTTCTAATTTAATTTAATTTATCTTCGATTCGTGCACAAAGGCAAATAGCTCTGGCCGTCATATCATCTAGGATCACTGCCACACATTAAGAACAGCAAGAGGAACAGCAAATTCCAATTTTCAAACGAAAGATGAACGTGCACGTGCAAAATGGCCGGCGGTTTTACATTCCCGGTCCCTGTCATTCCAAGGCCAGTAGCTGTTGATGAAATTAACTCTTGCTTATCTTATATTAGATATTTTGTAGATACGTGTTCAATGTTCAAGTTAACATTAAGTACGCGAGACGCGTTAAAAAATGCCGAAAAGGCGAATTGTTTTCCAAGCAATTATCGGCAATGGAAAATTCCAGTTGGTGCTTCGATTTACCTCATTTCACATACTTTTTTTCAATTCACAAAACTTAAAAGCGACTTTATCAAGGAAGTGTTCCAGAATGTTTGTGCAACTTAAAAAAAAACCTTGTCGGGTTCAGCGAACGAGCCATTTTGGTTGCCAAAAATCCAGACGTAGATGTTTTGCACATAAAAATTCAAAATCAAACCAACAGCTGACGCTAGTCAATTACATTAATTTAAGTCAATGGATTCGATAACCACTACCAAGCGACAAATTCATTTAAAACAGCAACAAATAATAAGAAGGAATTATGATTTATTTATAATTTTTTTGACATTATTTGAGTGCCGGTAGGATGAATTCTGACTGATTGATTGACAGGCATAAGACATATAGTATAATGAAATAAACATACTTAACATTTGTTTTTTGCTAAGCGCACTTTTCATTTTCGTCATTAGTAAACCACCAAATGTAAAATTCCATTTAATGATTTAAAACCATTAAAGAACATAAAAATAATCAGCCTCGGTGTGTCAAGTGTGGGCATGAATAAATGTCCTATCCGCTTATATTTTTTTATTTCAAAATTAATAAATAACCTACAAGGGCTTACAGATGTTTGTTAATACTGCTTTAATATAATACTTCAAAAATCTAACGAGCAGTTTTTTACATAATAAATAGGGGTAAGAAGGAAAATGCCAAACAATCTACTATTTTCCAGATAATTAAGATAATTATGATTTATAAATTTTTATATTATCCTAAGCGTTGGAGGTTAATGGGCAAAACACAATGCAGCGCTCGCGCGTTTGACAGGCTTTTCTCCCAACTTACGAGATACTCTGTCACAACGCTCGACCTTAAAAATGTGGCTTTAAGAAGGTCGGGCGTTGAGAATGTTCTGTTCCCTCAAATTCGTAGGGCTTCTGCTTACTGTCCGCAAGATTACCTAGATGCCTACGACGAAAACGACGAAATCATTCATCGGGGTGCGTGGCGAGAAGAAACGGAAGCTCTTCATGAAGTGAGATCCATTGGCTCCAACAACTCTTCAAAACATGCAGCTGAAAAATTATTTGTTCAAAAATAAAATTAAAGGAATAAAAATATTTTCAATTCTTCAATTCAATTTTCAATTTTATTTTTCCAAATATTTAAGTATTTCTCCGTTAACATCTTCCAATATTCTGCTTTGCAGACGAATTTTAACTTCGTGTGGAAGTATTTTAATTTTTTTCGCAATAATTTTCATGAAAATGTCATTTTCATCGACCTCTTGCTAGTTGAAACGCTGCGACATCGTTTGCGTTAGGTTTCCAAAAAAAATCGTTAACTGGGAATTCGCCCGAACGAGGTCGTTTGTTCCAGTTTGTAAATGGAGTCTCTGCTATGCCGGAGGAAATGTTTTCGTCGGGTGTTGTAGAAAACGCATCTTGCTGAGTTCCGCTGTTCTCATCCAAGAAGGGTGATGTTTCGTGGTTACCGATTTGTCTAAAATAAAAGAGAATTGCAATATGTTGTGAATTCATAAAGATACGATTAGACATGCCTCCTGGGCTTCATAGCATCGGCCAAAAACCCGAGTTGTGGATAATGGTGCCAAACCTCAATTTCTCCGGCACCGCTTCCAGATGGCTGATCCATTTTTTTTTCTCCCTTCCGATTAAGTTGAGGGTCTTGTACGTTGCAGTCTTCTTACGCCATACGCATTGAGAAGACTTGTTGCTTCCTCGTTGACATGCTCTTGAAGTCTCTTCTTTTGGGTTTTGGCCCTAAAGGTGATCTCCTCAAGAACAGTAGGTACCCTTAGAAGTACCAATGGAGGTCACTGTTTCTGATATACCATGATGCATTCACAATGCTTCTGGGGACTTTAATCTGGAAACTGCGATGTTGGTTTGGCTAGCACGTCCCCAGTGTTGAGCGCCATAGTTCCAACCTGGTTTTAGGATCTGGTTATATAAAAGAATATTAATATTAATAGAAAGATATGATTTCCTGCTATAAGGTCATTCTATTTCTCGCCATTTCATATCTAGTTCAATTCTTTTGATTAAAATGTGCTATCCACTTAATGATCAACTAAACTTTTCTATTCGCTAGAACCCGTGTGCTAAAGTGAATTTTCGCAGAAATTCGAATAATACGTTATTTTGACACTGACCATACCAATCTATTTGCGCTTGACAAATTGAATGACTACTGCTTGAACAAGTAAAGTTCAGATTACTGCCAAATTAGTTGCTGTGTCGCAGATTTAGTGAAAATTTTGAAAAGTAATTTCTGACAAAATAACATATAAACGGCACCGATATTTTTATAGTTACTAGCTTGAACCAAACTTGAGCCAAAGTTCTTAATCCGAAGGCAAAGACTAATCATAAATTATCCTCAGCAGCGGTATGGTTAAGGCATTTTTTAAACGAACACTATTCTTCGTCAAATTGATTGTTAGTTCAAATTTAAAAACACGGATTTTTTGCTAAGCAACGTACCTTGTACATTTAGTGTTAAGATGACACAATTTTAAAGAGTTTTATTAATGAAGTTGCATGACACGTGTCTTCGTAAAAAGAAAAAAAAACTCAATCCCGAAATCTTCTAGGAATATCCACTTCTGTTAACGTACACTCGGAATGTATTTAAGAAGACTTTTTCGAAAAGTTAACATTTGGCATTGTTGGTATTTACATAACACTGGGGGATTGTAAACAAGTTTCCACAAGCAAGGGTAAAAAGGGTTTCGTTAGGGTATGGCAAAAGTTGCCAGAGGGATGTGTGTGTGTTTTTATTTGGATAGTATATGTATTCTAACAAGTGCTTTGTCCCCAACGGAAACAAAATTGAAATAACAGCCCGTGGACCAAGGGTGAATCGCAATGTTGATTTCGTACACTGAACCAGCGAACGTCTAAACGACTAATCCTCTTTGTTGACATTTAACATAAGCGCCCAAGTATTCCCTGGTCGGCACTTTTAATTTCCATTCAAATCGCGTTTGCCTATTTACACTCCATTTGCTCATTTGATGATAGCGTCGCTTTTTGTCCAAATGAGATGAGCAGCCTGGCTCTGCTATGAGCTCCGTTCAAAATATTGTTACAAGAGAGGGTGAATAAATTTAATGTTGGTAAACCTCTTCGCTTATTTTTGTGGTTTATCTAATTGAGTCGTCTTTTAAATATGTCACCCTCAATTGCGAGTCATGTAAATTACGTTGGAAAATGCTAACCAGGTTGATTTGGCCATTGTTCAAATGTTGACGGGATGGTGTTAACGTGCCAAGAGGCGCGGCAAGAGTCAGTGCATGCTCAAGGCGTAATCAATTACTAAGCATTACAGATGTATATTTGACGAACTGCAGCGAGGCTAATTGCGAGACAAAATTGGACATCCATTATTGCTTGGCGTCGGCGACGGCGGGTGAAAACTGTCATTCAATCATTTTAAATGTAAATTTTTTTATTTTCTTTTTATTTACTTGTGGAACATTTCGTCGAAACGTCAGAAGCAGCGACAAGAACACAAAAATCCATCGAAGATAATTACATGGAACTCACCTTGTAATTTGAACCGAATTTTTGTTCAAAAGAAGTAGAGGGGAGAAGAAGGAAGCACTTTACAGAGGACTTGATTATCTTCACTGTAAAAATAAACTATACTCACGGATAGGAAGAGTGAACGACGTGTAGAACAGAGGGCCAAAACAACAACATTATTAGATACAACATATTGACAGTGACGCGTCACTTTTGGTGCATTTTGTGTTGAGCAGCAATGCTGACGCTGTTGTTGTAAGTGTGTATTAACAAGGTAGACAACGGCCAAGTCTATTTTCATAATTCCCGAGCCACTCGAAATGTACAGGCTTTTAGAGTTTTGGTATTTGTGGCGCCAGGTTCGCGGATGGGAATATTTTGCTTCTCGACTGTGGGATGGTGACTTAAAGCATGCGTTGTTTACACAGAAACTGATATTTTATTTCAAAACATAGATAGGTAGATAGGTTCCTGCTACTTGAGCGCACCACACAATGAATGAAGGAAAAAAAAGAAACACATTGGCGACGTAGACTCGCTTGCTTGGCCAGGGATAGATTTACATCTACACAAATATAACTTGTCTTGAAGAATAGTGGGAGAGTATCCTTTCAAGAGGTTTTTTTTTGTTCTTTTCAAAATGAAGTTCATTCAATTTCATACATCTGTTAGGAACCAATAGGAAATCGTTCAAATTCTTTATTTGAAACATGTTTTATTTAATTGTACTATGTACTTGATATTCAATTGTTATTGTTATTTTTTAATTTGCAATACGAATATTATGAATAGAACTATGAATAGTGGAAAATCAATATCCGAAATAGTTGCTTACCTAGTTTTCTTAGATATGCTTTGGGCTGATCTAAGTCAACTTTTTATAATTGTAGATTAAAGTCGTCTACCTCAAATACTCAACTAGAACGTCCTGATGGGAAGTGAAGAATTTAAAAAACATATTTTAAAAATATTTTTTTTCTTATTTTTTTCAACTCAAGAAAATGTGGAATATAAAAAGCCAAAATGCCTACAAACTTGCACCTCTTTCAATTTTTTGAAAAAGCAATATCTCCTTGATGTTCTCTCATTGGAACAATGTTAAAAGAGAGTCATCAGTGTTTGTCTAGTAGAACGCGTACCTTTAATGTACACATACGAGTATATATTTTTATCTTTATTGTAGCTTAATATATATATAGTAAATTTTGAATTCTTAAATATTGCATAATTTAGAGATTGTACAATTTAGAGATTGTGCAATATTTAAGAATACAAAATTTACTATATATATATTAAGCTACAATAAAGATACGAGTACATATGTAGTTCAGTCAAAGTAGTCGATAATAACTCAGTGATTGGAAATTAATTCACCGAACTGTTTTTTGCCTGTATTGTGTCGACAAACGCAAAAGCATGTCCCACTTCTGCTTTTTAAAAAAGAAGAATATGCGCTTGCATAAAGAATCTTTGTCTTCATAGGCAACTTAACTTAAAGGCAGCTTATTGGGCAATGTTTTGGGCTTTTCGCCATTCTGCGAATAAAATTTGTATTTTTTAATTCGTTTAACAGAAGACGAAATTGTGAAACAAATTTTTTGTCTATCGAGTCAGATTGGGAAGAGCGCGAAAAGGCAATCATCTCGCTCACTTCGGCACAAAAGGAGATTAAACGTACTGAGCAAAACACTAAAAATTATTATTTGACATTTCTTAGACTAAGTTTTTACTGAGCATCATGGAACACTGTAAATTGGCTAATTCGTCTATCTTGATACGTTCAACATCATCACATCGCATCGTACTTAATCAATAAAATCATTTACGCGGTCTAAAAACAGATTATGCAGCAGCAGATTATATCGAGCCCTTACTGAATTTTTATCGTAAGCGACAAAAAGCGAATTTCACACCAAACATTATTTTAAGTTTTTTTTCTTTACTTCACAATCAATTCGGTTTCCTTTCGGCGTTCGGTAATGTTCGGGCTCATGGAATTTAATAACAATAATTTAAATATTATTGTTAACGTTAAACGGCAGTTTTTGTCATTTGCGATATTTTCTTGTGAGCCCGATTTTGGCGGCTGTGATAGAAGTAAAAAGCAACAAAAATTTCAAACAAAAAACGAAAAAAACACTTGTAAATTTATTTTTCAACTCGAAAAGACGAGTTTTATTACATACCAACAGTCACCTGCGGCTTTGACCGAGAAGATTTTGTTTACGTAGAAAATGGTAGAACCCAAATAACCAAAATAACTACTTCTGAAAACAATGTTGCGTAAATTTTTTTTCTACATAATATTCTTCGACGACAAGTAAAAAAATTCATTCTTTTCGAATTTAATAAGAATAATTAAATATTACCTTATTAAATTATCCCCGACTGATTAAAATTAATTCTAAATCTATTTTTTTAGTATTTTTTTTAACGATTTTTGTATTCATTATTTATATATAAATATATGTCATCCAGGACGTTTTTATCGACCTTTTTGAGTTTTACATCTTTTCTGAAGTAAAGAATTTTTTTTCTTCGATTTAAGTTACAAAATTGATTGCCATGAAATGTCCTTTTATATATTTTATCCAGACAGCTCAGTCTGAATACTGGTGAAAGAATTTTTGAAATCAGTTGAGTAGCTTGGAAGATTACCTCTTACATATGAACATGCAAACTTAACCTGTTTATAATATAATACATTTATATATAGATAATGCTGTCCAGAAATTTAATTAATAGGCATTTGGGCACTATTTCTTGTCTTTTTGGGGCTGAATATTTAAAAGGATATGATGTAACGGAAAAATATTTTTTTCTTCAATTTGAGTTTAGATTCTAAATGAAATTAAATTTGTTCATGTTAATTAAATGAGCAGAAATGTACAACAATTCAATTATAAATTCCAACTCAGCCAAATATCTAGGCATCACCATTGCTTCGAAATCGCAATGGAAGGCGTGTTTAAAGAAAAATAAGGAGTAGAGCTTAACATTCGTTACAACAAAATGTATTAGTGGATAGGAAAATACTCCTGCCTTTCAACATTAAAAAAATTATTGCTTTATAGACAAGTCCTAAAACCAATCTAGACCTAAGGTCTTTAGCTGTAAGGATGCACCAACTTAACAAATATTCACTGTATGGAACTAGCTTTGTTTTTGGCTTATAAACTTGATCCAGTAAAACATTTTGTTTCTGGCATTTTGGATAAAGGCTTCTTAAACTTTTCGAATGGAGCTAAATCTTCTCAGAGGATAAATATCATGACGCTGTGTTCCAAAATAAAAAAACGACTTACCGTTCACGCTAACATTAACTTGAGGAGAAAAGGCAGTTCATGGTGTGCTCAGTGCACACAAGAGGTTTACGTTTTATGTTTTTACCGCCAGAAAAGTTTACTGCTTCTGGTGTTTGCGATAAAAGTACGTAGGTTATGATAAAATTGTTTTCTCTGTAAGTATGGATTGGAAATGAGTACAATAATGATTGCCTTGATGGGCATTAATGTTGTTCATCGAATGGTAAGAATAACTTAATTCCGGAAAAAATATCGCTTAAGATAAATTTGCGGTAAGAACTCGATATGTTAAAATCAATTGCACCCATTTTCGTTTCTGAGACAATTTAATGAACTAGAAAAAGAGCTGACGATATTGACTTCTATGTTTTCAACCATAGACCCTCGGTCATCATCTTTCTAATACCTACTCATTGAAACTATTCTATTGTGCCTCTTCTCTCTTCCCTCTATAGGCGATAAGATTTATAATCCGAATTTGATAATTTGAATTTTGAGAACCCAGTTTCAGTAATTAATCCTATGTCAATATTATATTTTTTAAGAACAGCAAAGAATACAATTGGTTTATCTCGAATTCTTCTAGAATTCCAACATACTACTGTGTCCAAAAAATAAGGTGACATCGTATTTATTTTGAAAATTCTTTATTTGTTCATCCAAATCAATTTCATCCCCTTCAAAGTAATCACCTCCCGATGCAATGCACTTATGCCAACGGATTTTCCAATCTTTGAAACACTGGTTGTAGTCACTTTCCGGGATGGCCTTCATTTCCGTCTTCGCTGCGGCTTGAATCTCCTCTATCGTATCAAAACGGTGTCCCCGGAGCGGTCTTTTGAGCTTGTTGAACAGCCAGAAGTCGCACGGTGCCAGATCAGCTGAATACGGTGGCTGCGGAACGATATTGGTTGAGTTTTTGGCGAAATGATCACGAATTACGAGTGCGGTATGGGATGGTGCATTATCGTGGTGTAAAAACCAAGAATTGTCTTTCCACAATTCCGGCCTTTTTAGGTGGATAGCGTTAAGCCAACGACGCATAACGTTCAAATAATATTCCTTGTTGACTGTTTGGCCGATTGGAAGGAATTCATAAAGCACAACACCACGATAATCGAAGAAAACAGTCAACATGACCTTGATTTTTGAGCGACTTTGGCGCGATTTTTTTGGTCTCGGCTCTCCTTTGGCACGATATTCGCTCGATTGATCGGTTGTTTCGGGGTCGTAAGCATAGATTCAAGTCTCATCGCCAGTTATAATGCGTTTCATGACATCCTGGTAGTCGGAAAGCATTGTTTCACACACTTCAACGCGACGCATTTTTCCCAAAAAATGCAATGTTTTCGGTACCAGTCGAGATTTGACGCACTTGAGGCCCAAAGCATCCTTCCAAATGGTATTGACTGAGCCTTTCGATAAGCCAACTTCATCAGCAAGGTCTCTAATCGTTAATCGATGGTTTTTCAACACCAAATCTTTGATTTGTTAGACGTGAGCTTCATCGGTTGAGGTTGATGGTCGCGCAGAACGCTCTTCGTCTTCGACACGTTCACGGCCGGCTTGGAAATCACTTTACCACTTGTAAACATTTTTTTTAGACATAGCCTCATCATCAAAGGCTTTCTGCACCATCCTCAACGTATCCGCAGCAAAAAATTGATTCCGCAAACAAAATTTAATGCAAATTCTTTGCTCAATAAATTTCGACATTGCAAAAAACGAAAAACTCACTTTTAGCAGCTAACAAAACGACGCGTATCTCAAACACTATGAATATATTTTGACATAAAATTTCACATGGATGTCACTGACAGTACTACCGACCTAAAAAGAAAGAAAAATTTTCAAATCCTTCGACGCGCGCAGTTTAAATTCATATGTCACCTTATTTTTTGGACACAGTAGTATAATACTTAAGCTAAAATTATTAATTTGTTTTTAGTATATAAATGTTTGATCGCTACCTGAGTAACTGTGCTGAATTGTTCAGCTTTATTTTTACCTCCTCAAGGACAATGTCTACACCTCTGATTTCCCTCACCCGATTTACTGTGATTTTTCACTTTTTTCAGATGATACGTGTTTATTAATATTCGTCAGATGTAATTAGACTTTATATTGAAACCAATCTTCAATCTACCTCTAATGCAGTCCAAGCGTATTATAATAATTGGAAAATAAAAATCAATGCATCTAAAATCCAAGCTATCTTTTTTACTTATAAAAGAAAAGCTTTTTTACTTATTTTCAAAGCAATTATCCAATCAATTATGTTTTATGGATCCCCTTTATGGAGCAAATGAACTAAGACCCATCTACGCAAAATCTAAGTTGCGCAGTTCTCAACAAATGAATTACACTACCTTACGCAAAATGGAACGGTGGAAGCGAGAGTTGCAAAACTCGCCGATATTTAAAATATTTCTTGTTTATCAGCTGATAATGACTAAATTTCAAATCTAGCTTTATAAAACTTATATCATCTGATATATAATTCTGTTTTTAATCAACATATTGTTTTATTGTCTACTTATTTACGGACGGACGTGTGAAAGTAGGTCAAGGTAGGTTTTGTCAAGTAATATAGGAACTGAGCCGAAGATCTTCAAACGCCTGAACTGATCATCATAAATTATAGCTAAGAATCACCTGTCAGCTTTTTAACGGGAATGATTACCCATCGCTTAAAGATAATGCCCCCGGAGTAGCACAAAGAACTTTCCATGCCTTATAGTGTACATGTTGGACATGAGGTATATTCCTCGTAAAGAAGGCACCACTATAGCCACGCGATTAGCTTGAATTTAGATACAGAGATATTTACTGGCAATTTTTAAAAATCGTTCCAAGTTAAGTGTCCCAACAAACTGCTAGTATATGTGCGACTTCTTTTACCTACTATCGGCTTATGGTACACAGTGATTACGGAACAAAAACATACGCAGTTTTTTATGCACTTAAAAGATGAAATAAGAACATTTTTCTGGTTAGCCTAGTATCCATCTTCTTGGGCATTCCAACGAAAATATTCTCCAAACTTTGGACAGGATCATTGTACACATACTTAAAATAACAAAATCGTTCACTCTTGGAAGTCTCCTTAACGCGGTCATTCAGTTACAATACACATTCAGTACAATATTTATGGTAGGTGTTTTTTGTGAGTAAAACTATCGAACGTAAATGTGACACGGAATTTCACTAAATATTCCTTTCAGTGAGCTTAAGATTGCATCCAGTTGGAAAAATTTAAAAGAAAAGGCCCATTATGATACAGTATTATTTTTACTCACAGGAAGTTTGGCTCTACATAATACCATTGTAGATAGTTGATATTTTTAATTTAAATTCTGGAATATTTTTAAAAAAGGAGATCACAGAAATATAAGTAATTATCGTTCCATATCTCTACTTCCGACCTTTTCCAAACTATTTGAGAAACTTTTGAAAGCTCGTATGATTTCTTTTTTGGAATATCAACAATATTTCTCTAACAATCAGTATGGTTTTAGATCAAAGAAATCCACTGAAGATGCAATTCTAATGTTGTGTTCTAATTTGTATGAGGGTTTTAATTGTTCCAAATCTACTATGGCGCTGTTCATCGATATGTCTAAAGCCTTTGATTTAGTAGATCATAGTTTGCTCTTAGATAAATTGTATGAATCAGGTTTTAGAGGAGCCGTTCTTGAATGGTTTCGTTCTTATCTCAAGGAAAGAAAACAAAAAGTGAAAATAAATGGGGTTTTCAGTGATTCTCTCACAATTAAGAATGGTGTCCCTCAGGGGTCTGTCCTTGGTCCCTTGTTGTTATTAATTTTTATCAATTCACTTTTTCAGGAATCACTTAATGGCCAACCAACTGCTTTTGCAGATGATATAGCCTTTACGTATCAGGAAGTGAATTCCTTTAAATGTGTTGTGTGGATGAATGAAGATGTCCATATGTTAAGGCAGTGGTTTGCTTTGCACAAGCTAGTGGTCAGTGATAAAACCAAACTTATGACTTTTAAAATGATAGGCAATAATCAGTTCGATCCTAACTTGGTATTTCACTCACATGATTGCAAAAGGTTTGGTTTACTCATTCATAGTTTTGGTCTGGCAAACTATAACGATACTCTTCCCTGTTCAGATAAGTGTTTTAAAATTTAATATGTTAGTGAATACAAATATTTGGGTGTTTTAATTGATTCAAACTTAAATTGGAAAGCACATATGCAAGCTACGAAATCGATTTTGATGCAGGTAATACGAAAATTGTATCTCTTAAAACCATACTATTCTAAGCAAGTACTTACTGTGATATATTATGCACTGGCTAACTCAAAACTGCAATGTGGTATTACTAGTTTGGAGGGGCTTATGATAACACTTTTAATCCCTTATTTAAAACTCAAAAATGTCTAGTTAGATTAATTTGCGGTAAAAATGGCTTAACTCATTGTTGGCCGCTGTTCAAAGACTTACATATTCTTCCTTTAAGACATCTGTACATTTTCAAAGTTCTTAGAGAATTTTTCAAGCGCAGTGCTTACATTCTGAACAGGACGTCTAATTATTATTGTTTATGTGTTAATAATCAAGCCTTAGTAAATGTTCCTGTCGCACATAAAACGAAATTTGCTCTCTTTTTTACTGTTGCTGCTTCTAGATGTTTTAAAAAACTACCTATTGTTAAAAGACAAAGTAATAATTTGTATACATTTATAAAAAAAGTAAAGGGATGGCTATTCAATATTGACTACTTGAACATTGTTAATGTCTACTACTACTACTTGTATTTTGTAAACTTTTGGCTTTGAGTTTTACTATGGAATATGTATATCCTTCACCCACCTATTATGTAGTACTTACACCACTCCATTTTGTATTGTATAAATTTTATACTATAAATCATTCAACACTTACTTTCATAGTTATAGAATGATTATCTTCCTTCTGAACTCAAATCTTGTAATGAACTTTGTTAAAATTTTATATTAAGTTTAAATGAATAAAAATGAAAATGAAAAATGAAATAAAATCAATCTTAAAAATTTCAAGTAGAGATTTTGAGCCTGACTCTGATCCTTCTTCCATCCTGTTCATATAAAAACAAAAATGTTTAGCTTATTTATTAACCATAAATGTGTCCTCATCTTCTTGTTTATAACATCATCAGATCTGTTACAGCTGACGGCCTGCTTCACAATTTGCCTTCATTTAAATCATATTACTTAATCTGAATGCATTTCGATCAGGAACGAAAACAGATTTCAAAAATATCTCCGCACAAGTATTGAATTACTTCAGCCGAATCAAAGTCATTGTACATTAAATTATGAATTAATAAAAATGTTTGCCCGCAGGCAAGATTTGGGTTTCAAATTGTACTTTCATCCCCTAGTTCGTTCAGAGGCCTTGTTCCATAACCGAGGGCCAAATCCCAGTCTATGAGTACGCAATCGCTTTGTATGTTGAATTTTATGTAATTTGAGGATGTATCGTCTTTTAATGGGCCAATAATTGGGTAGGAATAAGACATGCGGAAAAATTCGTTCAGTTCACCCATAGCACTCGTAGTTATACCGCATCCCCACAAACGAGTACTTATGTATATTGATTGCGTTTACAAATGTTTCATAGAAATTTTATGACGTGTTACACTTTTGTGTTTTTGAAATTGAGTTAAGCTGATGGGCCGATGATGTTGGTATAAGGGGGCGAAATATAAAACTTTGTTTCATTTGAAATTTGTGACAGGATGCGTAATTACATAATGAGCATAAGTGAAATTTGATTACTAAACAATATGAAGAAATGCTTCACTTCTTTCGCAGTTGTTGTTTTAGCGTTTTGTTTTTACTAACAAGTTTTTACAATGTATCTATGTATGCATTTTCGCAGAAAAGTTTCGCCTTAAAAGAAGATTGTAGTTGAATCGAAAGTAAATTTGATCTCAAGCAAAGAAATGAGATTTTTACGATTAGTTTTATTTTAAGTTCGTTTTTTGATTTTACTGGTCAAATTTTATGGTACATTTTAAAGTAAGGAATTAATATTTTTCTCGCACCAACATGTTTGTAGTAAAACGGGACATCCGGACTTTTACACAGTTTTTCAAGATTTTTGTCAAAACGAAACTCGGTCAAACATCAGAACAATATATGTGACTTGCCTGCACATTGCATATATCCCCAAACGCATTTGATTTTCATTCATAAAGCTGGGACAATTTTCATTTTGCAACAAAAGAACTATCGCCCGATAATTCTATCCGTTCGTTCTACGCAAGACACTCCGAAGAATCATGCAATCTAATGATCTTGTATAGTTCCTCCCTCATTTATAATTACTTACTAAGCCATGGATTTGTACGCGGTTCGGAGTTCAAGCTTAAGTTTTTTGACAACTTTCCATTTTTCACAATCTTTTCCAGTTGGTTAAACAAAGCTTCCTTTCATTTAAAACATAATGTTTGGTCTTTAATTTTTTCTTGAACCCTCTGGCCTTGATTCGAAAACACTCTTAAAAAGAGTAAAATTTTTCATATACTCGATGTAGTCGAGCAATAGTAATAAATGGATTTTTCGCACGCTAAGTTCGCGATTGTACATTCACCTCCATTCGACCTCCTCCAAATAACAAATCCGAACAGGATTTTTTTTTAAAGAACTCTAAGATTTGCTCTGCTCTTATATTTATATATAGTATATCTATATCAGATTTAACAATTTAAAATGGAGAACCATTCAAAATTGTGTTTCTTCACGGTCAATTTGTGTGAAGGCACCTACCCAGATATATTAATCAAGAGTTAGGCTCTGTTGGCAAGCTTATTATGCTATGGAAAAAGATGAATCTATTTAGTTAGTATTTGATACTAATAATACCTTTAATAATTTTTCCTGTTTACTTTTTACTCTTGGTTTCTAATATGACTGATGAGCTCTCTTTTGAAAATCACTATGTTTGGCTCATTCTTTATCTTATAAGGCAATTCATTAAAGAATTTTAAGCATATTTTAACATATTTTGAGTTCTTGAGTCTCTTCAAAGTTGTAGTCTGAAATTCGAATTCGTTCTTAAACTATACGGCTGCACATTTTCGACATAAACTTCGGTCAGTTTTTTGATAATCCAGCTATGAATGTTAATTGCACAAATCAATGAAATTTCTTTACGGATTCTTCTCAAAAATCAGTTAGATAAGAGCGAAACCAACACAGTTCTTGATTTTTGATACCGTATTTAAATAGTTTGCTTAACAGTAGTTCTCTATCAATTGTCTCAAAAGCCCTCTGAAAATCTAAAAATATTGCAATTGTCTTATAATTTTCATGTCTCTTTTGTTTCAATGGCTTGATAAGTCAGTTAAGCGCAGTGTCGAATGATTGGTTTGGTCGAAAACCCGACTGGTTCTCAATGAGTAGGTTAATGTCCAGCACATATTTATGCAACTGGTCGTACGCAGCTTTCTCGATAATTTTTTCCAGTATAGGAAGCATATTTATGGGCCTGAATTCATCAAAGTTTATATTATTTGTTTCTTTTGGAATTGGGGTTATTGTTGATTCTTTAAGAATTCACGAAAAAAACTCCTCGATAGAAAGAGTCATTTATAATTTTAACTCTTAATGGTCCAACAACATCAAAGCAATCTAGAATTATTTTCACATTTATATCAAAAACATCCTTTTTCTGGTTGATCTTTCTGCATATTAGTCGCAAATCATTTAGACAAATTGGTTTAAATCTGAATACCGTCTCCTTTTCTTCAATGGTGATGTTGTTTGAACTGGCCGTTATAGAATTACTTATGTTTTTTATACTTTCTATGAAAAAGGAGTTTAATTTATCGTCCAATTACTAGTTCTCTATAATGAACCCAAATGTCATAAGGAAAAACTGCATGGCTTTGTCCTTTGAGCTTTGGTACTGATTGTTTGGACAAGCCGAAGTAGTATCGGTTGATGACTGCGTATGTGCGGAGTTAATATGTCAATATCACCAGCGTAACACAATATCTGGACAGACTTGAAAAATGAATTGTTTTAATATTTTCATTTGCTCGACGCAATATCAGTTCCAAAAATTAGTTTGTCTGCTTTAAGGTCCGTGCAGGTCTGATTTCATTCGGAAGTGCAAAATGCGTAGATCATAGTGGTGCGACAAAACTAGATTATTTTCATTGGTAATCAGGTCCTTTCTATATATTGAACGTGATTTTAGTTACATGCAGAAGCGTTAAAAACTGCTATTCAAGGCTTTGGAATTTATCTTCGTATGGATCATCTGTCCGAAGACTTGCATATTAAAGCATTCTGCAAGTAACAAGAAACAGGCTCCTCGGGGACTTTGAATAAGCAGCAATTGCATACACAGACGATATTGTTTTAAGTACACTGGTGAATTCTTAAATAAGATAGTTTATGTTAGTTAGATTTAATTCTTAAGGTTATTACCATAAAGATATAAATTGTCATTTCATAAGCATTTAATTTAAAGCAAAGCCGTTTGTATCAAAAAGGAAGTAAAATACTTTCCTGGAAATCACCGAAATGGAAGTAAGCCTCAAGGCATAACCTACTGGTGAAGGATTAAACGCCTACAACCCAAACTCTCAGTGTCCTCGGGTTGCGGGACTCATTCTTTTACACAGCACAGATATCTAATGGTGTTCCTTCATTATTTGGGTCAGTCAAAAACTTGATAACTTAAAACATTTGCAAGCTTTAGTAATCAACGGGGCTCGTCGTTCCACCTTACCTGAAGCCCACTTATCTATCCTCATAAGCATTCCCCTTACATTCTAGTCAAATTATAAACCAAGCCGGTAGCAGTAAATCATAATACAACTGCAAATATTCTAAAACCCTTGAAATCCTTAAAAAAAAAGGAAAGGAAAAGACTTGACCAATCGTTCTCACTAAAACGAAGTAAGCGCAGGTCAAATTAACACATGAAAAGGATAACAATACACTTTTTTTAAATAGTAATAAATAACGTGCGCGAATATTAAAGCGCTGAATAAACGCGCTGAACTTGATTACAGAAATGTACGAGTACATGTGTGCTAGCTTCTTGGAAATTGCTTCGAGCTATGTTTGCCTTGTATTAAAGTATGCCCCGGTTCTCAGTAGAGGGTCTCTGAATTCATCAAGGATATCCCGTTGAACGCGAGTGGCGCCTCGTGCATAGCAGTCACTTCGGCTTGAAAGACGCGGAAACTTTCAAGCGCGTGCTGGACTCGCACTTAGTCGTCTTTTTTTTCGTCGAATGTGACATTCTACTCCTTAAGTCTCGCTTTGGTTGTCAAAAGCCAAAATGATTACTTGCTGATCCGTCTCCTGGGACTATTGGCGAGATAAAGATAAAGAATTTTCTATTTCTTGGTAATTTAACAAAGTAAATAAAGCAAGTTTGACAAAGCTTATAACTTCTTCTCAGCATGTTCTTGTTCGCTGGCTTTTATGGCATTAGTTTTCAAATCTTCTTAATCATTCTGAAACATTTGCAACTAAGCTGATACAACTCCTTTGTAAAACATTCTCGCCTAGCGTAAAAGGACCCTCCTACACTGAATTTACTCCAATCAGCTCGTTCGTTTTTGTTGCGATGATGACAATGTGAGATCGATTTCATTCCTTCAGCTTGGAAGGATCTCTTACTTTGGTGTGGCAAATCACAAAAGTGATGTCTATTCTGAAAAAGCCTTCTACCCGCCAACCGCTATCAGAATATGTCGTTTTTATCGAAGGCTCTCGAAAAGCTTGTGTGACTATCAGTTAGGATTTAGAGCGAAGCACGGTTGTGTATCGGCTCGCTTCGTATCGTTCCTTTGTCTCTGACCTAATACCGCCGCTAAGTTTATATTTGCTTACCTCACAGAAAGGTGCTTGTCCTAGTCAGTTGTTTCAGGAAAAGATGTGTCGTGCTTCCTAGAATTTAAATTCGGCGTACAACAAGGATCCATATAAGGCCCGATTTTGTGTATTATGTTCATTAATAATCTGCCAAATGTTTTACAAAACTTATCAAAGCATTTTTATGCTGATGATTTTCAACTTCACCTGAGCTGCAAGTTTGGAATGATCGTGGACGGGGTTTGAAGACTAAATAGGGAATTTTAAAACTCTGTACTCTGCCTTACGACCGAAATTGTGTTGAAGGTCAAATTGATGGTCACTTGGTGAAATGCGGGTGTTTCGCATTAATTGTTACATTATTTTCACGTTAGAGCATTGATGGTAAAATCAACGGTAGAGCAGCCACAAAAAGAAAACATCTCTTAGATATTTCATGGACGCAATTGCACTGCCTTTTCATAAAAACCATTCAGTTGCCCAGAACTTAGATGACCATTTAAATAGTTCTTTGGTGAGGAAAGTTATCCAAAACTTCAATACGATCAATATCGAAACGCCGTCTGACGTTTTTGCAATGATTGTTTGTCATCCAATCACAAAAAACGAAAAAACAATTAGACTTGATGGCTTGAGAAATGTATTTTTCAAAGAATTGCCGAAGGCGGGAATAAAAATGTTAAAATACATATTTTATGCAGATGCAATATTTCCCGCCTGCTTGAAAGACTGCTAAAGTTGTTTCTATTTTAAAAACTAACAATCAACCAGACAATGTTTCAAGCTTAAGGCCCATTATTTTACTAAGCTCTTTCAACAAAATTTTTGAAAAAATTTTGAAAGAAAACTTGCTTAAAGTTGTTGAAGATAAAAATATTTATCCAAATAGGCAATTCGCTTTCCGTCGCTTTCACAGTACGTCTCACCAAGTGTTAAGAATTTGAGATCACATAAAATAAAATCGAAATGACGGCAATTCGACAGCAATGATTCTCTTGGATATTGAGGAAGCATTCGATATTCTATGGCACGATGGTCTCATTTAAAAATGTTAGATCTCAATTTCCCATTCCAGCTGTGAAAAATTATCCAACATTTTTTGTCAAGTCATAGTTTCATAGTCTTTGTTAGTAATTGTCCTTAGGATCAATTATATCCAACTGCAGGTGGTTCTGATTTTTCCCAAATAAATGAATGTAAATCCGCTATATGTGCTGACGATACAGCAAAATCATCAATAAAATACCTGGGGATTAATTTAGATCAAAAACTGACTTTCAATTATCATATCTCAAAAACATTAAATTAAATAAACATCGCTTATATCATAGAATCCTATAACCGTGCATAAAATCGAAATTCTCTAATCGAAATTGTCTAATGACAATAAAATCATCATCCATACAGTATTAATCCAAGAGATTTTACGTTATGGTAGTTAAGTTTGGGGAAGTTTGCCAAAACAATACCCAAAGACTGCAAGTGTCGCAAAACAAGCTGCTTAAAATGATGCACAATCTACCCTGGCATTACTCTTCATCTGATCTTCATCAAAAAGGGAATGTCGAATTGATCTTCGAAAGAATACCTAAGCTTAAGAACACATTTATGGTTCGCTGTGGATACAGCGATAATATTTTGGTTAACCAATTACCTACAATAGTAAAAAAAAGATTTGATAATGTTATTTTTAATTTTTTTTATAGATTAAACACCTTTTTATTTATTTTTACACATATACTTATTTGTTAATTTACATTTTTTTTATTTATTTATTAATTTATTACATGTTTATATATTTATTTACTATTTATTTATTAATTTATAGATTCAGATATTTATCTATCTGAGTTATTCTTGTTCTTTTTCGATTTAATTTTATTTTTTAATTATTTGTAATCATTGAACTATTTATTTATATTTTTACGTCCTAATATTCTTGTTTATATTTCTCATTCAATTGTTTAACAATTTGTTCTTACTATTGAAGGTTTTGTGGTAGTTTCCTTTAGATTCAAAATGTTACATCCCAAATTGTTTATTTAATTAAAAACTACCTGTTTCAGTAGAAACATATTAATTTACTATTATCATACATCTGTGTAAAATGTGCGATAGCCAATCATCATAGTTTTTTGTAAAATTTCGATATCAAATAAAAATTGTCTATCAAATAAAATATGTCTATCTTAGTTCATTGCCTTTGCGTCGCCGCCGTTTAGTTTAACTCTATCTAGTTGATGAAAGGTGTTCAAAGAGCTCCCACCCAGGTCTGTTCGATGTATTCAAACTCAATTCGAATAAAAGCCTTATCAGTTAAAGCTGGATCAATAGGCGCAAGATATTTGTTTGCATGGATAAAGAAGACTTAAGCATTTCGTAGCTTTTCAATATCAAATATGTGGTCATTCAATGTAAGTTAATACGCCAGCCGAACATTGAAAGCTTTTCACCCGAGAACCATCATTTTCACCATATACTTATCTACGCAAGAAAAATCCAGATTTACATTTATCACCTATCGAATTATAAGCGAAAAACTATATTTCAAAGATACGAGTTTATAAGTACTCCCGGCGGTATAATTATGCTTCATTTATTCTCGAAAATTCTCTTTGGAGTGAAAAAAACCCTATATTAGAATGAATGTTTGTAAAAAGCAAAAAAATATATGCATATTTGAATTTTAAAACAAAATGTCCACACTTAACTAATAATTGAAACTGCTTTGCCTCAGTGAGATTTTTCTTCTCCAGAACTGGCTTTCAACAAAGATGAGTTTTATTCTTGCAAAAATTCAATAAGCGCTTGAACTCAAATGAAATGAAACGCGACTGGCATGAAGCTATGCGGTGCGTAGATGCACATTGGCAGTAACCTGAGTTGATACTTACAACACCAAACTTATCTCTGCCGATGGAACTTCATTTTTTATGCGAAATTTGAATAGTAATATGAAATATAACCAAATTTAATTTTAGCTTCAAATGGACTCGCATGTGCCAGTAAAATATTTTAAGACTCGAGCGAACTTTATTCAAATATACAAAAATTTTTTTGAATTTTTTCTTTTAAGGTTAAACAGATGCAAACACTCACTTACTTCTTAGTGATGGCTTTCTGTGAAAATCAACCATAAATTGATATCAAAATTATAAAAATTCCTTTCAACCCCGAAAAAAATTAAATTGAAATGAAAATAAACCTCAAAAAACGAAACAATATCTTAAATTTTAAGGTTTTTTTATTCAAAAAATGGTGGCAATAGTTCGATTACACATACAAATCGATACACGTTACAGGAAAATTGTAGTTCCTTAAGAGTTACATATCTTAAGGGCGGAGTAAGGTTAATTCTTACGAACAAAAGCATGCTTTAGTGAATTTTTTATGAGGACACAGTTAAAATCACTTTGTTAAGACCAAAAGTACATTTAAGTATGCCATTTGAAGCATAATGTATTTTCACGAAGAAATATTAAAAAACACGGCAATGGCAGCAATTATTCGGACGTGTCTCGGGGAAAAGTAGAATAGCGGTGATCCTCATAACTTCGTGCTGGATTATCTGAAATCAGAAAATCAATCAATCATTCGTTAGATAATAGTTTTCCCCAGGTAATGCTGGGAGGGATTTGCGAAATTCAAATTTTGCACTTTTTTGGAACACTTTCAAGGGAAAAACGCGATTTTTTGGAAATAAATAAATCGGCTAATTTGTTATTGGAAAATAAATTTTTTATAATAAATTTGGAAAAGCTCTCCAGCGTTACCTCGTAAATTATGTACAGAAAAAGTGTTCAAAATTTCTGCAGTAGTTTTGAAGTAATGAGGGACACTTAGAAAACGTGAGCTTTGGGGAAAATGCTTTAACATTTTGAACACTAAAAATCTGTAATAAAATGTTCATTCGACAAGTTATAACTTCGTTAATTTTGTTCCAATTTAAAATTTTGACACAATATTCTTAAAATAATGTGCATTCAACATATAAAAATGCAAAAAAAAAATAATACCCTAGCCCCCCTTAAAATTAAGATAGATTTGACAGTTCTACAGGCGCTGGTCACCATAATATATAGTATGGTTTTTTGTTTGTTTCTCCTTTGCACAGAGCCAGCAGAAGGATTAGTACAAAAATTAAGTTGCTTAAAACTCAAATTATGGTTGCGATTATTCAATGTGTGAAATACGAGCAAAATTCACAATTCAGAAAACTTTTGGGTGGTAATTGGATCTATTACTAACATACTTGAGTAAGTTCCTTTCACAGCTAGCAATTTTAAAAACGTCTCTCTAAAAACACATCTTTGGACAAAAATGTGAAAAACATAGGGGAAAGATTGTTAGACCTCTGTGTAACATTATTTAAATGAATCTGGAAAAAACTACCCCGACGGGAAAATTTAAAACAGAATAAGGGCGATATTAATTGATGAAAATTTTGGAACCGCTTTTTGTTGAGCAAAAAATAATATAATAAAACGATTTGGTCGGGATTTGAAAATCAGCATAAAGGGTCTCAAGACAAGCGAACGGAAGCAGGAGAAAAGTTAATGGCTATAAGGTTAAGCTTAAAAAAATCCGCGATAATTTCAGAAATATTTAACTTGCTTTTTACAAGGTTACGAGGCGCACAAAATTATTATACGATGTTCATATTGAACATCGAAATGATTGTTAATTATGAATGAAAGTGCTGCCAAGAATTAAACAGCTTCCTATGATCCCCTTCCACAGAGCAAACGACAATCAAAAACCGCCCAAGTGCGAATCAGACTTGCGCAACGAAGGTTTTGTACAAACTTGTAGGTATGTTTATAGTTCGTTCAGTGCTGAAATCGAGTCTCAAAGAGTTTTCCTGCAAAAGGTTTTGATTTAAATTTCAATTTAATTTTAAATTTCCGTCCATACCTTTCTTCTTGGCGTAAGATTGTGTTTCATTGCACATTGCTCCTTTCCAAAATTTCATGGTTCTAGGTCAACGGGAAGTACCCCATACGTTTTGATTCCCCTTGTGAGTATCAAAATATGCGGTTAAAACAGCCAACTTTTGAATGTGTCAATAAAAAAATTAATTTTCTTGCAGTTTTAAGGGACCGCAGTCATACGCATTAAGTATAAATTTCAACTTGATAATTCCATGCGTTCCTGAGGAAAAGGGTGGTGACATCCGGACGGCCAACAAAGTGATCCTATAAAAGTTCCGTATTTTGAGGAACGGAAGCTTAAAAATGACAGTGAAATATAATTACTTTTACTCAATTTGGCAATCGAAACAACAAAATCCCGAGTAAATCGGTTGAACAACTCCTTCAGTCCGTTAAATTAGGCCGAAGAGTGGACTATTAGCAAGCATCAGGAAACTTTAGAATGATTATATAAAGCAATAATATACAGCGTAAAAAATTAAACTGAGGAAAATTAAAAGTTGTAATAAATTGAAATGTTAAGTCTTTCCGGATGAAAATTGAAAAATCAGAACTCGCTCATTAAATCGGAATTGAAATTTTCACAAACTACGCTAAAGTATTGTCGGCACAGTTCTCTTTACAATATTTTGAAGCCAATAGATAGGCATAATGTGTCAGCAAATTTCTTCTTCAATTGACTATATATTTTCTTCTCGGCTCAATCACTTTAAATAGTAGGTATTAGATGGCTTAAAGTCTTCGACGATCTTTGTCATCTTCATGATTGAACTCTGTACTCTTGTTTAATAGTTATAATTCAATTGATTCCTTCACTTATGACAGTACCCTCTGAATAGAACAATAAAGTATATCAAACTAATTAAATTCAAATGTACTGGAAGAATTCAAAGTCGAGCTGTGAAACCTAAAGGGGACAAATATATTAGGAAAGCGAGCTAATCGCTTCGTCACCGAAATTATTTTTCCTATTCTATCGTCCGTATATTTATCCTATTTTATAGAACGTCAATTTCATAAACAGTACTCCAACGAATGAGCCAATTCACCGCCTCGCCAGGAATGTTCCTCAGATCACCATCGAGTTCAATTTTGATCGTACATTCAAGTTGAGGGATTCATTTATTATTATTATATATATATTATATTACTCGCTCTCCCACATTCCCACATGAACAATTTGCAATCAGTTTTCGGCAGTCTCGGTTTATGGCTTCAAAATAAGGATATTCATGACCCCTTTATTGTCGTTTGTCAGTGTATCACAACAATTCGATAAATTTACTAAAAAAAAAAAACTATGTGTTTTAAATCAATTTAATTATATACTTTAAGAGCCCCAACAACGCCTTATGTTACACTAGAATATCAGAAACCGTTTACTGTTCTTCTCTTAATAAATCATCTAGCTATCAAGAGGATTAACATTTTTAAATGCACATTATACCAACAAAAACTATATCTAAATTATGGTACGTGCTGAGCATAAGCCTTTAAGCAACTCCAGTGACGGATTTTAAATCCATCGGTTTTAAAGTGATCAAAAATCGGAGGCTTATTCAGGAGGACAATATACATTATGAGTTAGAAAACTGAATCCTTAATCTTTCACAAGAAAGTGATATTTTATTTGAGAAAAATTCGACTTTCCTTACAGACTGTCATGACTTAATGATTCAACCCAAAAATTCCTAATCTGTTATAAAAATACTGTTTATAAAATGTTGAAGCAAAACACAATCAAAGAATCTATAAACCATTTAACCGGATAACTGCATATTATCGTTCAAAAACCACTAAGCCGACTTCTGTCTTAGGTAGGGGGAAAACCCATCATTTGAAAACTACCGTCGCATCCTAATGACACATTTCTACCCGAATTGTCATACTCTCTGTACCGAACTCACTATGCAATCAATGCTCAGGGATTAAAACCAATATGTAGCTATTATAGCATATTATCCTTCTAAACCACAATGGACAGCAAAACAAATTTTGCAAACAACTTACCACGCATCATTAGTGGCATATAATCCCCCGACCGGATCTCTTCATCCAGTGAGAAAACATATGCCATTCACCGAAATATTGTTACATGCTTTCTACCTAGCTGCAAGGGACTTATTAAGTCTCTCCGAAAAATTAAATAGGTCCAACAAAATGGAATAATAGACAGATACCTATGAACACATTTGCATCCATTGAATGAACTGTCATTTGCTTCCACTTTGATACCCAAAGTGCACAAAATACAGATCTCTAATCTGGTTCCATGCCATGCCGCGCCGCACACTATTACGTGTGAAATGATTTTCAGCTTTGTCAGCCATGGATAAAGGACATTATCACAATAAAAACTAACACCATACAGAATTGAGGACATTTTTAAGGGTGGCATTTACTTCTGCAGAAGCTGACATAGCGTTAGGTCAATCAAAAATGTTCACAAGCATATTATCCATATACTTTTTTAATGTAATTTATTCAGAAAGCTATAGATTTTGAAAGTGAGACACAGCAATGATTTCCGATGTAGATAAAACAAAAAAAAAGTAGATTTAAAAGAAGAACAATTATACTCGTACATATGTATGTGTCAATGTATGTAAAAACAAAGTTAATAGTGCGCATGAATAAATCTTGAATGGGTGAGAATGGGAGGTGCTTCCCAATGCTTTAACTTGGTGTGGCTTTGAAACGTTCATGCGCATAAATTGAGTAATTTTTCCTAAGTGTGTGTGTGTATTTACTGGTATGATGGACATGTTTATTATTTAAATAAAATATTTGATATCATGTCAAAGAATACAGTAGTAGTAGTAGTTAAACTAATCTTAACCGAACATTTGGATCGGTAGTTCATCTAATTTTGATGCACTAGAACACAAAGCTGGTCTTTTATTAAACCGACTGTTTTGTAACTCATATGAGTTCATAATTTCAATGTTATGTAACAACGGACTTTGGTAGCCAAAGAATAAAATGTCGAAATGTTTTTTTCAAAGATTTACGTTCTAAGGCTGCTAACAGCGGTGAAGTGTTGCAAAACGTAGGAATATTCTAATTTTGCTACTCAACAAACTTTTTTTTTCAATTTCAAAGCTGAAATCCCTTTAAGGTATCTTTGATTGGAGTCTCATAGTCGATGGAGCCTTCGATTCAATTGGTGGGGTCAAGTATATGCAGATTCGTTTTAAAGCGACGTCATGAAGTCATGCCGTATCACAAATCTATTCTTTGAATTCTAGCATTAGCAATGAAATCGAAGGGTCAAAGGACTGATATGTATTCTAAAAATAGGGAATAGTTTAAAAGATGAATGTCGTGTAAAATCTAAGGATACAATCGTTGTTTAGGTGCAAATTTGGGCTGCTTTCGACGGACCATTTCACTGAGAAAAGAATATATGTTTTAAATTAGTACCTTTGTATTTATTTTGAAAATTCTTTATTTATTCTTCCAAATCAATTTCATCCCCTTCAAAGTAATCCCCTCCCGATGCAATGCACTTATGCCAACAGATTTTTCAATCTTTGAAACACTGGTTGTAGTCACTTTCCGGGATGGCCTTCAGTTCCGTCTTCGCTGCGGCTTGAATCTCCTCTATCGTATCAAAACGGTGTCCCCGGTGCGGTCTTTTGAGCTTGTTGAACAGCCAGAAGTCGCACGGCGCCAGATCAGGTGAATACGTTGGTTGCGGAACGATATGGGTTGAGTTTTTGGCGAAATGATCACGAATTACGAGTGCGGTATGGGATGGTGCATTATCGTGGTGTAAAAACCAAGAATTGTCTTTCCACAATTCCGGCCTTTTTAGGCGGATTGCGTTACGCAAACGACGCATAACGTTCAAATAATATTCCTTGTTGACTGTTTGGCCGGTTGGAAGGAATTCATAAAGCACAACACCACGATAATCGAAGAAAACAGTCAACATGACCTTGATTTTTGAGCGACTTTGGCGCGGTTTTTTTGGTCTCGGCTCTCCTTTGGCACGATATTCGCTCGAATGATCGTTTGTTTCGGGGTCGTAAGCATAGATCCAAGTCTCATCGCCAGTTATAATGCGTTTCATGACATCCTGGTAGTCGGAAAGCATTGTTTCACACACTTCAACGCGACGCCTTTTTTCCAAAAAATTCAATGTTTTCGGTACCAGTCGAGATTTGACGCGCTTGAGGCCCAAAGCATCCTTCAAAATGGTATTGATATCGTTAATCGATGGTTTTTCAACACCAAATCTTTGATTTGTTGGACGTGAGCTTCATCGGTTGAGGTTGATGGTCGCCCAGAACGCTCTTCGTCTTCGACACGTTCACGGCCGGCTTGGAAATCACTATACCATTTAATGCAAATTCTTTGCTCAATAAATTTCGACATCGCGGAAAACGAAAAACTCACTTTTAGCAGCTCACAAAACGACGCGTATCTCAAACACTATGAATATATTTTGACATGAAATTTCACATAGATGTCACTGACAGTACTACCAACCTAAAAAGAAAGAAAAATTTCCAAATCCTTCGACGCGCGCAGTTTAAATTCATATGTCACCTTATTTTTGGACACAGTAGTATGTAGATTAATTTTGAGATGTGTTTGGGATGGAGGCGCATCTGCATTTCCCCTTGGAAGAATTTAAGCTTCTAGGTTGTGGAGCAATAGGATAAAAACTGACAAAGTAGATGTTGGGTGGTCTCATCGTCATCCTCATCAATGCAGCTTTTTCAAATATGTTGTTCACGGGTGACCACTTGCAAATCATCTTTGCATTACTCACATGTTTCTCTGAGCATTAAACCGACTTATTTTTCGAATAAGTACCCCACAGTTAGTGAACCAATTCCCAAGTGAGAATTGTAAAAAAAATTATCTCATGCTCAATCCTAACTCTCGTTTTTATTTAACATTCCAACTGTCTGGGCACACAAAGCAAATCTGATCGTGGGCTTTTGTACTTTTGCAAATGTACTTGACCGCGGCAAATATTCCACGGGACAGATTTATCTTTGCCCTCGTTCACTAACAAGAGTACTCAAGGGTTTGACCTCTACAAATCCGCTAGCCCAAATGCTATTCCCCGGATTCTTTTACAGAAGTGTTCCTCCTTGTTGGCAAAGCGTTCAATTTTCATTCCAATTAATTTCCATCAAGGAAAACAGTATTTGTCTATCCCGTTCCTTAAAAAGGCGAATTTTTCTCCCTTCAGCTATCAGCCCATTGCCCTTCTTCTAAGGTCATGGGAACGCTGATAGATCCTCAGAGATATCTCAAATCATGACAGCCTCTTAACGAGGCGGAACGGCCTTCGTAATATAACGTCCACTGGTAAAATAATGAAATATCTCACCACAAAGTGGAACTACTTTCTGCATGATTCCACTGAAAGTTGATTGTTGCGCTTGATATTTTAAAGGCATTTGACACTGTCTGGCATGATCTTTTGTCGATAATGTGTGCCTAATCTTATGGAATCTGTTCACGGCTCATACAGAACTGCGGCGACTAAATCTATCACAAACTCCTTATCAGCATCAACACTGATAAGAAAGTGCAAACACGAACTTTAGAAACTAGCAAGGCTTAATAAGGTCTGTCTAAAATGGATGTAACCTCTTACGGTAAATGAACTAGCTAACGAGAAAAGAAGAAGGGTTAAGGGACCAGAATTGTATCTATGAAATAGGTGTCCCCCTGAAAACCCTAAGGACAACTGATTCGATTCTTACAGAACAAGATATAAAGATAGTCTCCTTGTTTTAAGCAGTTTTTTTATTTTTGGTATAAAAATTTAATGTGTCCGTTACTGAATTAGGTACTCGTCTTTTTATATAAGTTCGGTTTTACACTCCGCTTCAACTGAATGAGCACAAACATTTTATGCGGTACAGTGTCCCTTTTTTCCAAATATTGTGCGTTAATGTATTATTTGACGATGACGATTTTTGCTTATGATGTTAAGAAAAGAAGTCATAAAGAATAATCCAAAAAGTAGCACTTGTTTTGTCTGGCTCCCTTGCAAAGCTCTCTTAATGAAAAATTGCGGACTATTTTTCTCGTCAACTAAATAGACACAAATATTGAAATTGGAAATAAAAGCTAATGGAATAAAATGAAACAAGTTTTTCTTAAAATAGTTTTTTATTGGTCAATATTAGTAGTGAGTACCGGCATAGAATCGTACAAACTATGTTGTTCAGCGAAATTTCACTCCATGATTCCACATTCAGCTCCTCTATACAATTTTTAACTATTCCCGCCGTATGTAGTGGGATGTTGTTCTGCTGAAAAGTCCAGTCCAGTCCTTCTCGACTATGATGCCGCGCTACAAAACGTTCTTCTTCCCACTAAACATGGAACTTATAATTAAACCTTTTTGTTGCGCGTAAAGTGGTTTCTTTTGAAGTTTTAATCATTTATGATGATTGGCACTGTAAATTTCTCTAAAGACTGTCGAACTTGCACCAGCTTTCTGTTTAATTTTTGCAGCAGAGTCACAAGAATCGGAAGCACATATTCTTCGATCAGCTTCTGTTGATGCATTCCATAAAAATCTTTGTTTGCTAAAAAGGAATAGATCACACTTAAATTTCGTTGAATATTTTAAGCACTCCATTGGTCCTTGTTCTCTTAATAAATCGATTTTGCACTTCAACTGTTGATCTTATTTGTCAATCTCCTTAGAACGATAATAAACAATGAAGGTGAAGACCTTGTGTCTATTTAGTTGACGCGAAAAAAAAACAAAATGCGTCTTTAGATAATACATCAATGCATTGATTTCTGTCGAGCCCGTAATTTTGTAACTTTGATAACGAGACTAGCAAAGAAAAGGTCTTTTTCATCCAAGCTGGGGTCAGACCAGAGTGCTAAGAAACTTTGGAGCAACTTACGCTCAGTAGGTGTTGGTAAGAAAGACGTTGTTAATCTTATATCTGATCTTGATGATCTTAACAATGCTATCCTCTCCAACTCTGCAGATGGAACACCTTCTTCAGCTAACCAACCACACTCTTCTGATCGGCAAGGAGTTTTCGAATTTGAGATTGTCTCGGAAGTTGATGTTATCGATACTATCAGCTGTATTAAGTAAAGTCCCCAAAAAACCTCAGCCGTCTTCGTTGCAGACTTTTGCCATATAAGTATTTTACATTGCCTTTCAAAAGTTTTGGAAAGGGTCCTCGCTAAGCAAATTACGCAGCATCTTGATCTGCATAGCTTACTTGCATCGGTCCAGTCCGGGTTTCGAGCTAATCACAGTTGTTCTAAGGCTATGGTAAAAATCCTCGACGACATTTGGATTAGCTATGACTTGGACTTTATCACAGTACTTTGCCTCCTTGACTTTTCCAAAGCCTTTGACACTGTAAATCACTCAATTCTTTCCGAGAAACTGAGAAGTTATTTTGGCTTTACTGAAAGGTCGATGCGTCTCATTTGCAACTACTTGAGTAATCGCTGCGAAGGGGTTGTTTTTGGTGATAGATCCTCTCAGGTAAGAAGTTAACTTCCAGGAGTGTTTCAGGGCTCAATATAAGGTCCTCTCTTATTCTGCATGTTTGTAAACGACCTGCCAAAACTCTGTTCCAATGCCAGTTTACATTTGTATGCTCATGATGATGTACAACTGTATCTGTCTAGACCTATTGCCCTTGTTGAAGATCTTTTTCTGCAGACTAAATGAAGATTTAGTCGAAAAAGCTTTACAACACCGAACTTGTGCCGCCAATTTTCCTTTAAAATAGGCAATTGCAGTTTGTTGACATGTTTACCAACCTGGGTTTTAAAATTAATCACTCTCTTTCCCCAGTAAGCCATTCACTGCGGGCGAATATATGGTGGCCTACGCAAACTTTGACTGCTTTCTAGCTTAACTTAGGTTGATGCGAGGCTGAGACTAGTTTAAACCTTGCTCGTTCCATACATTGATTATGCATCAGCGGTATACTGTTAACTCGACTGTTGCATTTAATCATCTGGTTAGGTATGTATAGTACATATATGGGCTTCGTCGGTACGACCACATATCCAATTAGCACAAAAATGTCCCAGGATGTACGCTTCAGCAGTTCTTGAACATTAGGTGCTGTGTTTTCCTTCACAAAATTATACAAAACAGATCGCTGCCATACCTGTTTGTAAAATTTCAATTCGCTCGCTCTGCTAGAACATATTGCCATATAAATCCTTCCTCTATATACTTAAACTCTTCGCGTCTTTTCTTCGTCTTTGCCACCAGATTCTGGAGTTCTCTCCCAACAGCAACAAAGCAAATAATTGGGGCCACACAATTTGAAAATGCCAAAGCAACTACCTCCTGCTACCCCTTTCACTCCTTTCCCCTCCCCACCATGAATTCTGTATCGCTTATCATTTATTATAATAATTAATTTTTATTTAGTATAGGTCATCTATTTTTAAGCTTAATCTTATTAATCTTTCCGTATCTGTACTTGTACATTAAATTAAATAAATTGAAAATTGAAATTGAAATTGAAATTGAATTGAAAATGTTTGGAAAAATGGACAAGATACATTAAAAAATGTTTGTGCTTATTCAGTTTTTTTTTTAACTAGACAAAAAACGCTTAAACTAGTTTATTTATCATTAATTCTTAACTTACTTACTGGCCCTTTGCGGCCAACCTAGTACTTATGATATATCTTTCGAAGTTAACTAACTTTTTGTTTTTATTTCATTATTAAAATTAACAGCAAGGTATGAACTAAGAAAAAATGAATGTAAAAAAACTTAGTAACCGAACTTTTTTTTATTCTTTTATATAACACTATCTCAAAATACCTCAAAATAACCTATATATAAAATCTATATACAACCTTAAAACGGATGAAATATATATGGAATAAATATATATAATTTGTTTATATATATTCCAGCAGCAATTCTTACTTATGCTTAAAGTTAACTAAATCTTAATCTAAATCTATGAAAGCCGGCCAAGGCTTTTCTGAAAGGAAAGAGGCAAACTTTGCTTCGATAGGTAGTTCGTAGTGGAAGCATTCAACGAGGGCGTTCCCTACAAATTATCTACCAGCCACCAAAATTGCTGGTGCTGCTTTCGTACATCTGCTTCGTCGCGGACCGATACCGCCCTGCTGAAACGGAGACACTCTTCGGAACCGCGTGCGAAGTGACGATTGTATGGGAGTCGCCTGTCTACTCTTGAGCGGGCGAAGTGGAAGATTAGCGGAACCGCCAGCTTGCTCTGGATCAGACCTTTAGAATCGAGGTAGAGGAACCGCTCTGGAGGGATAAAACCGTTAAGGCGCATACTTTCGTGATACAAATCGTTGGGGTAGAAAGCCCGGAGGTCAGGTTGTTGATCGAAGTCTTTGCCCTTGCAACCTGCCCTGGGATAAGCTCTATTACGAAAATATCTTCCCTGATCAGGTTTGCTTCATTGTATAGGACCATTGCGATAGAATTTTTTGTATTGGGACTCTGGACTCTATATAAGCGAAGACAAAAACTTGAATCTTTTCCGTCGAATTTGATGTCACGTTGAACCAGACAGGAGACCCATAAGTAATCATTGGCCTAACAAGAGCCATGTAGCAGATAACTTTTACCCTGGCATCGAGTTGGCTGCTGTGCTTATTCAGTTGAAGCGGTGTATGTCATTGTTTGTTCTTTATGTACGTAGCTGAGCCACTCACACAGAGACAATAAAAATGTAAAACCCAACTCAAAAAAAAAAAAAAAAAACTCAAAACGAAAAGAATTTCCAATTTAAACGCAAAACCGAAAAACTTAATTTTCTTTTATTTTTGATTTAAAACATGCTCTCGTGTAACATATCCTGAAGTATACTTACTATATATCTACTAAGTTTTTTTCTAAATGCAACAAATATCGCTGCCAGAGCATACTATTTAAAAACATTTTGCGTTTATACCCTACGGAGTAACTTTATTTTCACCATGATAATACAAGGGAAATTCGAACAAAAAGTTCTTATATGCTGGAGGTTAAAAGGTAAATTATCAGCTGCCTAATCCGCCACCGAGTTAATGGAATTCGGATTACAGTTGTGGGTTTGTTGGTTTTATATTACTGACAACCGGAATTAAGAGCATTGGAAACGAAGAAAAAAAAAAACAAAACGTCATGCTGGGTGTTTCCCTGAGTGAATGGCTTTGGCCAGAGTTCGTTGAATTAAAATTATCATAAGTACACTTAACTTGAGAAAAATTGATTTAGCTTAGTTTTTTTTTTTTTAATAATACTACACGAGTATGTGCAGAAGTTGTACATAAGCTAAGTAGTTTCCTTATGAAACCAACTTATAATTTTTCCAAGTCCGTTTGTATTGCAGTCCTTAAAATAGAGCAAGATATTCGAAAGTTTATATGTTTGCATTTAAATAACAATCAAAAAAATTGCGAATGTGATCCCACTCTGTCCAACTCTGTGTATTATTAAGTCCTTATTTCTTTATTGACAAACTCTCAGAGTTGTTGGTAAATTACATTTTTGAACCGATGCCTGGCATGCCCACGGTTCCCCCTCTGGATACTATTTCACAACAAGAATTATTTGACTTTTTCAGTGAGCGGGATAAAAGTGATCATTTGCTATCAATAAGCAATGTCTCTAAACTTCTGTAGTTAGAATCTTGAACTTTTAGTTCTTAGTTGTATTGTCTAAGAAAACGTCCAGGCAGCGCAATGCTCCATATACTATATATGATAGTGGGGTAAATACAGATACGGAAAAGAGATGATGACCTTTGGTAAAGGAGGTTATTAAAAATATGAATTATAAGGAGGAAGGACGTGGAGTTAATTGCACCAGACAGCACAGTATATAGAATTAATCAGGAACCTGCACAGTGCCTTTCAAGGGATTGCAAGTCTGACAGTTTTAATAGAGTATTCTTGTCTAGAGGCATGAGTTTCATGTAATTTTTGAAGAGTGTCATAAAAAAAACCCAATTAATATTTTTTTTATTTAGTTATATATTAACATAACAAGAATACAGAAAAAAATAAACAAATAAAAAAAAATTTAAGAGTTCAAAAATTAACAGTTGTTGAAGTGGGGGTCTCAAAAAATTGGCGCGTAACCACGCCCACGATTTCTACCCTTCTAGCAATCTGAAACCAAAAAAAAAGGGTTATTAATCTAGAATAATGTCGCAATGCCTGGAACTACGGAATAGTTGGAACGATTATTTTTTCACAAAATGGCGACTATCAGGAAAACAAAAACAATTTTTGCAACACTTTTTTTGACTGTTTCGAATTTAAAAAAAAAAAGTAATAGAAATTTGGGGATGGGGATAGTTCCAGACATAGACAAGTCTATAAAGACTCTCTAAAAAATTAAGGTAAATCGGTCCAGTAGAACCTGAGAAATCGTGGGTATTAATTTGAAAAAGACACTTTCGAGAAAAACGCGTTTAAAGTTTCATGTATAGTTTTTCGCAGTCTAAGTCATGAAATGATATTGTAGACGTACATACATCGGACCTTCCTCGACTTCGCAAAAACTATTTTCCGCGTTTCTGTCTTCATATGGAGCTGTTGCTCATGCACTCGTTAAACTGGTGTCTTCCTGTGCCGTGAATCTATTGCCGTGTAGTCCGCTTTTTGTTTGTCGATCTGGACGCGTAATCCTTTTGCGCTGAGGATTTTTTATCCATTTTATTAAAAAAAAAAATATTTCACAATATTTTTATTTCACACACAGCACATATGTACGTCCACGTGGTTTGAAGGTTAGAATTCAAGTGTTAGCAGCTGAACTAAATATAAAAGATACAAGTCACCTTGGGTTCTTGTATTACAAACTATACAAAGGACAAATGGTTTTTCTGACAAATATGGACTCAAGTAGACGGAGAATCCCTAATGTCTTTTGTTCGATTAGTTCCGTCCGAATCAGTTTGGAAGCCTGGTCAGTAAAATAACGATATCTCCGAAAATAATTTGAATTTTTATATAATCTTGGTTAGTTAAACTTTGAAAAAAATCGATTTTTTTTAAAATTACTAGACTAGAATACCCCCTTACTCGATGCTCACATGGAGTCAATTTATACTAATCAGCCCAGTGTAAGCCGCGAAGAGCAAAGAACAAAACGGGAAAACCTTTATTGTCAAAAATTTTAACATGTAAAATTCCAGCATCCACCAATATGAATCATTTTGTCTTTCCACTCCCGGTCGTCTTGCCTAACCGAAAGGCTGGAGTTTCTAAGAGCTGCCTCAGTATTATTTTTATGAAAATGTATTATAATTTAAAAGAAATAAAGAACATATGTAATTTAATTCTCATATCCACATACGTTCCTGTTATTGCCCGTTTTAGAGTTCTGCCATATATAATTTTTGTAGCCATCCTCCAAACTCTTCCATTTTGACACGATTTGAACAGTAGTGAAATTGTTGTCATTTTCTTTCATGCGGCTGGCAATATTTTCCCATAATTTTCTTTTCGTTCACTGGGGCACTTTGTTCTACACCTTCAGCCGCCAAATAAATTATGCTGCAACTGCTTCCCATGGACACATACGGGAAACTGATAGCTACCAAGGCAGCGATAAGATTGATTAGGTGTCATACGGAAATTATAAAGAACGCGAGAATCCCGCACACCTATCCTAGACTTCGAATCGGGATACAAAATACTGATATCAGATAGGGATGACTGGACGAAAGATACAGTCAGAAAATCTGCCAATCTGGAAGTATACTATACACGGACGGTTCCAAAACGAACGAAGGCACCGGACTCGAAGTATCTGCGATATCGCCGGAGATCTCCTTCTCTCTGTCCTTTCGATTGCCCAACCACTGCAGTGTATTCCAGGCAGAAGTTAAAGCTATCCGCTTATTGTCAATGAATCCGATAGACGGGTTATCTATCGTCATATACATACATACATAGATAGCCAGGCGGTCATCAAGGCTCTGGTAACACCATCAATTATATCCAAGATAAATCAGGAGACCCCTTACCCCTCAATTCAAGCAATATACACCATGCTAAATACAGAGGCCAGAGATGGGTGTAACTAGACACCTGCAGGACTTCGAGGCAAATTTGGCCTCTCAACAGACAAGTACACTCCTTAGCCTTAACGGGAATATAATAAGTAAGGTTGTAGGAATTATCACAGGTCACTGTATCATGGGCTCACATGCATTAAATATGGGAGCCCCCCATAACGTCTTTTGCAGGAGCCGCAGGGACGAGGAAGAAGTAAAAAGCGTACTTCACTACCTAGGATGCCATTCATTCGGCAACCTAGAAAATATGTCAGACATAAAGATTCAGAACATAGCAAAATTCAATTCAAAAAGAAAATTGTTATAACCGGCAATAAAGTGGACAATCTCTACAGAGATCACTTGGATATCAATCAGGAATTTTTAAGGTATCAGTTAATCCCCTGGCCAATGTAAAAATCACCGGTAAGTGACAACACAATGGATCCAAACAGGATCTAAGTGGGTCACAACTGTTTCAGATGTGACAATCACACCTAGCTACCTTCCTACCTTTCTTTTAGTTTTATCCTTTTGCCAATCTTCGACGTATTTCTCCTTTATAAAGTAATGAACAGTTGGCAATTCTTATCCAGCCAAGTAACTTTTTGGATCTCATCTCCTTCTAAGCTTGTAGAGGTAGACGAAATCGGCACAAAAAGTGCTAAAACAAGTATGCGAAGTATGATTATATAGTTAACATATATAATAACTTGGTTCTTCCAAATTTTGTGTGATAGCCACAGCTATGAAGAGTAGGTGCAACATTTCCTTATTTGATCTGATAACCTTACTGAATACAAAATAGATAAGTTTCGAGCTTTCGAATTTCTTTTTGAACACAAAAGTCGTTAAAATGAGTACGTGCGAGAAACCAAAATGAAGTCAAACTCTATTTTTTATTTTAGTTGAAGCCTTTTCATGTTCACCCAATTTGATCGTTGGACTTAATATATATATATATATGTATATTGATGAAGCTTATTACAATAAAAGTTTATTGTCTTTATTATGTTTATATAGTAAAAAATGGGATTAAGTTGATAAATGCAACTTAAATGCACTTTTCGCAAAAAGGTCTTAAAATTTATATGTTTTATTTGTCTCGCTTGATAACGAACAATAGCTTAATCTCCTGTCAGAAGTTTAAAAGGTAAAAAAACAATATGTTTATATAACTAAATTCAAGAAGTAAATTCAATTTATATGAATAAATTCAAGTAGCCTACTGTGTAGATATTTATAGAGTGCTGTCTAATAATGCAATGGCGAAATCTTGGAACAGTCTCTCTTTCGTTTCATCATATTGCCTTCTTCCTTCGTAAAATTTTCTTGAAAGCCAACCCCACACGTTTTCGGTTGGGTGAAAAAGGCGGCCATGCACGAAGGTTTACGTTTTAGTTCTGAATTGCGACTTTTGTCGTGTACATCGGTGCATTGTCTTATTGGAAGTCCATCGTTATCCACCAAAAAAAAAAAGCTCTTTCCAGAATCGATTTGCAAGTGATTGCCAGAGTTCCGTAATAATTGCATACTGCTCCCCATATCATAACACCACCTCCTTTACTTTACCGCTTTTGAAGTTGGTTTTCCTCCTTTCCCAAATCATGGAAATAACACCTGTATCCATCAGGTCCGTCATCCATCAGAAAAGAAGAAGGTATGCCACATGATTTGTTGCAAAACTAAACCGCTGGATTTTACGTGCCGCATTCAATGGTGGTTTCCTACATTTTTTCATTGCGAATATGGCTGGCCTTCTGTATCACTTGATGAACAGTTGATCTGCTGTAACTCTAGTTTCTGTCTTAATTTTACTTAAGGAGAGTCTTGTAGCCTTAACGCAGCTCTCAATATCACCCGCCTTTCCTATCATGTTGTTGCTTTGCTGCCTCGTCCTTTGCAGTTTTTGCCATACTTCCTTCAATCTTGTTGACTATGAAATGGATGAATTCTCCTTCTTCCCGGTAAGCTCGAATTTTATTCCTTTGGTTTAATATCTGCCCCTGCCCAAGTGGCAGACACTGCGGTCTGAAGGTAAAGACCTTTTGTATCTTGGAGAGAGACGTTCCATCCTTCTGATGAAAGTCAGAATGTCTTCAGCATTGGATTGTGTAATGGCCAATGGGGAGCATATATCTTTGAGAGAGATACGCTTTCTTAGCCAAATGAGAGCTGGACATTCTCAAAGAATGTGTACAGCCGTTTCCTCTTCTTCAAAACAGAGTCGGCATTCGGTGGTTGTACAGAGCCCTAGTTTGGTTAGATGCGTTTTCAGGCGGCAGTGGACTGAGAGGAACCTCACGAGCTAATGTTCTCCTTGTTGAGATCAGGGATTTCTCTGATTTAGATTGTCTGAATCCCGATAAATTTCTCCAGTGGGCAATTCGTAGCTTGTTTTCCCTCTTATTGGTTAGACCTGTGGCCGTAGTCCAGCTTATGCCACAGAAAGGTTCCGGACCAGTGAACGCGGGTTAAGAACCAGCCCTGGCTAGTTCGTCCACAATTTCATTACCTTCGATTCCTTCGATTCCTAACCTAACTGTGTTACGTCGGACCACAGATTGTAAGGCGTCGTAGCAGCTCTTGACACATTTGGATTCCACTAGATTGGATGACAGTGCCTTGAGCGCTGCTTGGCTGTCTGAATATACTAGAATTCTGGTCCCTTTATGACCTTTTGCAAGGTTTTCTATGGCAAAGGATTCAATGGCTTTTAGTTCAGCCTGGAAAACAGTTGTATGTTTTCCCATGGGTATAGAGATTTTAGTGTTGCGTCCACAGATACCGGCACCTACTCCATTTGCCATTTTTGTTCCATCAGTATACCAGATTAAGTTTCTGGGGTCGGGGGCAAATGTGTTGCTCAACCATTCATCACGGTTAGAAATGTCTACCTCAAAGAGAAGCCCAAAGCAGTATGTTGTCTTCACCCAATCTGGGATCGAGCAGAATATGTCTTTATCCGTGATGAAATTATTTTCAAGTGTCCCGTTTGGTCACCTGGTTTGTATTTCATTGCCAGTTGCATCTTAAGAGCATTTCTAGCGGCTATTTTCCTTATGAAAATGTGAAGAGGAGACAGCCCAATTACAGCTTCCAGTGCTGCCGTAGGGCAGGTGCTCATAGCATCAGTGATATCCAAATAAGATAAACGTTGGACTTTTTCCAGCTTTTTAGCAGTTGTTACTTCTAAAGTTTTGGACCACCAAATTATGGCTGCGTAGGTAATAATAGATCTAAACATCATGATGTACAGACAGTAAAGCCTCTTAGGTTTGAGACCCAAGTCCTACCGTAGAACTGCTTACAGGCCCACATGGCCTTGATTGCGCTTTCCGTGATGGACTTGATATGTGAAGTCTATTTCAGTTTCATATCTAAGATCAGACCGAGATACTTAACTTCCCTAAATAACAATTGGTGACAGAGTGGTGGAAAGTTGAAAGCCTGGATCGATTTTGATCAAAAAAAAGTTTGTGTTATTGAGTGAGTTCTTGGTTAAAATTCAATCCTTAATACTTTTTCATGAAGCATTGGCCGGTAAACCTTCTGAGAACTCAAAAACTGACCTTCTGAAATTAACTCATAGTTACGTTGTAGTTCTAAATATCGTAAATTTGTCAAATTTCACTCATTACTTAGTTTATCAAACATTGTGTCACATAGTTTTGTCTTCATTAACATTAACTTTTGTCCGATCATGACGATATTTGAAACGCACATGAACATTTATGTATAGTTTAATAAATAATGATAAAAATAATAGTTTTCAATATCTTCGCAAGAAGCTGAACAGATTTCTAAAACATTTTACGTAGTACCCATATTGTATCTCATGACAGTGCGTCGCGTTGTGCGATCAGCAGCTTGTGTGTAAAGACGCAGCTTGTCTTTACAAATTATGTCATATGTAGATTTGGAACTCCTTTTTCCAAGATCTTCTGTACTGTGAAAATATGATGGATTTTTAACTTTCCTGGCGTAAATGCGATCATTTTTGATTTGCACGATTCGGCTGGCAGTCTTGTTTAATTGGAGTTTGGCTATAACTTAAGCCATTCCTTTTATAATGTCTAGTACGTGGCATTGTTATAGGTCATCAAAAAGTTTGAATGCCTAAATTCAGACAGCGGCAGGTTATGCTTTATAGCCCTTTTTGCTCTTTTCGGAACTTCATATCAAAATCAAGGCCATCATACCCTGCATGTGAGCCCCTACCAATATTCTGTTAACTTTTTTTTTTTGTTAAAAAAATTCTCATTCACACGGTTAACACAGAATCGAATAATATATCAGTTGTAAAAAATCCGCACGTTACATTGATTGAAGAGAAATCGTTTACAAAAATTGCAACAATACCTTTACCATAAGAGATTTACAGCTGCCATAAAATTCTTTAACAAATATATTTAAATTGGTGAGGTCGTAACCATAAACCAATAACACTATTTGAATAAAAAAAAACTCTGCTACAATATCCAATCCCTTTTAATGAGATAAGACATAATACAAAGTTTTCCTGCATGACCGAAAGATTATTTAAGACGGAGTATAATAAAGTTTAAATGTAAACCAAGCAGTTCTTCTTTCCTACCTATATAATCTCGATCCCCATCCAAATAAATGTGTATTTATTTGAGCAGTTGAATAGTTCACATGTCTAAGAAATCATTCTGTCACCATCTACAAAGTTTTATAATTTTTAAATCTTTCTGGGTTACTTGCATTCAGATGCATTGGCGAAATATTTGCGAGGCTACTGCCTTTCATTTCAATGACCAACCTTAAGCATCGTATTAATGATTTCTATGGTCATGCCCGCATTAACAATTGAACATTGTTTTGTATGCTCTCAAGTTGTGAAGTTTTATTTAAAAGCTGGATGTGCAGTTTGGTCTATATTAAATCCATTAGTTCTCTGCAAGAAGTGCCAAATGTTATATCGGATGCCGGAAATGGGCATTGTTAGCACTTCAGATAGACAGATATTGAGATTTTTCCAGATGGCGTACATTTATATCACCAGAGTGTACGAGTTCAATTAAAGGTACTGTGCTTAAGTTTCGACCTCTGATAATGATAACATAGATCAAATCATTTCTTATTTTAATATTTAATAACGACGATAATAAATGGATTATCTAACCACGATCTTCCATTTAAGACAATGAAATAAAACATAAAGATGAACAAAGTCGTTGTGTTTTATTTTGTAACTAACAGCTTCTTATTTATTGTAAGAATTTAACACTTTACACTTTGCTGTTAATTGCAACCAAAAGAACAATTTCATTATATGTATTCATGTACTTGTACAATGTCATTTATAATTAAAAATATTTGATTTTTCTAAGCCAAGTTTATTTAAAACAATTCAACGAAATCATAACAATAAAAATAATTTAATTCTCAATCAAAAATTTATCTAGGTTTATATAAACACAACAAAATACAATTCAAATAGGCCTTAACATGGTATATAATAAAACAATTAACAACATATTTAAAAAAAAAAATCTCAATTTTCTCTTCTTGTTGTACACAAAAAATTGTGAACTTTTGGACGGATTTTAAAAATTTACCTCTTCTCATTTTGGAAATTCTTTACTATATCATAAATATGTATGTATGTATATTTTAATTGTTTGTTAAACTCTGAAAACATAACAGTTTTATGCCACCAAGGCCATCCAACGGTACTTATATTAAATTTCATAACATGATAAATATTCTATTAAATAACATTCTATCTTGTTTACTATTAAAATCTACCAGATATACATGTACGTGTCTATATCTGAGTGTATATTTCATTATTGCCATAATTAAATAACAATGCAAGGAAGGTAGGTATCTACGTAGCTCCAAATATAAAAATATTATCATATTGTATTTTTTGTTCTTGTTCGTTTTGTAGATATAATATCCGTTAAAGGTCGTGTTTTATAATTTTTTTGTTTTTGTTTTTGTAAGGTACTTTCTACAGTTTTGTTAAAGATTTTCCATATGACAAAAATAAATAAAATTATTTGCAACAATATTAATATTTGATTTTTGTTTTTGTCACCTTTGTAGAGCTAAACGAATATATCGCAGGGTGTTCCTTACATGTCTAAATATTTTATAACCGTCACCATGGGGTTCTATCTTAGTATTCAGCCTAAAATTTACTAAGTAAATAAATGTACTAATGTATATAAATATCTCTAATAACTTGAAACAATTTTTTCTTTTAATTTGTTTTTTTAAAAATTTTGATTTCCTACTCCTATATTTTGCTATCAAAATAACACTATATACATATAAATATATGCACGTATATAATTATATATATACGATTTTGTTTTTTATAAAGACTTCAAGTGCGGATCATTGAATTTTTGTTGCGTACCCAAGCTGGCAAAAACAATGGATATATTGTTTGATAATGAATCTTGGCATGGGTTGTTTATTATTATGTTAATATTGCAGTGGACCAATATTGCAAAAGTTATCCAATAGCAGTTAACACTAATGTGTACAGAAGGACAAAGGGCGAACCTAGGATTTGTGTAAAGGAAAGCTTAACTATCACATGTGATTTGCATTTTCCTAAAAAGAATCGTCTAGCTTCAATCATAAATTCATCTTACAAGTAGAATAATTCTTTACTACTATTGATGACTCTTGCTAAGCAAATGTGAATTGAACTCGTAGACGTTATTGCATTGCTCGCCGCATATATTGCACTTCCAGGGATTACTTTCACTGTGGCATCCCTTGTGTAAGAAATATAAAGTTTCGTCTGGGAATTCAATTCCACAGAAAAGGCATGGTAAAATTTGTTTTCGATTATTCAGTGACGAATCTGTGTCCTGACCACTTGACGTAATGGTGCCGTTGCATATACTCGACGAATTGCATGTTGCACTTTGTGTCGCACCATTTGGTATTACGTTATTATTATCAAGAAGTGCACTTCGGGTTATCCTATTGTTAGCTCTGGCACAAATACGACGTTTCAGATCCTCTCGCAGCAACGATTTGAGCGGCGAAACCTGCAAAAAGAATCAAAAAAAGAATTTGAATGATTTTTTTTATAGCATATATTTTTTATGAGTGAGTTAGTATATATTACACATTGATGTGTTTTTGGAGTGACCTTTGACAGGCGACTTTTAAGTTAACGGGGAGGGCTCCTAAAGAACTGGAATATTTTTTTTTGCCACCAGTTCGACTAGGAAGAGGTATGGATGGCGCAACGTGTCATAAGCTTTCCAAGCCAAAAATCGTTTAACATTACCCAGTCTTTTAGGTGACGCAAGTTCGTGGACGACAGAAATTTCGGTTTTACGACGTTGGACTTTTATTTTGTGGGATATCATTAAAGACCGATGAATTGGCATTCAAAAAAGTAGATAATAATAAAAAGTTAATAATAGTCATACTTTTCGTGAAAATTGAGTTGTCAAGTTAGCCTTCTACCAAGCAAAATACTTTTAATGAGCAAACTCTAAAGATTTAGCAAGTAGTAGCTTTTACATAATGTTGAATTTTACCGATTGTGGTCTCAACTGTCCGAGATTGAATATAAAAATTCACGGCGAATGATAGATTTGTAGTCCTGTGCAATCATCAACAGTTCCTACTCGACGGCGGGTACACAAAAGGGGCAAGGTTCCATACGCAAATTAAAAATATAAACATTGAGTAAGAGTAGATGCTGATAATGTTTGTAAAGTTCACATGTAAATAATATAAATTTGTAATTATTTGGAAATAAATCAGGCTCTTTATTAATTTGAACAGTTGGTATACCAGAACCTTATGAGAATTAACCAAAATCAGAGGTAGGTTCCTTTTTTTAAGTCAAGCAAAATAAGGACCGTAAAAACTGGTTCTAAATTGATACTATTCGATTTTTTTTAGAAAGTGAAATCGAAACTCTACTTCATAAAAGAAGTACACAGTTCAATAAAAATCTTTAGAAAAGAGGAGAAATAAACAATCAATAATTATATTATTTTTTGCTAGGTAATACAGTACCAGTGTGTAACCCAAATGTATGGTTACATGTGAGAAATCGCACACTGTTGCAAATATAATTGCAATCCAAAACCCAAACAAGACAAACTGTTAACCGTTTAACCAATTGCGAACCAACCAAACTTCACATAGATGAATCTTCTCGTAAGTTCTCTGTAGTGTATGAATTAGACAATATGTTGGAACTAGTTTTTTCATTTAATGTTGGAAGCTCTGAAACGGCTAAACGCCAGGCAAATGCTGGAATACAATGGAATACACTATTGGCCGTTTCTAAAATCAATTGTGATGCTGCAACGGGAAGTCAGACGTGTGAGAGATGCGCAGCCATACTAATTACGAAATGGTGATGAATTCAAGATTACCATCACTTATAAGGGTTTTAAACTCATTTAACACACTGCCAAATTAAAAAGAGAATGAGCGAAATTTAATAATATTAAAAAAAGGGCATTCATTTTGTAAAAAGAAGTATATAAAATTGCATAAGACCGTATTTCAAATAAATCTGCTCGAATGTAAATGACCATGTGTAGTAAATGTGAACTATGTAAGGCGAAAACAATTCAACGATATTTAAAATTAATTGGATGGAATTTGTAAAATGTGTACATGAAGTATGTATATGGAAGAGAAGACTGAAATTAAATAAATGTATCGCAACTTCGGTGGTACAACGACATAAGTGCAAAAATGTTGATTTAGAAAAAGCAAAAAAACAACATTTTTAGATTCATTTTTATTAAAAAAAATTTAATTTTTTGTTTTTTTGAAAGTTAGTAATTAGAGATAGCAAATTTATTATTATTTAACAGCGTTAATATAAAAAATATTATTTAAGTAAGAGTATAAGAGTTACTTATAATATAGAAAAATCTGTTGAAAAAAAACTTATAGTAGCTTGGAATGATGTTATTTTTATGCAAACTCAAAAGATCTGCTTTCCTCTTTGGAACTATTGGTATTTTCAATGAGTTTGCGGTTTTAAAATTAACTTCTTCACAGCTTGTATCCTTGTAGCTTTTCTTAGAAAGATAAACATAACTGCCTTTTTCAAAACGTAAGATTCTTAATTCGGACATTTTAATCTGATTTCCGTTAATATCTTTCGAGTTATTAAAGGCCATTTCATCAGATAGCAACTTCCTTGAGGCCCAATTCTTTCACAATGAAAGGATTTCCTTTTTTCTTAGCGGTTCTTATAATAAGAACTTATGGGTCAGGCACGTATATTGGCCCCGAATCTTCGGGCTTTCTGAGTGGCCCTTCGATGGCGCTATGGACAGCATCCACTTCATACTGCGTGTGGCCTCGAATTAGAAATGTGTATTATGGAGTTTATTTCTAGCTTTTCTATATCATACAAATACATTCCGATTATTAAACTGAAATGAAGGTCTCGTAAGTCAATGTTTCCGCTTTTTTTACTAAGCGTTAGCTATTCTAACCTATTCTTCTGCTGAATACCACAATTGGTGGTGTAACACACGAAGTCTGCAAGTGGGCGTGTTCTTTACAGGCCTTGAAGAAACATTAGTACGCAAGATCCAATTTCGTTAGAACCCTTTTGCTCCGTCCCAGAAATAACTGATTGCGTTCATTTTTGATTTCCTATATTTTCAACTCAAAAAAGAATACAAATTTCAAATCATTGGATTTGACAACAAGTACTCAATTATATACTCATAGTCAAATTAAAGCCTCGATTCATAAAAAAATGCCGATTTTTGTCCCATTGGTACTGGAAGAACGGCTTGCATGTCATAAATTACGTTGCTAATACGGTGTTAGATAAATTTTCATCCAGATTATCTTTGTCTTTTGCCTCCTCCTCACGACTTAATTTTTTCCTCTCTTGGTGCAGTTGATAGCTTTCCAAATTTGGTGCGAAAAATCCTATATTGAATTGATTACTGAATATGCATGCGTATGTAACTCGCTGTGGTTTTTTGTATGGAAGCTCTTTCCCCTTAACAATGCCTATGCATTTCAGCAACGGGCAACCCACCGTCAATAAACTCTTTTGAAGTGCGACCTCTTAAAAAGTGGCTTTCTATCCGTGGAATGGAGGTTATGTGTTCCTTTACAGAATCCTAGCTTTCGGATGCTTGCCACGTTTATCTTCACTGACAATCCCTGTGCCCAAAGTCTTACACTTAATTCGGTCAGAAAAAGGCACAGTTTTGTCTTCTATGCGTTTCAATGGAAAGGGCGATGCGACGATATTATAACTGCAGTGATTCGATACACGAATTAAAGAAATCTTAAATTTTTATCAAATTTTGTCGAGCAGGCCAGCCAACGACTTGAGAAGTGTGGGCCCATTTTGACACATAACTTTATCGTGAAATTTTAGGGGCTCAAGATCTTTTTTCCCCTTCTTTATATGTGGATTTATAAAGTTCAAAGCTTCTGATGGCTGAGCATTCATTTCGTAAATTAGTTGAATCGGAGGGGTGTCACCGTAAGCGCTCTCATCTGCGGAACAATCCTCATCCTCGTTTTCCGAATTGGTGTATTCTTCGTTTGACACTCTCAAAGTTCATTTGGGTTTCGCGAGTTCTCGTGGCAGCATTGAAGATTTTTTTTATTTCCCATGGTCTTAAGAGCAACCGCCAAAGTACTTAGTGGCGATACGTCTTCTTATGTACGGATTGTACAAGAATTGTTCGATTCTGCCAAGAAATCGACCGGTAAAGAAGTGATTGAATTTGCTTCACAATCGACAGGTTTTGCCACGGCTCGTACATTAAGCATTTATCCACATGCCAACGTTTTGCTTTAACATCCCAAGTACAGAATGCGACCACAATATTTGAATTTATAATGAAACAAAGTACTTTTGACGCTTAAAAAAAAAACAAAGTATTTCGCACGTAAACTGGCACAATTGTACTTGTCTCGATGTTCTACTAAAAACTGATAAATAATTATGCCTTAAAACTGTCATTTGCAATAACCTCTTTGAAGCTGTATTCCTTTGAGATCTTATACACAACTGACAGATAAGGCAATGTTCTTCCGAAATTGGAATTGCCCACTGGAGACGTATGGGGGGAAGTCACAGTAAAATTTTCAATTTTTCGAAAAAAAAATGTTCGCTTTAAAGTTGGTTTAGGGTCTTAAAAATAATATACCAAATGATGGAATGCGGTAAGTGTCCGAGTGACCAAATTTTTCACTCTGCGGTAATGCCTCTCCGGTATGCTCATATATATTTTCATATGGTTTCTCAATACTTAAAACTTTAAACGCGTTTTTCTCGAAACCACTTTTTTTGAGCTCGCCGAAGACAAAACTCGAGCAAATCTTTACCGATCGACTTAAAAATTTTGACAGTAGCTTCGATATAACTTTCTCCAAGGAGCTACGTAGGATTTTTTATTTTATACGGCTTAATTTTTTTTATCGACGATTTTATGGCGTTTTTTTTTTGTTAAAAATTTAACTTTATTTTGAAACATGCACCATTTTGCAAAAAATCAATATATCGAAAAAATCCTACGTAGCTCGCTAGCTGTTGTTATATGAAAACTAAACGATGTTGGTGCTTTCTTCCAGGTCAAAAATTAAGGAGTCTACGTCTTCGGCCATCGACCGCTCTCAAAAATAGGCGCCTTGGGGCATATGCTGCGCAGCCGCCATTTTCAAATATTTTTTATTAAAAAAATTTACATTTTGTACTGATTTAGTATTGCTATAAAACCTTCTTTACAGATTTTCGATTGATACTTTTATTCAGCCAAAATAGATTCCCGAAAATATGCCTATTTTTTGTGTGCTACTGTGATTTCCCCCCTTATAGCATATTTTCAGTGAGGACTTAGTTCCATTGGCGAGATCTCCTCTTTTTGAGACGTTTGACGTACATTAGCTTAAAAAATTAAATTTTTGCACTTACGTCGTCGATATATATAAATGTGAATTATCTAAAGTATTGTATTTGTACCTATAAACTTTTTACTAACTTACATTAAGAATAAAAAAATATATTTTATGAAAAGAAAATTTACGTAAGTCGCCAGAGTTACGTTTCTACCCTTCTTTAAATAATATAGCTTTCGAATAAAATAAAAATCGGCATTGGACTGTTCGCATGCGATTAAATGTTAAAAGAGGTAGAACGCATAGATTGCAGAAGCATGTTTTTTTCAAAACATTTCCCTTAGAATTAATTTTCTTTCGCACAATTGAGACAACCTATTAAATCTCAAAAATTTTAGAGTAAAGAAAAGTCTCTGCATTATGTTACAATACTATCATCAATTGCTCCATACCTTTATCAGTGAAGAGAGTCTAGTATTTGGTGATGTCATCTCGGATTCATTATCCCCGTTGATGGCCTCTGCCGAACCATTTTTTTGGGCTAATATATTTTTTACATCTGCGGCATCGTCGCTTGAAGGCTCCTTTATATGAGAACAGCAAAAGAGGGAACTATATGTATACCCGTTCATAAAAATAAACTTACTTGTTTTATGGGTATTAGGCTAATTGAAGGCGTGATGTGGTTATCGTGTTGGCTACTACTCTTAGGCGAAGGAACCATAACTGTGGAATTGCATGTGCTAGACTGAGCTTTTACAATACATTCGGGATTTGAAATGTGTTCCGCTTGGACTGCTGGTGATTCTATACTTGATATCTTTCCTTTGCTAGAAAGATCTGCTCCTGATTCTATTTGATTATTCTGTTTGGAAAAAAAGGAATAAGTAATAAGTGAGAATTGTATGAATTAGAGTGTACGTTGAATAGTTCCCCATTTTCCGTCATCGAAATTTCGACATGCGGCGTTAGAAAATGCATTGGCGGTGTAGCATTGTCTGTTGAACGCAAAGACTCGCCACTGTCACTATGTGTTGGCGCAGGCGTTTGGGAAGAACTCAGATTCTGCACAAATGCCGCTGAACTTTGAGTTTCTAAAGCAAGTAACAATGAAGACGGACCACCAGGGCCTGGATTGTCTAAATCTATTCCATGTCTAAATAAAAAAAATAAAAATACCATTTATGTCATGCGTGGAGTATGTGCGCATAGCAAACGATTACCGATTAAAAAAGTGTATTCTCAATGATTTCATAGATCCCGCCCGATAGCTGCACAACGGACATGTTTTGACAAGATCATGTTGGCCAACATGTTCATTTTGGAAATGCGCCCTCATTGCAATTTGTCGCTGGAATCCTCTGTTGCAAATCGGACAGTGATAAGGCAACGTTTTAGTATGTGTTGTAAAATGTTCTGCTAAGTGATCTTTCCTAAAGAATCTATAAGCGGTAAGGACCAATTAAATAACTACTGTTACGAATCATTACAATAATAGAATCTCACCTCTTTTGGCACACTCTACATTCGTAAGGTTTGACGCCTGTGTGTCTCATTTTATGCCTTCGCATATTTGCTCCATTTGAAAACTTCATGTTACAGACATCGCATTCGAATACCTTTCGCGACGAGCTCTGCTGCTGCTTTGCTTGACCTGGCTGACTAACGTCTGTGGTGCCATTCGAACTGTCCTGATCTTGCTCCTCCGGCACAGCCAGCCTTGAGGGACTAGACAAACACTGAACCATATGCAACAAAAGAGACGGACGAGAACTGGTTTCAAAATTATCACATCGCTCGCATCGGAAGCTGGTAGAGCCACTTGTTCCTTCCGCTGCATTCGTGGACGACAACAGTTTCTCATGACTGTCAACACTGTTTTCATCTGTTCTTACAACAATAGCCCTTTCCACAGACCCCGAGTCAGCCATTCGACTGTGGAAAAATTAATTTGTACAAGCGCACATTAATATTCTGTCATAGATGAAGCTTAACATTTTGATTTGACATAACTTAGTAAAAAGGAAAACAAAATAACATATCAGCAGATTTTACAAATAGCAGAGCGTCTTTCTCTTTTAACAGAAAAATAAAGAAAAAAACACATATCCATGCTATTGATGAATATAAATGTAACTACATTGCTAACGACACACAACACACATAAGCTTTATACCCAAACAAAATCTACTTTTACTGCAAATCCAACACCACTACGAGAGCAGTAGCATTGGAGGCAGTAGCATAATTAAGTCATTGGGTCAAGTTTTTACCCAAACTGGGTCACTTCTACTACACAACATTGCAATCAGTGAAGCAACCAAAGCAAACGAATCGGCAGAAGCAGCAGCCGAAAGTCAAAATAGGCCACAGCAAAACATCGGAAGAACATCAGAAATATAATAAATTCCGTTCTTATTAACACACTTTTCCGTTCTCCGTGTCTTCGCTTTGTAGAGTGTCCCCTTTTGCCTGCTCACATTCTCCCAATATTTTACCATACCCACATACTACACATTTCTTCTTGTCTAATTTAAATCGATTCTGTTTTTACCTCATGCTTTTTCGAGTTTTCTTGACTGTGGCGGCGGGGAATTAATGTCATCTATTGAAATATGTAGTTTAGAAATCACACATTGGAAATTAGAACTATGGGAAGCCGAAGAAAGTTGGACACAATCGATAGCAATGGAGCTCGTGAGCAACTATGTACAAAACACCCCTCGGGAATCTCGGTGGCCCCGTATTCAAGAGAATTTATAGTTACTTCTTGCCCCCGCACACCCTTCGCCAGACAGGTGAAAACTGCTCGCTCGGTCGTTGGTAGGTGCGAGTGCGAGTGCGAGCTGTAGATAAATATCGTGACCCAATTTCAGTTTTCACAATAAGCCTTCACTCTGACCGACCACTTTCCTCACTCGGTTTTTCGATGAATACATTTGTCACTTGTCACAGTTAAGGAGTCGCACTTTGGGGACACACCGGAATTAATTCAGGACAACACAATTATTTGGAGCTTCCGAATGAAAATCAAATCAAAATTCAATGCACTGGACAGCAGGCAGCAGGCAGCAGGCGGGCTTATGTTGCCATTTGCCAATACCTGCGAATGGGTGTGTGAACGGACGCGCATCAGTATTAGTGTGTTCTGTGTGCACATAAAACAATCATACATCACTTTCGACTGTTGGCTGCGTGTGAAATTAGGTCAACAGGTTTGGAGCAGCGAGTAGTCAGTGAAGTGAACCAGCCAGCCAGCCAGCCAAAGCCAACAACGAACGGCCTGTGTATAGTTTTAAACGTCAAACTTGAAAATATTGGTGCTTTTGGTTTTGCTTTTGCTTTGGACTTGGGCATTTCGACATCCTCCTCCGATTGCAGTGCTTTGCTTTTGCTATGGCGCTGTGCAAATGTGGTACATATTACAAATGCTTTGATGTGTGCGATTCGGAGAGCGGGAGGCCACTTAACCATTGGAGATGGTTTCACAATCGAGCTCGTATCAAACTCGCACTTTGCATGAGAGTTGCTATTTGACTTTTTAACTATTTCATTTAAAAAGTTAACCACACGAAAAAAAAATAAATAAATAAAAAATCTCGACACACAAGTCACCTTCGAGTTGGAATATTAAAATTTTGTTTGTCGTTTTTTGTTACGCGGCAGCGACGATTCACGCGAGGGCGGAAGGTTGTGTCACTTTCACGATTCATAGACAACGGCAATGTTGAACATTATTGGTTAAAGTTCTATTTGGGCCACTTCACTACTTAAAATTGAACGGGAGAAACCAAAACACTGAAGGCCTACTGAACTGACGACAGACAGATTTAAGCCTTGTATGAAGCAACCTTTCCATTCGCTTGTTTGTTTGACGGATGCGTTCAGTATCAGTGTTAATCCAAGTAGTAGTGCGAATTCGAAGACAGTTGTTCGATAACAAAAATTATCGAAAAATCAACGTCCAACTGTCAGTACGGTTCGTGTTGCCGTGGTGAAATACTTTTGTGGCACTATTTTTCAACATTTAATTAGAGAAAAAAGCGGTGCAGCATAAAAACCCTTGTTTTTATACATATACTCGATACTCATAATGTAACATGAGAGTGTATTTTTATATTAAATATTCTAAGAATATTGAAACCAAATTATTGTTGAACCCAAACAAATCAGGATATTAAGGATGGTGATGTTAAACATCTTACTGACTGAGAAAAGGTTTACCCGATTCATTGGATCTTGCCCTTACAAATAAGCAGGCCACTTCAAATCAATACATACAAAACTCGCGCATGCTTAATGTTTTCTGCCGATCATCTCCCACCTATATTAAAAAACATCGACGCACTGTGCCTCCAAATAGGTATGAAAAATTAAAAATAGTTTTGCTTTATTTGAAAAAAAAAATTTATTTTTTGATGATATTTTCGGTTTGCAGGGACTGACGCAGAAGGTTGATTTTAGCTTTCAGATCAATGGATTTTGTTTTATCTAAATAGGTAATGTTTGCAAATTATTATTTTTTGTTTATAAGTATAATAGAACTGCTTATGTAGAAAATGGATCTGAATAAAAGGTTAAAGAAATTACTATTAACTATAATTTTTTGTTTTATACTATATTTCTTTGACACTTAAACACACTTTTTGAACGTTACTTGAAAAGAATGGCAGTAATAAGCTGAGGTATTTATAAAACAGTATTTGTAACATATTTACACAGCTTATTTGCTAAAGGTTTCCGGTCATGGCTTACAAATTTATTTATATTTAATTGAAAAGATAGAAACTTCACGGTTCATTATGACTTTCTTGTCCATTTGGTGAAACGAGTATGGATTTTTATGGATTCCTTAAGTTACCCAAATCCAAATCATTGATCCAGTTGGGTGACAACAATGTCTAATTTCCGCCCCATTTTGTCGATGATAATGCCTGGCATGTTAAAGCTTTCCTTTTCGTAAAACACTCAGCCGTATATACGATTATATTGCTGGTATTACTTTTCATAACCTCATTTAACAGAAATACTCCAAAAATTCAGAAAAATTAAGGAATGATGTTTTCCAAGTTAACCAGCTAGATGATAAGGCTAAAATAGCTTGTTGGGAAAGGCTAATGCAAGCTATTTTACGCATGTTATCATCCATTATAGAGAACCTGCAGGTCGATTAAACCCGAGGACATAGTCAAAAGTTCATGTCAAACGTTTCGTCGGAAAGAGAACAGGGTAACATATTTACATGAGCAATACAAAATCAGTCAATAAGCTTTCAGCAATAAGACTTGAAGACTGTATCTATAGTTATCGGCTGTGGTGGCTTTGTGACAAAAATCCAATGGATATCAGTAGGAACAGAAAAGTACGTTCAATGGAGATAAAAATTCCTACATGCAATTTCCAGTGGCCGTTTTGGAGGATTGGTGAGACTGGTTATCGAGACTTGGGTATCTCACGAGGGCATACGTAGTATAGCAGTTTTCTATTTTGTTGTGTCAACAGCCAACACAGATGAACGCTTTCTAGGATTCACCGACGATTTAAAGATTTTCTCAAATATACAAGATCTGAAAAAGACTTAAATTTGTCTTACATCGCTTTTTTGCATATAATTTGGAACCTTTGAATTTTGTTACTGTATGCAAATCTACTTAATCATTTTGCAAAGGCTTCAGAAAAATAGATAAAAAAGTTTTTTTTTCAAATATTTTAAAGCTTTGGGAAAAATTACATTGTTCGTATTGTATTATTAGTTCATGATATGCAACATAAAGTTGTTAATTTTGTGCAAAAATTAATTTATTGAATAGAAGCGAAAATCACGTAATGCTATTTGTTTTAGAAAAGATACTTTGACATTTGATGATTTTTTGGTTTTCTGTGATGTATGAATCTGGAAATCCAATTGTGCATCCAACTTCCCCAAAACAGTTTAATCCAGATGTAACAGCTTTAAAGCGTTGAATCTGCTGATTGTGGCTGCCTTATTATAATTCATTGAATTCCTTCATCTGTTACATATGAGAGTTGTCGAATTAAGGCCAAAAGTTACAGCGGCCAATATTCAATCATTTCATCATCATACTACTCAATTCCTCATTAAATTACACACATTTTAATTAAACTAAAACATCCACAAATTATAAATTCACACAGTCTGGTGGCGCCTTTAATTGAGCGCCACCAAACTGTGTCTATAACGTCTATAACGAAACCTCTCCATTAAGTGCCTCTCTACTGAAATCTTCAATTATAATTTTCAAATTTGTTGGCCCCTCAAATCAAATAGGAATCTCAAAATCTTCCTTTAACTATTGTCAATGGCAGCGATTTATTTCGTGTGCGTTTTCTTTTAACGCGCGTTTCGGATATTTTATTTCTGACAGTTCTTCATAAATTATAATCCCAACCAGGACCAAAATTATTTTATCTTCATTACTATTATTGGAACTTTTAAATTCAAAGCAACAACCTTCTGTAATCTCCTTTCACGTGATTGTGATTTCTGCGACTTTTTCAAATTTAAACGAGTCGTTTTGTCTAAAACGTTATCCAGTTTTAAGACGGCCTTCACTTCTTAAAACTTATTTCGATGAAAGTGGAGTGTGACTTAATCTGAAGAGGAACTGTCCGTTCAAGGGAAATAACCTACATTCCAAAAATCCCAAAAACACATTCATTCCCATGTTTTTAAACAACACATCAACTTTTTACATACAGCTTTCAAATCCGGCATTGCTTTTGATTTTATTGCAAATTTTCGATTTGGCCCCTATTGCATTTGAACCAATATGATTGCAGTTAGCAAACCGCGGATGTTGCGCGAGAAAGTGCGCATATTGCGCATTTGTAGTGATGTTTCTTAGAAAAAGTATTTATATCTTTATACACAGATTTGATTTTAACACATTTTACCTAAATATTATTTAAAATGATAAAATGCTTCTTCATTAGTTATTTGTATCTATCTTGTCCCAATGGTTACATAGCTTCTGAAATTAAACATATTTCTTCCGCTTTTGGACGCCTTTATTTAAAAAAGAAAATATATGCAACACTTTTCGTTCAGTTTTTTGCGCCATCTGTCCGAGAGAACCATCATTAGTAAATATGTCAGTTAACACCATCAAATATCATCTCTGTGTCCATCGTTGAGATTTTGGTAAAATGTTTGCGCTTGGGTTTAATGGTATTCGTGTGTCGCGTTGTATTCGTTGGTTAGTTGCTTCCTTTTCGTTGTCGTTTCAAGTGGGTAAGAGGGAAATGACAGATTAGAATTTACGTAAACCTTCTTTGTGTTGAATCTTTGGTAGGAATTAAAAATGGCGTCAGTGTTGGAACATAGTATTTTTTCAATGTGTAATTTTCCGCTCGAAAATCTTTAATTGTAGTAAATGCGGATAGGTGAAAATTTCTGTGTTGTTTGCTGTCACAAATAAATAAAATGAAAGTGTTAATACCCCCATGAGGAAATATCAACAACATCAAAACAAAATTGCAGATTGCATCGACAAGTGAGGCAAATAAACACGCACAATTTCTTCAGTGGGAATGCTGGCAAATTACAGGAAATTTCAATAAAAAAAAATCAAAAAACAGTGAACTAGAGCGAGACGGGGATACAAAAAAAGAACTTTTTTCAAAAGTCATTTGATTTTAAAATCGATATGTGGCCTGTGAATTGATAGCTGGTGATTACTCAATTGAAAAAAAAAACAAGGTGGAATTCGTTAAACAAATTTGAGAGCAATAAATATTTAAAGCGTGTGTTCGTAGAATTTTTTTTTTATTGGAAGTGGAAGTTGAATCGAAGGCAAGATGTGTGCAGCTCAGAGCAATCCTCAGTCCAGCTATGGATACACTTGGAACTTCGCAGACAGCTCTCGTGCTGAATCTGTCGTCGAAATATCGCCCAATATAAACTACACAGTCAGCAGCGAGTCGGTAAGATAACACGAAACATCTACAGCTCAAAAAACAAAAAAAAAGTATTAAAATAGCGCACGTATGTATGTACATAACGCGTGTACGTATGCATGTACAACTGTGCGATGTACGTGTACATAGCATGTATATGCAGTGTAAATATACGCCATCAACACACAAGCGATTGTGTGCTACATACATGCTCACCACATACCATTATGGATGACGGTGGGAAAATATTGTTTGCTGCTGCATTAATCCGTGTATCATGCGACACATACTGAGAGTACTTTGCCAGTCACAACTCAGCCTTTCTGGCCGATCGTTTTTGGCGCAATTCTAATTACTTTTCAATGAGCTTCAAATACTTATGCACTTCTTGTTTTATAGAAGGTAGAAGACAAATATGTTACAGTTGTGTGACTTTTTGGCATATTTCGCGTATATGAAACAATAATAATACTTTTCTTATTTGAATTTTCGTATGCCAATTAAACATACTTTGGGCAAAAGTATACGCTCTCTCATGAAAATAACATTGCGCAAAAAATTTGTTTAGCCTAAATTTCTAACAAAAATACTCTTTTTAGATGCCATACCTCTTTACGGATGGGTCGCTTACGCTTCAGAAGGATCTTAAGGGAAACCTGACAACCAACAAGGGGAGTGTGGTCCGCCGAATGTTCGTAGTTAACGAGCCTTTTACTGGTGGCACTCAAAGGTAAAGCCGTTCCTTGCATTGCTGCCATGTGTTCATGTTTTTGAAATTACAGGGTAATAGCAACTGGAGCTGCTTCTACAGTAGTTAAAAAGCAGGAACAACAACAAGTGCTGAGCATAAATTGTGATAAGAATTGTAAGTATAATTTTAAATTGACAAGGAAGCCATCAGCAATTAATGTTATCATAGCATTTAAGATATTCATACATTTGTACAAAATTTTCAAACTTGATTGGGCTGAAAAATAAGTTGGAATCGTAATTTGTCATACCAATCCGACTTTCCAAGGATGTAAATTGAAGTTACTGTCCGAAACTTCAGTCCATTGTAGGAATGTAGGAAATCATAAACTATTTTGGGTTGACTTAAGTATTTTAAAGTTTTTTTTAATGCAGCAGCATGCATTAAGACATGCACATGAGTTCTGTCGTGTATTTGTTCAAATTAAGTTCATAGCTTGGAGGGGGAAAAGATTTGTAGATAGGTATATCAGAATGGAGCATGCATACTCCTGTGACTTTTTCAGATTAAATGGAAAATAGCGCTTGATCAGCGTGCGTTTGTTCTCTTTCTTAAAACTTCTAACCAATTGCTAAAAAATTCCTGCATTCTTTGATGATAAAAACGCTGATAAACCGTGAGATTATTAAATGTCTAGATTCAAGGAAGTTTTGAAACAACTGTGAATATGGCTTCCGAAGCAAATGATTCACCGGTGATCCGATGTTGATCGAAAAGTGGAACCCTGCTTTGCACTTTTGCGCGCTAGACATTGCAAAGGCATTTGACAGAGTCAGCAACGAGAATATTTAGTTTTTTTTTTTTGGAATCCATGAAGAACGTATACCATACACAATGTGTCAGTAAGTCGGTGTTTGCGATCCCATAATTTTCACGGTAGAGTTGCACGATGCAAGCCCTTCATATCAGAAGTAAATAGAAAAAAAAGGACTTGCTTTCGTAAAAGAGTTTATGAACAAGGGACCATAGTTTTGGAAGTCTATAATTGCCAGCGACGAAAGCAAGTTTGGCAATGATAGAAGGCAAATAGTTTTGTGAAAAGCTAATACCGAACTTGAAAATATTAACCTCCAAGCAACCGTTAAACACGGTGGCGGTAACATAATGATGTTGGGGTATATGTTTGCAAGTGGGCTACGACAAATGGAGTTTATTGACTACAAAATGGATCAATATGGATACTTGAATAGCCTTAAACGAAATTTGCAACAAATCGCCACAAAATTAGGTCTAGGGTCAAGTTACGTCTTTCAACAAGACAATGACCCCAAACATAGTGCCCATAATGTAAGGATGTGGCAATACTACATCGAAATCGCCTGGCATCAATCCAATCGACACCTTTGGGCCTAGTTTGAGAGAGGGAACTTATAAGCCCAGAAGTTACTTAAAAACTTGTGGACAACTTGCCAAAACACTTGCAAGCTATAATCAAAGCTAAAGGTGGTTCAACAAATTATTAATAAGCTAACCAAACGATAAATTTGAATATGTAATCACCTTAATTAATTTTGTGGGGATAATTTTGTGTTACATTTTATTGATGTTAATTTTTCTTTAGCTTCTTAACGCTTTTGAATTTGGTTTCTTGTTCTTTTTTCCCTTTACTACTTTATGACAATGAAGTCAAATTTAATTTCTCATTATATCAATTTTAATTTTGTCAAAGAAAATAATATAGTTCCCACTTATTTGACGCAGAAATTCATGTGCGGATAATTTTGTGAGCAAGTGTGTGTCATTTATTTCAGCTTTAAAGATCCTTCACAACCACAGAGGATATTCCCGCGACTGGAGATTCTCTCTCGAATTCATTTGCTTTTACTTTAATAGATATATGATCAGAAAACGTTATTTCTAAACTTTATCAACTTTAAGAAACAACTCTTATTACAACGACCACACATATAATTTTTAATTTCAATTCACCTCTGTTAAACGTTTCTGCTATATGCTTCCCTTATCATTTTTATGACACAAATTCTTTACACGTTTGTGTCTTTTGTTATCTGAAAAATTTATTGCCTGCTCGTCGACTGGAGGGCGCCTGCAAATTCACAATCTTCCCAAGGCACAATTCTCAATTGGAGCTTTCCTCCAAACTACGCGGAATATAAATTTATTTCGATATGAAGTTATATGGCACCACCTGTTATCTCTCAAAAATTTCATAGGAGAAATGCTCGAAATAAAAGATCCTCCAATATGTTGTTTTGTGGAATTCAAAAGATGTAATATTCTAAACTACAATAAATATTATTCAATATGCAACTGAAAAAAAAAACTAAAACGGTTGGCGACTCGAGTTACAGACCAGTTAGGGACTCCGCGGTTACTTGATTCATCACCAATCAAAATCTCCAGTTCGTTGAGTCTGGTCATGGAACCCAGGCTCGAAGTGTCTCCGGAAGACTCGAGCGATGATGAAACCATAATGTTGTTTAACTATCTCAGGAGGAGGAGAAGAATAGAAAAAAGGTTTGGGTACAGCCATGCCTTGAAAACATTTGATTGTTGCTGCTAAACAGTTAGAACTTTCTGATTAAAAATTTTTAGCATTCTACAGAATGACTAACAAAATTTATTTGGAACTTGTGAAAATGGTATCCCCTGCAATCCAGAAACAAAACACCAGCATGGCGGAGTCCGTGGACGACATTTCCGACTTCTATCCACATCTTGTCTGTTTCATTTTGCTTGGAATAGCCGGGCAAATGATAATTGTACAAAATAGGATGTTTTTCAACCTCCCGACCACTGATTGGTCTGTTTTTGCTGCAGTTCCCTTGCTCTCTGTTATATTTTGTTTGTATATTTGAAGTCATCGCCAGTTGGTCAAAAAGAAGGTTGGAAAGCTTCTTCACTATGCGTTTGATGAAACAGTTCTGCAACATTTAGTTTAGTTAACAGTCACAAGTTGTTATTCTTTTCTTACGTTTTATTTTTTCTTCTTTCAGTTTGTAAAGTGTGCTAGGTACATCCAGATGAAGCACTGAATTTCTTCTTCGAGTTACTTTGACGTGGTCGGCTCCTACAGGAATTATTTTCTAGTTGGTGTCACTGTCAGTGCACGTTTTAAGTTGAGTTAAAATTAAAAAAAAAAATAGAAAGGCGATGTATAAAGGTTTCAGTTTAGTTATCACTTAATTTATTTAGAGATTTTGAAGCAATAAATGAATTATCAAACATATTTATATGCTGCAAAATATGTAAACTTACATAAGTTTACATAAGAACTGTTTTATTACATATACATTCCACACACGCAATGTAATGCTCACATTTAAGTTGTTGGTTATTGTTTGTTTGGAATTACTTACAATGTTATTGTTCCTCCGCAATTGATGAAAACCTTGCGTGCGTATTTCACCTCAAAACAAAAAGTTAAAAATGATCAAATGATAAAGACATTTAATTTGCAGTTATTGCTTTCTTGCTGGCAGAGCCCAACATTTCTATAAAATTGTTATTTAAGAACTTAAGAACTCATGCTGTAGTGCGATGGACCTAACGACTTTGATGACCAAAACAAGAATAACCTTTGTTTCTGAAAAAAACTGACCGATTAAAGCCCCGTTAAGTTCTTTGTCTTGAACTTCGAACTCTGGCTGACAAATCACTTTTTCTTACTTAAGCGATTGGAGGTTTGGGCATCGTTTAGTACAAATAAGTCATACAAAAATCGAAATCGAAATCCCGACTTGCTGGAGGTCTATGGTTAATGTTTAAGAAGCGAAGTTTTGGGTGGTTTTTATGGCTAGTGCGATCCATTCTAACATGACGTTAGAAAAACCGAAGCTTGGTTTTGGGAGAATGAATGATTTCTACAACAATTTCCAAAAAAGTTTCCTGGTCGACTGTTGGTGATCTTTTCGCAAAAATCGGCTTTGACTTTACATACAAATGCATTTCTGTAGCACCGAACTAAGGAAGATAAAGTGTGATGAGCTTTGTAACATTGGCTCAAGCTCAGTATCTTGTTTTGAAGGCCGGACATCAATTGTCGTATTGCTTATTGAACTTGTATTGCTAACGGCGAGATTTATAGACTGCATATGTTAAGTGTTGTAAGTTTTGTAAATGAGTTTTCTAATCTATTACCCTCGCAAAATTCAAAAAATTGAATTATTGTAGGAGATTTTAACATCATCAGTTTAGATGGCAATGAAACTGTCTCCAGTTACCTTTCATTACTTGCTTCGCATGGTCGAGCATGTTTTATGAATGAACCCACAAGCCTGCTTCGGAGAGCTGTATGGCTGATTTTTATGTGCGTCTCACGCCACGATCACGGTATGGAACTAATAGTAACAATCCTAAAAACTAGAGGTTGTGGACCTAATTCTTATTCATTCCAAGGAAGAGTGAAAGTTGACATCAGTAGGCTAACTACTATAACTTATGTTATGAATCTTGGGAAGATGTTTATGCTTGTAGTGATTCGACTGCGTATGCAATCTTCATTATTTCTCTTAAGAAGCAAAAAAAGTTACGCAAAAGAATAAACTCAGATTACAATCCAAGAAGTATCGTGATGTGATACGACTTCGTGCGATGGTGATGGAATTTCTAATTGAACTGTATGTCTGAATGTCATAGATTCAAAACTGTCTAATTGCAATTATTCATCTGTTTTTACCTCCCCCTCTTTTTGTTATAATCTGACCTGTAGTGATAAATGTTTCCTTGTAGAGACAGTAGGCGAAGTGAGATACTTTGGACTTATCCTCGGTCCTAGGATGGGTTTTGCGAATCACACTGGTACGAAGCACCCTTCGACGTGAGGTTTGGTCCACCAAGCTTTGAATGATAATATTACATTATTAAAGCATAAAAATTTTCCATTTTTAGTTTGAATATGGAATTGCTTGAAACCAAAAACAACCACTGTTGGTTCTGCAGAAATATGTCCTAAGAAAAGTTTGTCGTAAATTTGGTATGCAATCTAGCTTACATCTGTTTACATTTACATTTTGTATCGTAGTCTCGCTGCTGCTGGGCAGTGGAAGAGGAAGTGCTCCGGATCTTCCTCTTCCTCCTCTCAGCTTAGACATGTTGAGGTTTCTGCTAGTCCGAGTCTTAGGTGGGGGTTAGGGTTAATGTGCCCCGCTACCAGTCCAACCTTTATCCTTAGATTCTGTTTGCTGGAGTATCACTACCTTGTTAGTCGTTTTTTCTATTATCGATTTTGCTGTTCTGCACGTTGTAAGGTTGACCCAGTGGTATTTGAATTCCCGGGTTACCCATTCGTTAAAAACTCTTTTAAAGGTTGTCAGCGGGACGCCTTTTTCCTCTTAAAGATTTTGGTGGCTTTTTCCTGCTCCTTTCCTAGCCAGTTTGTCAGCTTTTTCGTTTCCCGTTACACCTTCTTGTCCCGGCACCCAAGTTAGACTGACGTCGTTCACTGTTGGTAGCTTGTTAAGTTTGTGTTTGCACTTCCTTACCAGTTTCGATACTAATAGAGAGTTTGTAATAGCTTTGATAGTTGCAGTATTATCGGAGCAGATGATTATTTGCTTCTCCCTTATGTTGAGTTCGGTGAGTTTTGCTTCTCCAGTTGGTATTGCAAAATCTTCTGCTTGAAACACCGTGACGAATGGTTCAAGATGACAGTAGATCCCTGCCCCCGATTCAGACGATATGTTTGAACCACCCGTATAAATTGCGATAACACTGGTGTCTCTTGCTGTGTTTTCGTTTGTCCAAGAAGCTCTGGTTGGAAAAATTGTCTTAAAATTTTTTTTGAAGGTGAAAGTTTTCTCATCTTTGTTGTGGTCATCGCCTTTACAATGCTCACAATTTTCCTGTGCCCGGTGTTTTTCATGTCGTCAAAGTGTCCCAGTGCCTTAAGTCTTATGGCCGAGACTTGCTTGTCTGTTCACTTCCAGTTGTACTGTTGTTATGTAAAGAATTGCTTCAATGGCAGCGGTTGGCGTGGAGTTTTGTGCGCCTGTTATTCCCTGGCATCCCAAAAGTTGCATTTAAATGAGCCTGTCAGCCACATATTTTTTATCTATCGTATTACACCATACTATAATGGCGTAAAGAAGGGTTGGTTTAATTACACAGTTGTATATTCAATGGACTTGTTTGGGTTGCAGTCCCCACGACTTCCCGAAATGCCCTCCTGCATGTCTTAAATGCCCCCTTGGCTTTAGTAGAACGTTCCTCCAGGTTTTTCCTCCAGTTGAGTTTCATATCGATTATCAACCTTAAGTACTTCACGCTGTCTTTGATTTCAAGTTTAGTTCCTCCATTCTCAGGGATGTAGAAGTCACTAAATTTGGTCTTATTTGTGAAGAGGACCAAATCCAAGGGCTTGGCAAGGGTTAACATTTAGTCCGTTTCCATGCTGTAGCGGTGTTGAGAATGCATGATTTCCCCTAATTTGTAAAGTTGTTTTCCTTGAACTAGGATTGCTAGGTCGTCTGCACATGCTTTGCATATGGCGTATGGCGTATGTTCCTTATAGTTTTTTAAGGAGCTTATCCATCACTAGTACCCACAAAAGAGGTGATATAATTGTGGTGTTCCTTCTAGAACTTTACACTTCCTTGTTTCGTCTCCGATGGAGGCGGTAATGACGCGGTTCAATAGCATATGTTCCAACCACTTGTTGATTCGTGTGTTGTTACTTTAGGTTGATAGGGCATCTACCATATTCGTTATTTTGATATTATTAAACATCCCTTCGATGTCTAGAAACACCCCTATGACTGACTCTTTGTATTCGAAGGCATCCTCAATTGTCTCTGTAGATTTGTCTTTGAGATACACGTGTTGGTTCTTGCTCAGTTGTAGGTTTTTTATATGTGACTTTAAGTTTTATGTATACATTTAATATTTGAACTTCAATTTCCATATTTGTTATTTTTTATTAGTTCACTGTAAATGCTTATGTGTATGTAATCGTACAGTTTACATTTTTAATTATTTGAGATTACCTTCTTTCAGATCTCCTTGTGGATCAGTCGGATCAATCTCATTCGATTGGAAATGGAATCGTTGACACGAAAACACAAACTATTCTTACAACAACAACGGCTGGGAAAACACATTATAGTCCCATTGGGCCGCTTCATCTAACTGCTGAAGAATGCAACGAAATCTTGATGAAACGTGCGCTAGCTGCATCGCAAAACCACACAACTATTACAACATCAGATGGACAGACTGGTAAAGAAGCATACAACAAAAATATTTGTATATATGTGAGGTTTAAATGGTGTTTTAAAATGTAGGAGACATTATTCCTGGTATGTCTGTACATGTTCAGAAGGTCATTCAGGGATTAGAAGACACAGAAGATTCACAAGACAATTCACCCAATTGTAAATTGGAACCAGCTATGGAAATATCACCGAAAACAGAACTTCAAGATTCGGTAATACAAACTTTGTTTTTCAGTGTTTGTTAATATAGACTTATTATTTTATTGTAATTCAGAATGACCAAACTACCAATCAAGCTGTGAAAGAAAGGCCATACAGCTGCGAGGAATGTGGGAAATCATTCCTGCTTAAACACCATTTGACAACTCATGCTAGAGTGCATACAGGTAACATTATCTGCTAAAATTTATTTATCATACATTGAAAAAAATATACTTTTTTCAGGCGAGCGACCTCATGTGTGTGTTCATTGTGGAAAGAGTTTTGCCCATAAACACTGTTTGAACACACATTTGCTTCTGCACTCGACAGAACGCCCTTATCAGTGCCACGAGTGTAAAAAGAGTTTTACGCTTAAGCACCACCTTCTTACACATTCGAGGGTCCATAGCAGAGAACGGCCTTTCGTCTGCCAAGAATGTGGCAGAGCTTTTCCCTTAAAGCGACATTTAGTAACACATAGTAAGTTTCACGCTGGTGAACGGCCGTATGTGTGTGAGGAATGTGGTGAGAGTTTTGCCCAAGAAAATCATTTAATTATGCATTCACGGTAATTAAAATAATAATTGCAAAAATTGTTACTCTTCCCTTTTTATACGTAATGTTTCATTTTTTAGTTTTCATGGATCTGTGAATCCCTTCGTTTGTCCCGATTGTGGAGTAACCTTTCCAAGGAAATTTCAACTTGTTAACCACGGCAGAATACATGGAAAAGTGCCGCATGCTTGTACAGTGTGCGGGAAGGAATTCTTACAAAAGCGCACATTAGTTTCACATATGAGGTAATGTTATTGTTGGTGATGTCCTTCCAAAGAACACAAAAATGAAAATGAAAATTCAATCCAAATTCAGAATACATACCGGTGATCAGCCGTATCCGTGTACAGGTTGTGGAGATGGTTTTCAATCGAAGGCGGAGCTTAATCAGCATATACGTGTAGCTCATGGTGGAGTCAATCCCAATTCCTCGCATACAACAATTGTCCCGACTAACACTATAGTGACAACAACAACTCACAACCCGAATCAAATTCAGGTATCATATGTAATAGCATTTCTTTTGTTTTTTAACACGTAAAAAATAGGTACGCATGAGTATAATTCGCATTTGTAAGTTTGTAATGTTGTGGTTTTGAAATACGGAAAGGCGAAACATCTAGTGAGAGACATTGGATCATACGGTGGGTGGGTTTCAGGTCGGCAGCGTGACAAAATTCACACTTGGATTGCGTATCCGAAATCTAGCCGGAATGTTGTAGAGTTAGAAGTTTTTTTGCACATCTATGTGGATTGATATTTTTGAAGCAGTGATCGTATTTTTGCAATTCTTCATTTTGCTGTTTGTAGATTGCTTGGAAAGCATTGTATTGATACTGACGTTGGCAAAAGGCATTAAGCAATGCAGGGGGTTTCTTGCATCAACATCGGCGAATTCATTCCCAGGGTAGTCCGTCTGTATCAATAATTGTTTTATACTTATAGTTGGTTGATTTTATTACAGTCGTTCTTGGCAGCTTCAAGTACGGATAAACTATGGGTGCATATAATGAATTTACCCTTGGTATGTTCAATAATTTCTATGTATGATAGTATTCCTTGCGATTCCCCAGCAAAGACTCTTGCGCATGGTGGGAGATCCTCGTGTGCGAGAATATTTCCATATTCTTCAAAAGGCTAAATCCAACTCCGTCGTCCTGTTTTGAGACGTCAGTAAACAGGAGTTTCCACGTTTCCTGTTTAAGAGTTTGGGTTAGTTTAGTATAAAACTGTTTGAATATCACGCTGTTGGTGTTGTGTTTTCTGAAGAGAGTGAGACTTTCGATGATTTTTTTTTATTGCGGGAAACCAAGGTGGATGCTTAGATTTAGTTGGTGTTGTCGGTTTTATGTCCAAGTGCAATTGGGATTTCAAAGAATGTGTTTCCCAGAGTCCTCATTTCATTTCGGGACTTGTTTTTGCTTTTGGTGGGTAGCTTTCCAGTGAAGACACATACTAGAACCGGCATTACATGCGGTCTTGTTCGGCGCACAAGGTTAGTCTTGTTCAAAGTTTGTTTGATTTCGTTATTGCAGTGATCGTGGAGTCGAGTGCGAAGCTTTTGAGTAAGGTTAATTCCTTCGTTAGACGCGGTAGCAATTCTTTAATCTCCTTGAATGCCGCAATTTTTTGTAGACCATGGAGCATTCACGATTGCTCTTATGTTTTTTTTATGTTGTTGCATAATCGATCTTTTGCTTGCTTTGGCACAACACCATTGTTGTATATCGTACGTCCAATAAGGTTTTAGCACTTGCTTTTATCAGTTTGTTATGTAAACTAAGTTTTTAATAACTCCAGAGGAGCCAATGCATTTCGTCGCGTTTTTTCATCTAACGTATGATTTTCACTTTAGTTTCATATTAAAAGTCATTCGATTTAGCAAAAGTATCTCAAAGACCTTAGATATTATCGGCAGGACGAAATAGGTTTTTTGTCGTTAAGACTTTCTCCCGGTTTCGGGACCATTATGACCTCCGACTTTCCGTTGCCTTGGGACGTGTAAAGTTTTCAGGCAAACCTTAATAACACACAATATCTTCACTTTCTTTTTAAGGCATCTTCTTAAAAATTTCACGTGCAACAATGTCGTATACCAAAGCTTTGATATTTTTTAATTTCCTTATGGTCTTTCGAAGTTCGGACAGTGGTACGGTTTTCATTTCAAAGTTGTTCGGTCTCGTATTGGTGTCGGGATCTTCTGCCACTGGGTGTCCGTCAAACGGTTTGAACGTGTCTTCTTATTGTTTAACAAAGAGCCCCGCTTTCTCTTTATCGGCGCCGAGTGCAATAAGTGTTTTTTTAATGGACTTAACGGCTTTCCATAGCTATGAGTTTGATCTCTTACCCGCAGTCAAGTCTTTGAGGTAAGTGGAAATCTCTCGAATCTTAAAACCTGGAAGAACGCATTTTATCTTGTAAGTAAGGTGGTTCGAGTAGGTTTTTTCTGGTGGCGCTCGGTATCGTTGCCGTTGCTTTCTTCCTCTCCTCTTTTCACGCATAAGCTCTTCGACTATGAGTGGGAATATGTTTCGCCGTTCCGTACTCCAGTCTTTCGGAATGAAGTGTTGTTCCATCAGCGCTTTGTTTAGTTCTTACGAGTTTGTCGACTTCAGCTTTTTTTCCAGTGGCGTTTTGAGAGATACATTCAGACGAATGTTTTCCTTGCAGTCTTTTCTAAAGGCGTCCCAATTGGTGTTTGCACCATAGCATTCTTCAACGTTCTTGAGGTATCTAGAGACTCCCTTTGCGATAAAGAAGTCTAAGAGGTCAGGAATTTTATTTATATTGGTTAGCCAATACGTTGGCTGTCCCGTAGAAAATAAATCAACTCCACATTGCATGCTGGCCTTATAGAGTAGTCTGCCTCTCGTGGAATCACATCTTGAGCTGTTAATAGAGGCTCCGCATACTGAATTTTCCGAAGGGTGATGCGCATGATAATCCGATGTTAACTTTCATTTTGGGTCCAGATCCTTTTTTTTAACTGGATTTCTGAAATCAGGCAAGTGTCAAGTGTCGTCAATTTTATGCAGAATGTCGTTTGCATTGCATTCAAATTTTAGCATTAGGATGTTAAGCAATTGTTTCATAGTCGTGATGGGTTATTTCGTTTTTGAGGTTTGAACTCGAGCTTGCTCAACTCGTCAAAAATCAGTTGGTAGCTCATTTGTGTTCTTTTTATTGTTGATTATATAAAGATCATCGGCATAAAAAATATTTAAAATTATAATATAATATGACATAAAAAGGATTTAAAACGATCACGATATTATAAGACTATTTTTATGCATACATAGTGTAGAATTGTGTGAATCTATGATATTGATATTTTGTTTTTTGTCAAATTCATGCGAGAAATTCATCTCAACCCGAGTTCAAATTCGTTCGGAATTCGTTGAAGAGTGTCAATATCTTTAAAATAAAATTTTAAAGACAAGTGTATCATGTGACTCTGGACCGTATTTAAGTTATATGGTTGCGAAAAATTGAAACATTAGAAAAAAATGTAAGCATTGAATGTCCGAATATTCGAACTTTTAATTTGTATTGGTAAACGGGATCATTGCCTATTTTATAAAGTTGTAGAGTTGCACCATGAAACGGGATAATTTTCTACTTTTGGATGTTCAGTTAGTTCTATGATGATCTCCATTCATATTTACTTGTATGTATATTTTTATTATTTTTTGTTGTAGCAGAAAACCTGTGAAAATTGCAAGTGTCTTTCTGTAACCGCTTAGGAGATACAACTCCGTGACAGATGGATGGGTGAACAGCAGAGGCTTAGTAAAAGGGTTCCTTTGGTCTTTTTTCGGTACGATGTCTGAATTTCAAATTCAATTAAAATCTACATAAATATGTATTTTTGTCTAAGAGTCACCGTGCACTATCGATTAGCACTAACAGAAATTAGTCAGAAAAAAAAGTAGCTCTTCTCCTAGTTAGACGATCATTTTAAGGTACGTGTGTAATATAGCTGGTTTTTGGAAAAAACACGTACATACCTACGTCCATGTCTCATCAGCCTGTTCAATTCAGTACGGACCCACGGAAATGTTCGATTTATTATCAAAAATCAAATTGGTATGACGACTTATATTCTCAGACTTGTGTTTATCTCTCAGTGCATTATTTAAAATACGCAATTTTCGGCATTACAGCTAAAAGTTTGGAAGAAACCGCAAAATTAAAAAAAAACCAACAGATTATTCACACTACAGCTTTGTGTTTCATGCGATCCTATTTTTTACTCTGTCAATTTTAAATTTAAAACATGTTCAAATATTCACGTCATAAATATGATTTTAGATACATCAGCCGCAGCAGCAACATCACCACCAGCAGCAGCAGCAGCAGCAGCAACAACAGCAACAGCAGCAGCAGCAACAACAGCAGCAGCAACAACAGCAACAACAGCAGCAGCAGCAACAACAACAACAACAGCAGCAGCAACAGCAACAAGCACAACCTCAAACTATAACAGTAGTTAGTAACCCAAACAATTCAGCATTGCTTACTGTTACATCAAATGACAATAACTCAGGAAATAGACCACAGTTTGCATGCCGGTAAGCTTTTTTCTTAACTAAAAGTGCATTTGCATTGAGATTTTCATTTATAAGAAAGGAGCAATTTGGTATAGAAGAAGGTTCGGAACTAAAATAAGAATTATTTCAGCCAAATGTACTCACAAACACATCCAAAATCGTTTGATAAGGCTTTCCATCCCATCTTCGCATATCTGCTGAACAATTTTATCGTAAACGGCACGAACTGACTTACTCGTAGGGCTTAAATTGATTGGTTGTCTTAAGACTGACTGGCGTGATCTTAACAAAAAGCCAAATTTAACAATGAAATATGATGCTTTAATTTTGCTTAATTACATTGTATGAAAATGAAAATGTATATCCTTGTTACTCAGAATGGTGTCCGGTTATATTCTGGATCAATTTCGAACACTTAAATTACATAGATACAATGCTGCTCGATCGCCGCTTGCTTCGATCTATAGAAGTACCAAGAGCGATGCCCAAGTTATGAATGCCCCAGCAGATTACCTGACAACAAAATAATTGGAATTAAAATGTTTTGTTAACTTCGGTTAATGCACTGCATTCTTCATGACCCAACACAATGCAAAAGAAATGCAGAATGGACAAATAACTTGTCGACATGATTAAGATGTGCCGCATTATTTCACACATTAATAGCTTGTCGCAATGCAAGAATGCTAACAATTTTTAAGAAAAATATTTATGTTTTCGAAGCTTTTTTAGAGTATTTTAATGCGTATTACGTATAGATTTTATTAATTGTGGAAGGTACCTTCCTTTTACCTTCATTAAGATTTCCTCAGGCATTGTTGTTATTCTGCTTCGCCATCTCAACGGAAATGTTCTTCAATTTGACTGTGTTGCGGGTAATCGCCTCCCCCTTGACTGTAACCCTTTACCAAGGAATTCATGAAACTGAAACTTCATATAAAGACATTAAAATTGGGGTGTTCGTTTCTACGCCCTTGAAGGTGGTGCCATTTTAAACGCGATCTACTCACCTCGCTTGAGTTGTTCATCTGTGTGTGATTTTTTAAGGCTTGCATTGTTCCAAGTGTAAGACTGAAGGTCGCGTTCTTTAGGATAATTCCGAAATTACGAATTTGGTTTTCTCGCTAGTTTTATCAAATTCGATAGTGAGAATTTATTCGTTCCTCAATAATTTACTTTTAACAACAGAAAGGGAATGATGGGCCTACGGTATATACATACAAATATATTATTTCTCAATTCCAACACAAAACGTTTAACAAATCTAAGTTTTGCTTGCTTGCTTACCAACTTTAATAATCCTAGTTTTTGACATAAACTTAATGTTTCATAAAATCTATTTTAAAACAGAGAGTGCGGATGTGCCTTTAACAGCAAAGAAGCATTGGCTCTGCATTTACGATTGCATACAGGAGATAAGAATCTGATGACCGATTTATGCGCGTTAACAGCAGCGATTCCTGGTCACTACTTAAATTCCTCCAATATAAATCAAGGTAAGCCCAAAAAATACTGTGATTATTTGGTTTTTATTTGAAATTTTATTTGCAGCGACCGTAGTAGCAGCAAATCCAAATATAGTTTCCCAAAATGCTGTACCAGTGCAAATAATATCATCAACCGGTCAAGTGGTTAGTCAAACGACTATGGTACAAAGTGCGCCCCAACCACAGACTATAGTGACAGCAGTGCAGGCGGCTGCTCCACAGCAACAGAATGCTATAAAGCCCAAAAGCCATTTTTGCAACAGTTGTGGGAAAGGTTTTGCCGCCAAGCACGGTTTGTTGCAGCATAATAGACGACATCCAAATGGCGGATGCACCGTCCGGACGCATGTTTGTGAGTGCGGCAAAGCTTTCTTCCAAAAGAATCATCTTATGCTACATCAGCGTCAGCATTTGGAAACGAAGCCCAATATATCACAACAGCAACAGGTATGAAAATAAACAACAAATGTTAGCAAAATGCTCAAATCAAAATGAATGTTTTGATTTTGACTCTTATTTTTTTTTCAAATTAATTTTATTGCTTATCGACAAAATTAGTTACAAACAAATGAAAACACTCAACAGGATGTTATTCAACAACAACAAAATCAAGTGCAACAGCAGCAGATAACGCAACAGCAATCCCAACAGCAACAAAACCAACAACATCAAACGATGACTACACGAGAAGTCTTGATTGGCAATCAGGCACTCCATGTACAGGTCCTCCAGGGCTCGAATACTGCCCAAGTAATAAAATATGAAATAAATATACCACAGGAGGGTCAAACGATCGAGTAATAATTAACTCATAATTAACAGTCTTAATATATAAATGGTCCTTTGGGGTATTAAGTATTTTAAGGGAAAAGGAAAACTATATGCATACTAACAATTCACAGATTTTATTTAAGTATGCAGTTTCACGGAAAATATAACATCGGAAACAGAGATAACAAAACACAAAAAAAAAACATTGATGTGAATAAATTTTTGCACCACAGGTTAATCGTCTACTTACAATGCAATTTATGTTAAAAACAACAAAGCAAACAAAATAATTGGTTTATTTCGACGATACAATTGAGTATGATGTATAATACGGTTTTAAATATCATTTGAAAAGAGAAAAAATATACATATTATATAAAATGTAGTCGGACGGATGTAAATACACGGTGAAGATTAATATTAGTAATTATTACTAAAACAAAATATCAAATATTTAACATTAAAAACAAAAAAATCATTTAAACTAATGAAAAAAAAATGAGAATGACTTCCGTGCATAAATTTCTTGCGATGTGCCGTTGGTCGCATCTTAAACACGACCTTTCAATTCCAATTGCGATACATGGTTTGCTTGTGGGTCACAAACGCTTTCCCAGGCATGGACGCCCATTAGAACTTTCCAATTTTATTGGCAATGACATATTTCTATTTTATTTTTTTCTAATTTTTTTTTTTTTAATTATGTTTAACACCCTTGTATAAATAATAAAAAAGAAGTCAATATTGTTTTCAAAAATCTGGAAGTCGTTGCTTATAAAGAATAACGCAACAAAAGAAAACCTTAATTTTAGCAAGTAAATTTATTATAATAATTAAAATTTTTATTTTAGTAAATTGTAACAATTTTAGCGATAAGAACTACAAGTTGTAAAACTTACACGAAACAAAAATGAGAAAACAATATATTTGTATGTACATATATATAAACACATAATGATATATATGTAAAAAAAAAAAACAATACACATGTTCTAATTTCTTTACACGCAGATACGTATAAATAAGCCGACATTTAACATTTGATATAAAGTAGATGTAATCAGAAAATAAAAACTGACCAAAACGAAGGTTTATGCTATTTTTGGTTGGTTCCCGTTATATTTTTATTTACAATAATTAAGTTGAAAATACATAATTATTAAAAGAAGTCGATTTGGCGATTTTAGAATAAAGCTGTTGATTTTGCAAAAAAAAAACAACATTTCTTATCGTTTTTCATGTCGATATTTCGGCCAACAAAGCGACAGAGCAGGGGTTTAAAAAGAGTGAAATCGGTAGGTAGAATTTCAAACGTTGTTTTTAATAACATTTGACTCGAGTCAGGCTACTTTAATAAATTGTGAAAAAGTCTTACATGTTTTTGAACAAACTATTCTGCCGGAACTTCCCTTCCTGTTAGACCTACACTGATTATTCTCATTTGACTGTTGCTGAATCCTTTCCAATTAAAACGAGACTGTGTGGTCAGCACTTGCTATATTGGAATTAAATATCTGGAGTGAGCATAGCCCGAGCAGTCACAAAAATGGCTCAGCGGTGTCATCATCTGAGCAGGAAGCGTAACCATATGTAAAATCGCTTAGATTAAGCAGAAAAGGTACTGACCTGTTGTTAAGACAGAATAAAACTGCAATATTTTTTCTCCCCTTTTCTCGCCCCTCAAAGACATGTCATCCTACGACCTATATAGACATTCCCGTCAAGACCATTTTCGAAAACTTCGGAACGATTCGACATTAAATGACGTTCAATTTACTATCCTATGTATGTAAGTATGTCACACCTGTCGCCTTTTTTGCAGTTTGCAAGTTTCAAGTTCAAATGAATTGTGTTTGCGATGTTTTGCAAGGTTTGATTTATTTTTACCACCACCTTTGCCAAGCCATAGTGAAAAGTGATCAATATTGTCATATCTTTTGTCAGCCGCAGGATGTTTTACCCTCTAACCGATGCCAGAACTAGTGCTGGGCTCTTTTTCTTGTGTGGAAGGCTGGCCAACTGAACGTTTTCCCTTATAAGATACAAGACCTGCAGCTATTTCTTCAGGAAATTCAGACAACGTCAGCAACTTTTTTTCTGTATAATTTCAATCACCAGACGTTTTTTCACGTCGAATATGATATCAACCACGAAGACCATCCATTAGATCAACTCCACCCATTTGGCTATTATATTCCGGAATAATTTGTGGGCAGTACTTCTTTTCCTTACGATCGTAACGCTATGCCTTACTTGCGAGATTGGATGGGTCCACTCTTGAAAATATCAAAGTTCCAACACATGTTTATGCTCATCGGACATTTTTATTATCTCTCCACAAACCAGTACTAATGTCAATGCATACACGTTATTTAAACATTCAATTGAATACCACCTATTTTTTTTAAATCTTTTCCCAAAGGAACTTACAGTTTAGAATTCTGTTGGCGCTGATTGTTCCCAAAGCGTATTTTCCTCTGGCAACGAGGTATCAAAATTGTCAAAGTAGATAATGTGGTGAACAAAATTTCGAATGGTTTCTTATAATCGCACGACAACATTTGCACAACTACCAAGATCAGGTGTTTTGGGTAAAATTCGATTTTCACCGGCACCATTATACGTTTCAAAGCGGTAAGCGAAATCGTGAGAGTCGCATAATACAAATAATTGGGTTCCCCATGGCTTGTTTGGAAGATATTGGCGTAAGTAGTGTTTAATTGTTGTGCTGCACATTTGCTCGAAATGCAACCTCGTTTACGTGTAATTGCATTGATTTTTTTAGCCACGTTGTATTGGAGAATTCTTAATACAAAAAACACTTAAAACTTATAACAAAGGATTAGGAAGATGGAGAAGGTGGCAGGAAAGGACATTATTAAGAGTGTAAGAGGAAATAAAAAATGTCCTGCGTGGCATCGGCGTTTGGCAACATTCTGGACATAGGTTCGTGAGAACCATAGTTGGTGCGGTGTGTGTCTAAACGGAAAAGGGTGACAGATCTTAGGTTACGGGGGTTGGTGTATATAGAGATCGATCGAAGCAGCGTAGGACAGTCGATGATACGGGTCAAGAGTAGGTGAATGAAAAGAATATCTGCAATGTCACGACGATGCGCAAGGGACTCTAGATTGACAAGTTGCAAGCCGTGGGTATACTGACTAAAACTGTCTACAATCGAGACCACGCCGTGCTAAGCGGAGAAACGCGTTGAACAGCTTTTATTCGCCGGATATGGGTTTTATGATGAGGGGTCTAACTAAAGTAATGTTCGTGCAAAAATTGAGTTCCCTATCACAGATAATACCCAAATCGCGGAGAGACGATTCTAATGGAACGGGTTGATCGAAGATGAAGTAGGTTTGAAGGGCTGTGGTAAACGCTTACGAATGTATGTAATGGCTGGGCAATTGCTAATGTTGAGATCTAGGAAGATATTTTGGCACCAAATTGAATACCTACTCAGAACATCTTTCAGGAGGAGGTAATCAGCGGGAGATGATAAAGGCAAATATATTTTTATGTCGTCGGCATATTGAGATATACGAATAATGAATGATGAGGTCGATATCATTAATAGTTAGAATGAAGATCATGAGACCAACGGGGCTTCCATGAGCGACTCCAGAAGTGACCATAAATGGATTAGATTTGGAGGATCACAAAAAAAAAACAACGTAATGACGGTCTTCTAGGTAGGACTTTATCCAATTAATAAAGCCTGTTGGGAAACTAAGATCTTTCAGTTTGAGAGTGATAATTTTGTGCGCTATTTTATCCAAGACTTTGCTGAAGTCAGTGGCTACAACATCGACTTCCTGCTCATCCTCCAAGACACATAAAGTTTGAGAGACGAATTCTATTGAGTTTGTGGTTGTTGATCTCCCCTTAAGAAATCCGTGTTGATTTGCAGTGGAAAAGCATTGCGTCGTAGACGATGTTTTCGAAGAGCTTGGGAAAGGCTGATAGTTTGCATTGGGATTATGTATGAGTTTTTTCCAGTTTTTATGGATGTTTAAACTAACAGATGGGAACCTTTTAAAATATTAAAAAAAAATACTTCGAAATAAGGTGCAGCACTGTAGCATAATATCTTAAATTTATCCAAATTGTGTTTCATAATAGGCAAGTAAAAAAAAAACGGTTTGCTAGGCGGTGGTAAAGTTTTTAGCAAAAATTAAGGCAGAAGACGCACATAGTTTTAATTGCTATAGGATAGTTGAAAATAAGGGTAACCTGATGTACCTGATGTGAATAAGTGTCAAATCCAAAATTCCATCAACGTTGATATAATCGACATTTTATAAAATATGTGAGGTCTTTTAACAGCTCATTAGCTTTTGCTTCGTTGGGTGCAAATATTGCGTCACCACCTCACGAAAACATTTATCCTCGTACTGGAATTTTTATCTCAACATTCGTAAACAAAGAATTTTTGCACAGTTGATGCACAGTAATCCATTTGCAAGCGCATTTAAAATGATGTATGAAGTTGAACAAGAAAGTGGGAGGTGCACAATGCATCGAATAAAGCACCGAATATCACAATGGCTATTTTACAAGATAGAATTTCTGATTTAAGACGCTATAATCTACCAAGAGTTAACGAAAAAAATTGTCGTTTTACAAAACTCGAAAGCGACTTATTCGTTCACTGCTGATCTCCAAATCAAAGAAAAATTAACGTTTTTCGCAATTTTTCCTTTATCTGTACTACTCTTGCAATGTACAATAATTTTGCGACAATATTATGTAATAAACAGTGGAGTAGAGCTTAACTGCTTTGCAGTTGAGTCGTTTTGAGGAGTCTTCAAATGGATTTGTTCGTAATGCTATAATGAAGAAATGAAAATGATGTTTCTTTTAAGAAAATTGAAAAATAATAACACCAAAGTAATGATGAAATAATAGACGAATTTTGTGAGGTAAGTATTAGAGGTATCATTTGTCGTTTTCGATTTATGGATTCACCAAACTTCAATATTCGGTGTGTCAATCGCTTGTACGGAAAGAGACTTAAAAAAATAAAGTTGACGTTATTTTGGAAAAAAAACTAAAATTTCACTCGTGCAAAATACAAATCATGCACATTTTCATATCGATGGCTTTGTTGATAAATATGACATACTCTGCGGACCTCAGTCACAGGACCTAACACCATTCATAGTTTAAATACGTTTTTGTATAAATTCGGCTAGTCAGTGTTTAAAGTTGGCTCCCATTAAATTTGTCCTTTCATTAATAAATAAGTTAAGCAAATAAATAGATATTGGTTAGCTTGAAAAGTAACCAGTTTTGGAAAATTTAAACTGTTGTCTTTCGCTAAAGACTCTCGGATTATGTGAAATATTTTCGGATAAAATTTTAAATAATGATCTACGCTAACATGTCGATATCTGATAACTAACAAAGGAAAACCTATTTTTAGAAAAAGAATTGTTCAGCTCTTTTTTTCGGACAAATCTGCTCGCGGGCCTCTGCCGCAAGATCCACATTTCCAGATTGTGTTTTACCATCAACTGTACTTGTAAAAGTACTAGGCAAAGATCAGCTTTCTCATTCCAATAGTTCTGAGAGATCCTTAAACTCACAAAATCGCTAGTCCAAATGGAATTTTCCCCCATTCTTTTGTTCTTGTACACTGGCAAAAATTGAGTAATCTTTTACATATATCTAATTGTTCTGGGTGTTTTTTGACTAGGTGGAAAACTGCAAATCTCCTCCTTCCAACTATCGACCCATTGCATTAATCTTCTTTCCAAGGTAAAGTAAACGGTATAGTTTTTTTAGTAATAAATTCAACTTTAGTAATAAAAGTGAAGTGAAACCATTTTCTAGATCTTTCATGTGAAAATAAGATTGTTGTGGAAGATATATTTAAAAAAACAAAACATTTCACAGATTTTCGCATCGGGTTCTTTTGTAGAAAATGTGTACGTTGAGAATCTTCGAATATGTTCTTCAATAGAATAAAATAGAACGTCCGCAATTCGCCATATAAATGCTGGTGCACCTTAAGTCTGCATTTTGTCACCCACCCTTGTATTTTACTGCTAATTCCATTCATGCCTTTGCAGCGTATGTTAAACAAATTAAAACAGATTGGCAACAATTGCCTTCAAAATTCAATGCTGTTTACGTTGTCTTGACAGTATTGTCTTGCCGTCGCAGAATACCTAGGTTTCCCAAGAACTGCAAGAAAAACTTCACCTCTTTCCTGAGTTCCATTGATTAAGCGAATATTCATTACATGCTGGATTATATAAGTTTCAAAACTTTTTTTTTAACAATTCATTAACTTAGGAAGGCAGGTAGGTAGGTGTGATTGTCACATCTGAAACAGTTGTGCCCACTTAGATCCTGTTTGGATCCATTGTGTTATCATTTACCGGTGATTTGTACATCGATTCCTCATTGGCTGGGGGACTAACTGATACCTTAGAAATACTTGATGGTATCCGTGTGGTCTCTGTAGAGATTGTCCACTTTGTAACCGGTTATAACCAGTTTGTTTTTTTAATGAATTTTGCTATGTTCTGAGTCTTTATGTCTGACATATCTTCTAGGTTGCCGAATGAGTAGCTTCCCACCGTGCTTTTCCTCGTTTTTGCGAGGGCAGGACAGGTGCCTAGGTAGTGTAGTACGCTTTTTACTTCTTCCTCGTCCCTGCAGCTCCTGCAAAAGTTGTTATGGGGGGCCCCCATGCTTAATGCGTGTGAGCTCATAATACATTGACCTGTGATAATTCCTACGACCTTGCTTATTATATTCCTGTTAAGGCTAATGATGGTACTTGTCTTTTTTGGATTAATGAGAGGCCAAAATTTGCCTCGAAGTCCTGCAGGTGTCTAGTTACATCCATCTCTGGCCTCTGTATTTAGCATGGTGTTTATTGCTTGAATTGAGGGATAAGGGGTCTCCTGATTTATTGCCAGTGGCAAACTCACCCCTATTCTAGCTAGCTCGTCAGCTCTTTCATTGCCTGGAATACCATTATGCCCAGGGACCCAACATATGGTAAGGTAATATCTGACCGCTATCTCCCTGAGAGATAGGCGGCAAAGTTTTACCATCTTGGATATAACTGATGGTGTGTCCAGAGCCTTGATGGCCGCTTGGCTGTCAATGTATATGACGATAGATAACCCGTCTATAGGATTCGTTGATAGTAAGGGGGCAGCCTCTTGGATAGCTTTAACTTCTTTCTGGAATACACTGCAGTGGTTGGGCAGTCGAAGGGACAGAGAGAAGGAGATCTCCGGCGAGATCACAGATACTCCGAGTCCGGTGCCTTCATTCATTTTGGAACCGTCCGTGTAAACTTCCAGATTGGCAGATTTTCTGACTGTATCTTTCGACCAGTCATCCCTATCTGGGATCAGTATTTTGTATCCCGACTCGAAGTCTTGGATAGGTGTGATATAGTCTGTATGTCTCGGAATTCTCGCATTCTTTATTATTTCCGTGTGGAACGAAATGCCCCCGTGATGCATATACACGCCTATCTTTCTTAGATTTTCTTTTATATTCATTGCTGGCCACCATACGAGGATACCATATGTTAGGATTGTCAGGCCAATCGTATATGCAGTATACATCCAGTGTGCCAATCTCGGATTCATACGTTAATTTAAGTATATCAAAAATTTGCAATGTGCTGTGCAACTTGTCTTTTAAATATATTAATATTTCTTTGCATTTTAATATTTATATCTAGGTTATTAAACAGCTGCGTTCCTTTATATAAAATATTATTCTGAGGAATAGTTCTTCGATATAACGGTAAACGTAAATCTCCAGTATTTCTTAAATTATAATAGTTTCCAACATATTGCAAATTTGGTGTAGATACATAGGGAACATTCCATTTTTTAGTTTAATAATAAAAATAAATAGATTTTATTTTATTCTTTGTCTGATATTCATCCATTTTGACTCATTCAACATATCTGTAATATCGGTCCTCAACCCGCACTGCAATACTGTTTTGCTCTGTTTTGTAAAATTTGTATATTGTTGATTTTACTTTCGCTACACAAATAGAAAATAGATGAGCAATAGTTTATGTGTGGTAAAATAATTAATTATATTTACTAATGGCAAATTTCCTTGAAATCTGTTTTCTTATTCTATATAGAAAAAATATGTTTTTTTTGACATTTTCTCGCACATTCAAAGTCGGCATGATCATAAAGTGAAAGCCTCCTATCGATTTTTACACCCAAATATTTAATTTGATTAACACATTCAATATCACAGTTATCTATTTTTAGGACAATTTCATAACTCCTATTGCCGAGACACATACTTTTGGATTATTTGAAACATTTAATTTCAAATTATTTTTACATAGCCATTTATACAACGAATGGGCATCTAAATTAAGATTATTTTCATTTTCTTTTAAATTTGTTCCACTAATGTATATTAATGTATCATCCGCAAATAAGGAGATATTTCAAAATTTAAGACAATCTTATATGTCATTTACATAAATTAGGAAAAGTATAACTCCAAGAATTGTTCCTTGCGGAACACCCAAGTTTACCGTCTTTACCGATGAATATACTTTTCCTAGTTTTACCCTTTGAGCCCTTGTAGATAGGTAACTCTGTGCGTCACACCATTGAAGTTATTTCTGCTGAATTCCATAATTAGGTAATTTGAGCAATAGAATTTTTCAGTCTACCATCTCAATTGCTCTTTTCAGATCCAGGAAAAGTGCCAGCACAGAGTTTCCCGAATCAAGTTCTCTTTTACACTCACTTAACACCCATGCCAAAGCCGTTTCCGTCGAATGTCGTTTGCGAAAACCAGATTGCTCCTCGCAAAGAATTCCGTTTTGAATAATGTATAGTAACTCTCCAACTGGACATAGACAACTTTCTCCAAGATCTTTTCATAAACATCCATCATATTTGTGGGACGAAATTGATCTAGGTTTCTTGCCTTAATTACCGTCTCGACTGGTATCACTATCGATTCTTTCCAAGAGCTCGGAAACACCCCTTCCATCATTGAAGTGTTAATAATATTTATTAATGCCGGTAAGATATCTTCCTTACAATCCAATATGATTTTTGAATAAAGGCCATTGAAGTCAATTTTAATGTTCATACTTTCGATAATTTTTTCCAATACAGCTACGTTAATTTGTTTAAAATTAAAGAAACGTTAATTTATTTTCACCATATTATCGACAAAGAATTCATTTAATTTGTTCGATAATTCTATGTTGTTACTGATAATAACTTCATTCACTTAAATTTCACACAGATCTTGATTTGATTGTGTTGTGTTATTATATTATAACCATCATATTTGGGCTGCTACTCAAAAAACCATCCCCAGTCTGTTTGACAGCGTTTAGATTCGAAGGATAAGACTTAAATTGACTCACTTCATTACCGTTGCAACGCTTCCTGTTTGACCCTTCTTTATCGCTTTTTCTATAAGCACTTAGATCGATTTCGAACAAACAGAGTACAGAGATTATTCTTTCGTCGTGCCACAACAAAGTGTTTCTCACTCGCTACAACCCGAAAGCGGTTCAAGATCAATGCGCATCGTTACCTCTCTTATCTCTGTTCTTGATTTCTTACACTCGCACTATGTAAGTGAACAGTAGACGAGTATTCGAAGTACCTCGAACGCGTGTATATTAAAAAAAAACAATATTTAAATACCTTTAATAAAATACTCAAGAGTTTCTTATTACAACAATTAAATTTTGTTTAATTTATTCATTTCTCTTCAAATACAGAATTTTTAGAAATATAAAATTAAAATTTACGATAGAATATTATTGTTATCCGGAGAACAGACTTGGGTTTAGCCTAATCTCAGTTGATGAAATAATGTCATGTGCAGAAGAACGCTTCGATAGTATAACATTTTCTGATGTAGTACAAGGCAGATAAAATTTACCAGATAGTTGTAGTAAAGCACACATAATTAATTTAAAAACGTCTCACGCCCTCGGCAATATTTGTTTGTATTGACTTAATTATTATGTAATGCAAAGCGGTCTCATATGCTGTGTTCTTTTTTTTGTAAAGACTGGACTTAAAATTTGTTTGGATCGTCAGTGGGCTTGTTTATTTATTTACCAGTGCTCTGGATTGTCATAAAATAGTCTTAAGCGCATAAATCAATTGTAAGTTAAGAATATTCAGCCGCCAAGATAAGATAAATAGAACAGCAGTAACACTATCAATCAATTTCGTGGTGGTACTTTTTAAATATAATACTATATATACACATAAATTAAAAAAAAATTATTCATATTTGCAATATCCACCGATTGCTTTGTTATTTTATTTTTTTAATAATGGGATTCGACTTTTAAAGTATGTTTTATTTAGAAATTATGAAACGCAAAATGTTTTGTTTTCGAAACGAGTTCATATTGTAAAGTGCATTGAAAGTTTAATATAAGAAAAAAAATGCACGGGTGCCTTGTTGATTGACTTGGAAAAGGCCTTTGACACCGTATAGTTGCAGGGGCTCTTTTTCAAGTTAAATCAGCTCGGCATAAGTAAACCACTGCTGTACATGCTCTTTAATATGCTCAACAGTAGAAAGTTTATTGTGAAGAATGGCAGTGTAACTTCTTCCGGGATATTTGAAACTAACAATGGTCTCCAACAGGGTGTCGTTTATTCGCCGATTTTATTCACAATTTTCACGAGCGATCTTGTAGGTTATCTTCCTCAAGCTATAGCGTATACAGATGACTTGATCGCGTACAGGTCAGGTCCAAAAATCGAGGCCATTGTAAGCCTTTTGCAATGCGATTTCAATAAGATTAAGTTATTGTGATGATTGAAAGTTGAAAATCAACTTTCTGGTCTTAGGGGACCAGTATTTATATTTTAACAAACATATAGATGCTGCTCTAGCTAGAGCCAAAGTGGCCTATGCCATGACGAAGAGACTGTTTCACTTCCAACTCGATGCCAGGGTAAAGGTTATCTGCTACATGGCCGTCATCTGGCCTATGCTTGCATATGGGTGTCCAGCGTGGTTCACCGTTGAAGCAAGCTTAAGGATAAAATTTATCAATCAAAAATATAAATTTTTTAAAATTTGTTTATTTTTTATTATTATGAAATTCTTGTATTGGAAAGTCATTTGATTCTCCGTTTTTTTTTCTTCTTTCTGGTTTTAGGTATCAGAAAATCAGAAATTAATAAAAAAAGAAAAACTTTTTGTTTTTAATCAAACTAAAAAAAAATGTTCCTCTCGATCTTTTTAATTTAAATTCACATTTTTGTGCGTTATTCTGACTATGTTGGCTGATTTTCAAGACTACGTTCTTTTTGCATTGATCTGATACAAAAAACTCATAATGGAACTGGAATTTTCATGCTCTAAACTTTAAAGACTTTGACCACGACTTCCCTGGTCAATTTTGAAAGTTGGAAAACAGCTATTTTACTTTTGAATTTTTTTTTAACATATATTCGTGTGTTATTCGTACTGTGTGGGTTGATTTCAACCTATTATCCGTTAGGATAAAATAAGCTTGAAATAAGATTAGTTTCCGTAACCAAGAAATAAGATAAGTTTCTTGGACCAAGGTCCACGGGAAATGATTCTCTATAAAGTTCAGAGTGACATTGTCAATGTTTGTTGAATGTACGCTCCTGTACCTTCGCTTGCACGCTCGGAGACACAACTTCTTAATGTTCGAAGCTTCTCCCTGTAGGATGAAGGATATATTTGTTACTTAATACTGGACTCGCATTTGACCTTAAGTTAGTTATTGTCATATAGTTAAGAAGATCGGAATATTCCTTCTTCCCTTGAGTTTTTATCTCTTAGCATTTTCAGAAAAGATTGTTGAAAATCTACACAATTGCAGTATTAACCTCTGAGGTATATTTTTTTTACAATTCGAGCGGCCTTTCATGTTCAAACGTTCACTTGAATGCTATCGGCAGGTTCAGCAGAAGTTTTTTCTAATATATGTTCGAATTTTAAATAAACTATATACTAAGTGATATTGGAAATTTGAATAAATTTTTAAGACTGTGAACCGAAGTCAGCACCAACTGTAATACATAAACTTAACTATGAACTTATGTTAGAAGGTGAATTGTTGACTCCTAAGCAGAGTTATCGCTCAATTTTTCACAAAAAAAATATTGGTCAAGGAATTTTAACATTTTAGGACTTGCTTAAATACACACACGAAATTGCATTAAAGTTGGTCCAGCCTTTTAGGAGGAGTTCACTGACCAATACACTCGGAGAAGAATTTTATTAATGTACATATAAAAAAGATGCCTTTAGATTTGTTTCGGTTTGCATATATATTTATCAGATTCATCAATGTTTCAAAGTAACTGTATTTTCTTAAGTTAAGACTTCTTTTGTCTTCCGGGTTGGAACCTCCTTTACATGAATTACCTCAGAGTGGAAATCAATTAGATTAAGCTTGCGGAAAGTGCTAAACGACATGGGACAGGTATTCTTCGAATCTTCGAATCCTAAAAATGATTTTTATATAAATTGTAAGTATTATTTTCAAAAGCTATATTCATAAGTCACTGTCAATATTGGTTAAGCAGGATTTTAACTTTTCTTGGAAAAGATATAAGCCTTTGTAAATAAAGCTTTGATGGCGATGTTATCGTTTTATTCGAGTTCTTCTAGCGTTCATAAGTTACATTTTGAGATAATTGAGAAATATTGCAATCGATGTTTTTTTTTATCGCAAACCATTCTTAACGTGCCATTTGTCCAAAATGGCAAAACTGAAAATTTTTCTGGGTCAAATTAATCCATTTAAAATAAGTTCACTTCAGTGTCGACTTAGAAGTATTTTAATATTATTTTAAATGAAATTCTGGCCACTTGAACATGCTTTTAACACGTTTAAACAAAAATTTATCTAATGTTAAAGGAATGAATCTAAGCTTAGAAAATTATTTGTCTGTTCCTAAAAGACAAGAAATATTTTCCAAATAATTATAAATCAAATTCGTGGACAGCATTATCCATTTTTTTATATAATATTGTAAAGAGGTAAAGTTTGTTTGTAAGAGGTAATCTACTATGCTGCTCATCCGATTTCAAAAATTCTTTCACGAGTATCAGGGTTTACTAAATAAAAAAATTAAACAAAAGGGCGTTTCGTGGCTATCAGAATAGGTTTGTTTCGAACGTTGCCTTAAAGGTGAGAAAAAGTTAACTGCGTTTTTTTTAGACAAGTTGTAGAGATAGATACATAGAGAGAGATAAAAGAATGGAGAAAAAAGTCCGGGATGTCATATTTCTATATTTAAAGGTTTATACACTAATTGTTAAAATGTGACTTAAAAATAGCTTTAAAATTCATTTTAAACTGTCAGGGGTAATTTAAGTGGGATAAAATAAATTATTCTTATCAAATTAATTTTACTTATAGGCGAGGAAATTTTATGTACATAAAAATTTGGAATTTGTTTGGAAAAGTAGTACGCTTTGTAGTGTGCGACCGAAACATGATTTTCAGCCGAAACCGTAACCGAACCTTTTTTTAAACAAGTTCAAATTGAATATGTATTGTAATTGTTTTTATATAAATTTAGTATATTTTTACACATACTGAAAGTTATCTCGTCCGAAGTCACCTGACTTATTACGCAAGCACTTACCTAATAGGTACCTAAGTGCGAGAAAAAAAAAAAACAAATTAAAAAATTCGGCTCACGGACCAAGAGCTCACGTGAAGTTAACCGTGTTAGTCAAACAACAAACAAAGTTTGTGTCGGTAAGACTCAATGGTGAGATTACCATGCACCAAAGTTGATTTCCAACAGTTCTAGACTATATAGTTATATATAGTTATAGACTATATACTCTCATAACCAAATTTTCCGATATCGGCTGGCTCCATCATGATAACAACCGATGGGTCAAAACTCGAACGAAAAGTGGAAGTTTATCTTCTTGAGTAATCTTAGTCAAGAACTCGCCTTCCATGTTCTACCACGACCGCGAAATCGCTGTTGTATAGGAACATTTCTGGAAATATTCACTTCGACCGACAGCCAAGCTTCCATAAAATTGTCATCTTAGCTTGTCAAGGAACGCCGGGTATCCCTTAAGGAGATAGCGATCATTTTTAAGGTTCACCTTTACGGGACATAGGGAAATCCACGGAAACTGTAGAACAGATGAGCTTGCCTGTGAAGGTACAATGCAAATCTAACGGATGCACCTCACAATATATTGACATACCATTAGATGCGGTCAAACTAAGCATAAAAAAAAATACATCAACCATCTTGCAACATCACCAGACAAACCTGGAACCTCCTTGACAAACAGAGAGCCAGAAAGCTACCAAATCTCCTCGCTCAGTTCATTTGAGAAGCAAATTAGTTCTTCTCCTTCTTAACCGTCCGAAAGGAAAACCTCTCAATACTTACTTAATCCCCAATATAGGTAGATACGTTAATACACATAACCCTCGCGGTATCTCAATGGGCCAAATTGATGTGTGCCTTGTGGAAGACTGAACTTCGGCGCCGCTGCAGTTTTGGCCGATTTTTTGCCGAATCCGAAACTGTGGCCGAAACCAATTTTTTGGCCGAATCTGTCCGAAACCGAATTTTCGGTCGGTCACTAACGCTTGATCACGCAGGTGATCGTTGATATTTAACAAAACTAGTCTTTTTAAACGGAAACGGTCGCAAGACACGATAAAGTTATTTCCAATATGACCATGCTCGGCCACATGTTGCAAATGCCGTCAAAACTTACCTTGAAACGATCAAATGGGATCTCCTGCCCCACCCGCCGTATAGTCCAGACCTTGCGCCATACGATTACTATCTCTTCCGATCGATGCAACATGGCCTAGCTGACCAGCACTTCCGTCATTTCGATGATGTCAAAAAATGGATCGATTCCTGGATTGCGGCCAAACCCGTCGAATTTTTCAGAACGGGTATCTATGAATTGCCAGAAAAATGTGTGGCTAGCGACGGGCAATACTTTGAATATTGAATTTATATTTATTTTTCCTCAATAAAGCATTGTTTTTTGAAAAAAAACGACATTTTCAACCAGTAGTCCTGTTAGTATTCTTTCACTATAGAATGTCTTTTTCTCGTTACAACATTTTTCCACTAAATTTTTTGCAAAATAAAATAAATATTCTTTTGTCTTCAAACTTTCAATCTGCGGGTGACATTTTAACTGACAGCCGGATTATCATGAGTTGAAATGACTGAGGACAGCTAGACGATCACATCCGCAAAAATATAATCTTCATGTTCCCTCTTGTATACTATTACCTCCAGGTAGAAAATCAGTCTCCAAAGGTATCCTTCCCAAATTCATACTCTTTCCTTGGTATCCTCACATAATTTTTTCAACTGACAATGTTTCGAACCTTACACAGATGCTCCACTGAGGATAACCTGAACAACTTTATCCCGCTCTTATAAGGGATGCTTCAAAAGAATTTTTTCGCTTCGGCGAACAGATAAGATATAGTACTTATGAAAATTTCGCGTAGGGATAAAAGCCCTTACAGTTGCATGTAATTGCTTTCGCTTAACATCAAAAACAGTACAGCATTCAAGATTAAATGAAAATAAATAATCATATCGAAATAATGAATTATTAATCCCGTAAGAAGTCGCCAGTCGCAAACGTGACAATTTTCCGAATCAATATCTATCGGACAAAATATTTCAGCATTTTCTACTTTATCAACTGCATGAGCAGTTCATTATTTTATGGCTCCAACCCACGTCGGAGTCGTATGCATCATAGTGCATAATATGTTCACGTAGCCTAGAAGAATTCCGATATAAATCTAAGTAGCGTTTTATACCGGTTTTCACCCAATATGTCTATTTAAAATACTTAAAATGCACACACATGTTATTAATTGTTGCAATTGAATGCCAATATCAGAAATTGTTTGAACATGTTAAAAACGAATCATTTTGTACATCACAAATGTCACTCTCGACGAAACTTACAGGAAACTACATATTTTCATGTACACACTTCCGAAAATGAAAGTAAATCTCTGCCTCAAACTATGTAGGCATGTATCTATGGATGACTTGCCTGGAAACCAATGCAAGCTTCAGAGTTCATAAGTAAGCCTCAGCTCACGCCAAGCTCCTATGCGTGGGGTTTATATCTTTAAAAAGAACAACAACAACGAAATTAGAGTTTTCTTGGTGGTAACGCCGGCTCAAATGACTCAAAGATTTATATCCGAACCATTCAGACGAGATTCAAATTCAAACTGAGTTAATGTGACGCGTTTATATCCAAAAATGAGCAAATCCAATGCAAATCATTCATTCTATTAATAAAAACAATTTTTCATAGAGCCATTCGATGACCTTACGCCTACTTGAGACTCTGTGTTAATTACAATATTTGCAGACGTCTGACTATGACTAAGCGAGTTTTGTTGAAAGACCTACTCCAAGTTAACGAATAAGCCCCTCCTCTTCCTTATTCATATAAATTAAGGCGTAGGATTCTGTTGAATACTTTTCTCTAGAAAGAAGATGCAGTCGGTGAAACTCTCTTCGAATATCTGATGTCATTTCCAACTTTGCTGCAATAAACAAATGAAACATTTTTTCCTCCGAATATAAACAAGGTCGAATTACTTAAGTCGGTCTTAAATTGATTAACTTATACGACAGTGCGTTCGCAAGTTAAAGTGTAAAGAACTTTGTAACATAGCATTAAATTAGACTGTTATGATTGTATGGGATAGCTCCTCAACGGAAGCTCATAATATAACCAGTTGATGCTCTACAGTCTAAGCCAACAATTTGTATATATGTAAATGGGAACGTCTTTGTTGTTTTCATTAATTCCGGAAAGAGGAAAGACAGGTTTGGTTTTCTAAAATATAATTTCACTCAAATGAAGTGTACATTATATGTGCATTAGTCCGCAAAAGTCGACCGAATTTTATGTATTGTTTAGGAAATTATTACTTGGAGTGCTTTTTAAGCTTTTGTCTCTGATATACCTATTTATGACCATACGAACACAGCATGAACACTGATCTTGGCTGTGTAGGAAGGTAGGTAGGTGCGTTTAGCCTACGTAGGTTTACATCGGCTACGCTTGTGCTGTGCTGTGCTGTGGTTCTCCAACAACTTGGTTCGGATTCTCCAGTACCACAAGCGATCAGTTCGTTTTCACTCGCGTGGAGTGTAAGTTTAAGTTAGTTCGCTGTGTTCCCCGGTTGATACACACATATGTGCAATAGATACATTTATTTTTTTATTTAATTTTTCTCAATTCAAACCAATTGTTGAAGCTTTACTTTGAATCTAACACAGCGATTGTTTGTGAGGGAACCTTGTGAAATTTCATTCAGTATATATACGAATTTGATATTTATTATTTACATATCATATCAGTGAGTGTGTAATAGAAAAAAAAATAGAATAATAATGGTGTCAAAGAATAACAAGAAAAAGTCTTCAAAGGCTGTAGAACAGACTGGCCAAGTTTCAAAAGTCATGGATAAATCCGTTAAAGAATCTTTGAAATCATCTGTCGACATACAAAAACATTCGACCATATCTAAAAGCAGTAGTAGCAGCACCAGTATGAGTCAATCAGTGCAGCAAAAGAAATCATCAGCCGAAGCATTTTCACATTCTGCGCAAGAAACGAAACAGATCTCTTCGGATTTTTCACAGTCAAAAATCATCTCGGGAGACACATCTACAACATTTGGCATTGATTCTGTGGATTTTTCACAATCAAAAATCATCTCGGGCGACACATCTACATCATTTGGCATTGACTCTGTGGATATAACGAGCCAAATGATGGAATCCTCTTCAGCTTCAAACATAATTGAAACCAAAGGAGTAACAGAAATTTCATCAACGTCGACAAATTTAAAATCCTCAAGCTCTGACCAATTAAAAAGTGAACAAAAAATAACCAACGATGGCCTATTGCTAACCACTAATAATTCCAGTAGCACCCTTTCAAGTTTCTCTCAAAAAAATCTCAAATCTGAACAGTTTATTTCAGCTGAACAATCTACTTATACCCAAAGCGAACTAACCGATCGGCCCACTAACATAACCACAGATTCTAGCATTTCGAATTTAAACGCTGTTGAATCATCATCTTCCATCAAACAGACTTCATCGTCATCCAGTAATATTCAATCTTCACATTCAAATGTGACTGTTTCTAAAGAATCGCAATCATGGACATCGGATATGCAGCAGCAAGGCGTTTCACAGCGCAGGTCTGAAAAAGAAACCAACAACCAATTGATTGGACGTACCGACAAACTAGCCAGTAAGCAAAAAGTCAAGTCTGTCGAGTCGGTCTCGAAGGAACAAGTTTTCGATGTTAAAACAAAAACTTGGACTGATTTTAATGAGAAGGTTATAGTTAAAAACCAACCATCACTCTTGCGTTACGTCAGCCAGGAGTCGGATGGCTCTTTCAAAGTAACATACAAGAAGAAAATATTCGACCGTCGGAACAACAAGTGGAAGGTGGTCGAGGAGAAGGTCGTAGACAGTGCCCATGATGTAGGCTATCCCGAAATAGTCGATGATGTCATCAACAGCACAACGACAACGTATACAACAAAAGTTTACGATACGAAACTTGGCAAGTGGAAAATTGTCGACGAAAAATCATTTGTGGACTCAAAAGCTTTTGTGCCGAAAGACATTGCCCGCGAGATAGAGAAAGATAACACCGACGTAGCCAATATAACAACTACAACTGAAGTGACTAAGGTAAGCAAAAGCTCGCTCGCTCGCTCGCTCTCTCTCTCTTATCGAACCTAAAATATTTAAGATAAATATTGAAAATTTGATTGTGTGCGTTTGAAGTTTGTGCTACATAGGTGAATCGGTTACTTGAACAAGTGACGTCACTCTTAATTCAATTTTTTTTTGTTTGAATTGATTGCAGGGCTTTCCTCATAGACAGCCTATTAAGATAAGGCGATTATTTTTATTATCGTATATTTGTTGGAATTTATGAGAGGCTTTTTGTGCACTTTTGTAAATATGATAAAAGTAGTCAAACTTCAGATGATTCAATGTGTGAGTGTCCGAAATCGTGGAATTGACATTAAAGGGAATATAAACATTTTGATTGTGAAACAAACCAATGTATTTATTTTTTTTTATTATGCGCTGTAAAACAAAAGATACTCTCATACTTTGTTTTTGACTCCAGAACGGTCTGCATCAGAACATTAATTATGTTTAGAAACAAAATAAAAAGTCCAGTCTTGAAAGGTGACTTCTGATGGAGTGACAAATTTCGAGTTGAAAAATTCCTTGGAAAAACGTTGTCTCACTAGACAGCTTGTTCCTAATCTATCATAGTTGCTCCACTTTGCTTAGATTAATTTGGTTGATATTCCTTGCAACTTGTGTGTGCTAGAATGTCATACTTTGGTGTAGGTTCGAAAACTCTGCGCGGAGCGTTGACTTCTAACCGGTCTACATTTTCAAATCCTGAACCGTTGTACATCCTGAACAGTAAACAGTGAAAGCACTTAAAAAACTTAACTTGGATGTTGAAGCGAGACGATTGACTTCGAAATTCATTTATTTCTTACAAGTTTTATTACTCGATGTTCTTTCGAGCACCTGCCAAGACAAGTGAGCATCAATATTCCAGTTTGGGCTGAAAGTAAGCTCTATTAATCGCAGCCACGCCCTTTGCGGTAAACAATTGCTTCCACAGCTTAAGGATACCTAGAAATTTCGTAGCGTTTAAGGCTACATGGGCTATGTAGTCATTCCAACCAAAACCGATGTTGTAGACGAACACTTTTTCGGTTTCAGTAATGAAAGTGCCACTCATGGACAATGGTTGCGAGTATATAAAATTATTTTTTAGTAACAGAAGACAGCAGTGTGTTTTGGAGTCATTTAATTTCATTTTATTCTTGGAACTCCATTAAAATATCCAGACATCAGTTAAAGAATGAATAGGATAAGTTGTCGCAAACAAAAAATTTATTGAAAAGATAGTCGGAGACAAAACGGAGACCTGGAGCACGCCAGTGTTTATATTGTACTGAACGGCACGAAAAATAGTAATGCACGCATTTGAACAAAACAGCATGATACCAGACTCTGTTAAAACATTGAGGGATTGATTCCATTTTCGATTAAATATTTCATTAAATCACCATTGTACCTTTTGCTACGGAAACTATTCTGCTGGTTATTAAGAAATTTCTGTGATTAGAATTTACAGTGGAGGAAAAATTGATAGACGGCGCAATATATTTAAATATTATTATTACAAATAATACCACTCATTTGTTCGCTAAATCAAGGCATCCCTTGCTTTTTTTTTAAATATAATTTGCTCGCTCTCACGAGTTTATGAATACTCTTATATTGCCATAACAGCAGTGCCATCTACACATTTGTGAAAGCGATATTTGTTTAATCAGAAAAACTGGATACTTACACTAACTCCATTCGAAGCTGGAAAATATAATAGAGAGAGACAGTTGAAATATTTTCAGCTTATTCAAAAGTTACTTTCTTTATGTTAACTTTATCTTTGTTGTTTTAATATTTAGTTGCCCCTCCGTTATTTTCCAGCACCGCAAGATATCAACGTGAAAAAGAATAGACCAGTTCTTAAGATGAAATTGGAATAGAATTCCATGTTTCTCGGACAACCTGCCACAAATGATCTTGATTTTTTATTTGAGTCTTTGAAACCTTCCTTTTCAAGACTCCTCAAAGATCTTCAATTGAGTTTAGGTCTGTTGACTGCGATTGGCAATTCATAACCTTAAAATTTGTTTGGAACCAGGTTCTTACAAACTTTGAACATTGCTTGGGGTTGTTTTCTTTCTGATATTCCCACTTATTGGCATGTTTTTCTCTGCACATATTAGCATGGTGTTCTGCATAATATCTTTGCAGCGTTCATAGTGCCTTTGATCCAAAGCAGAGGACCTACGTCATACCATGAAAAACAGCCCCAAATGATGATGTTGCCACCGCTATGCTTCACTGTCTTTTTTATGTATGAAGGATTGAATTCCTGCTTCTTCGGACGTCGCACATACATTTTGCCATCAGACCCAAAAAGGTTGATCTTGGTTTCGTTCGTATTCTGGCGGTGCAGACTCCATACTGCAAAGTCCTTCGTCAAAGCTGGTGTGGTTTTCCTTGGTCTACCGCAGGTTTCTGACTTTTTTGTGCTTGTTAAGCGTTTTGAACTTTCTTTTTGCTATTTTTCCCACAGTTAGCTCCTTTTTGCCCAGCTTTTTAAATTAAAAACGCTCTTTAGCGGAGCAAAAAAATCAAAGACAAATCGCAAAGGTTAAAAGTTTCCTCGCTTAAAGCAGTAATTTTATTTATTTATTTTTACTTGGTTTTTAAAATCTTAATCATTAATTATATAAATGTTTGTGTATTTATATACCAGAAAAATATTTAGAAAATATTATTGTTACCTAACCCACATACATATAGTACAAAAAAAAAAAAGTATATTTCAGCTGAATTACTTCCTGCAATAATTGGCTTTCTGGAAGAATTTCATGCCTATGTAAGGGAAAATTCTCTTGCTCCAATGAGACTGCTCTACGTTGAAAATTTCTCATGGGGAAAATTCTCGTGTTCTCTAAAGAGGCAACTGCACCAAGCAGAAAAACTAGCAAGAAACGTTTGACTTTGACAAATGCGGCTGGACTACACAAATTAAAACGTTTTCTCGATTGAATGTACTTGGGTTGTACAAGTCAAGCAAAACTGCCCGGATGACAACTGAACTTTTTTTTCAAACTTGAATACAAGAAAAGGATGACCATGATTTAAGCAGAGTTTTAAAAACGTTTTATTTTCGAAATGCTGTAATGTCGGTGTCTTGGAAAACAATATCGGTGGCAGCCAAAGCAAAGTGTTTCAACAAAATCCTTACAAGGTAGTCGAATAAGGAACCAGAAGACCTTATTCCGTTAAGTCGTCTCCACAAGCAAGATTAGACTACCTTTTTTGAAAGTAATCTTTTGAGACACATAGCTAGTGGTGAGCTACACGAAGGGACAGTTGAAAATAACGCTGTGGAGATTTAACGTACATTATCCTGCAGAAACGTCTCACTGTCATGCAATACAATGCTCAAATGTTTTTTTTTTTTTTAAACGATCACGCGCGTACAAGGGGTTATGACTACCCTTTTTATGTTGGTACATAACGCGACTGGAAAGATTCATAGAGGAAGTAGGGATAGGAACTGATGCACTTTGTTTTTGAATTTCTGCAGATTGTAATGAGAAGGAAATACCGAGCGTGGTAGAGCGTTCCCCATTCGTATTGTGCGCTTAAAAAAACGAATCTCTATAATTGACTGTACGACCGAAGTTCGGCTTGAGGGTGAACTGATGAGCATTCCTGGTGAGTGTGGTATTACGGTGACAGTGGAATGCAACTGGCTAATTCGCTAGAGCACTGCTTGTGGTAGAAGCAATTAAATCAGGTTTGATTGGGCTCATGAAAACAAAATGGGAACTGATGAAATTAAAAGTTAAATAGTTGAAAAATCAACATTATGCATTTTTCAAACGAAGATGTTGATTTTATTTGCTTAGAAATAATTGTGAAAGCTGTTTATCCAATTAAATAAGAATTCGTTTATATTTACCTAAAAACTATGTGTTTTGATGTTGCTTACTATATTTTTCAACAAAAATAAGGGTTCTTTTTTTCTTTTTCTATTCTAAAATATGAGCTAGTCATGTTTTAATTAGATCATATAATCGAATTTTTACTGTATGTGTTAGTAAGTCTTAGGTGAGGTAAATTCTGCCAATTTCCGAAACGAACTATGTTTAAATTGAACTTACTGCTTCCCAACCAGTTCGGATTGATTTAAGTGACTTATTTTACCTCAGGCACCTACGCCTTTGATTCTTGTTTCTCTTGCGACATTGATTTATGTTTTTTCATGTTCCATATTAGTAATATTTTTTATTTGATGAGTGAGAGAAAAGCAAAGAAAAAACAAAAAAGCCATCGTCACTTATGAATCCCCAATAAAAAAAAATGTAAACAAACCTGCATAAGCTGCTCAGCCTTTTCAATTTTTGAGCTGGTGCTACAGTCTACAATACGACTATTAAAGCCAGTTTATGTGTTTTCGCATGCAGTGACTTCTTCCTGTTCCATTGACTGGTCACTATTCTACTTAAGATTAGTGACGCTATCTTTTGTTGTTTAGCGTATAAGATGCGCCAGAATATGTTTTAGCACCTTTTCTTCAATCAGCATTTATTTGTTAATATTTATTTGAAGAAAAACTTTATCTTCTCGAAACCAACCAAATTAAGCTAATTTAAAAATGATCTAATTTTCTTTTTAAACATAAGTATGTACACATTCACATGTGGGTTCATCAGAAACTTTTTTTCTACAACTAAGGCTGACACATAGCACATTTATTTCCGCGGATCATCGGCATGTTTAGCACTTTCATTAACGCGGATTATCGATGTCTTGATTAAAACTAATAATATATAATGAGTAATTATTTCAAAGAACTCCACACTCCATTAAATCGCATTGAATTGAAACTTTGAAGAGATATCGAAAATGTTTCCGAAATTTTTGTTACCAGTTCGATTTAATTCACATTTAAAATTTTTGCCTGCTGTTTTGCTGATTACCTGAATTTCGTCTTCATCTGGCTAAGCTTCTTATTTTCATTTAAAGCGTTGTAGTTTTGTTTTTGCACATACCGCTTTGTAATTCACTCCTATTAGAAAATCGTTTTTATTTCAAATGTCGATAGTGTTTCTGTCATTAACAGCAATTTGAAAAAGTTCTTAACGTAATAAAAACGGGTCACAAGCAATGAAAAACAGTATTTTTGCACGTCGCCTATTTTAATGATTTAATGATAAAAACGCAAAATGCTTTTCACTTGAATGTAGGGTTTGCGTGCTTCAATTGTCTGGAGATCGTTTGTTTAAACCATCCCTTTAGCATGACTTCAAGGACCAAAATAGCTTTTTGCTAAATCGTACAATATCGGCGGTCAATTTCGATAACTATTTCAATAGAGGATTAAGCCAAATATTTTTCCTCCTTAAAGAGTATTTATTTAGTGCTGTTCTTTTAATAATAAGCGTTGCCCGCACTCGACAAAGACCGACAGCGCAATCCAATGACCCGTTTCAATTTCGAAAAATTTAAAAGACCCGATAATGCATAGATACTGCCAAAGGCTGTTCGACATGAAAAGCAAAATATGAATATGAATATTTTTTGTGTATATTTATTGTTATATCCAATTTCAAAGTTATGGCGTTACTTGTGGTCGGCTTGAGGTCGGTTCAAGTTTTTACGTCAGCTGAATCGGCGATTGGCTTCATGCCACTAGTCTGTTTGGTCACACTTCCAGCTTTAAAAGCAATGTTTAAAGTTGCTTTAATTGATTCATGACATCATAAACTAGTCCTTATATATAGCTTATATTGGGTTTTCAATCTCATCTTCAGTGATGAAGCTCATTTTTGGTACAATGGGCTCGAAAATAAGCAAATACGCGTTGTTGGTTATTGAACGTGTTATATCAAGAAATGGGCCAGTCGATTGGCCGCCTCGTTCGTGCGATTTAACACCTTAAGGTTGGTTAATACCAACAAGCCGACGACTTTGTTAGAGCTCAGAGCCAACATAAGCGGCCGAAATGTGTGGCCGAGTCATCGAAAATTTGGATCCAAGAATCGACCACTGTTAACATGCCCGCGGTGGCCATATGAACGAAGTCGAGTTCCATACATAAATGTTTTGATTGTACTTCAAACCGATAAAAAAGTTTTTGAAATATCGCAAATAGTTTGCGTTTTATTTAAAAAAAAACTTGTCAAGTCTTAATTGGAAAACCCTGTATATCATAAAAAAAACGTGTTCTGCAAAATCTTTTAGCTATTTGAGTCCTTTTAAACGTCTTTATTTTTGGGCATTGTTGAATTTTTATAATTGGTGTACTTTTTAATTGCTGCCTTTTTTAAAAATACCGAACTATTTGAACCTTGCATCAATTACGCTCAAACACTGTAGGACTAAATAATGAATAAAATTGGACTACATACATATATACGTATGTACATATGTCTGTGGCACACAAATCACCAGCTTCCAGGAAGTTAAACCAATTTGTTGTGGTAGCTTTATTCTACAATGCACACCCATAGTTCGCGAAAATTGGGACTTCTGTGCAGATACTGTGAGCCATATAATGTGAAAGCTTGATTGGCTTATGACGCTACCATAGGCTTCCTGTTGGTAGACACTTGACTACCCTGATTCTGTGAACGAAGCTGATAAAAATGTTGTCATAATGTCACAGTCACAGCGCAAGATAATGACACCCATCCCCATAAAAAATTAAATTCTTGTAATGGATTCGATTTTAGAATGTACGTACAAACATACATACGTGAACATATTTTCGTATGGTTTATCTTAAGAATAAACAAGAATTTCTATGATACATGAAAAGCTTATTAAGCTTTTGAATTGGTTTAATTTTAAGCATAATTGCATACACAAGAAAAGGTTTTTGTAAAAATTGGATCGGTTCAAATTTAATAAGTATAAAATTTGCCAAAAATTAAAGAATCAAAAATGTATTCCAATTATTAACAAAAGTCTATAATCCATAAAACCTACAGTTTTCAAGCATTTTTCAAAATGTGCGTACACAGTAGAGGGTCCTTTTGAAGACGAAAAAAGAGAATGGGAGGGTATATCCCGGTTTAAGCGGGAGGAGCATTTTTCTAAAAAAAATTTACTTTTAACGAAAAAAAAAAAAAAATATTTAAAATAAGCAAAGCACATAAGTTAATGTGTTATGGCTGTTTTTAAAGTAATATTCCTTAAGTAAATATTCGACTACAGTTGTTTGAGTGAATGACTTTTTCGAAAGAAAATTTCAAAGCCAAAATAAAAACAAAAAAAATTTTTTCTTCAAATTGAATTTTTAAAATTTTTTTTCCACATATACTTTTTTTCTTTTAAACGAACACGCGCGTACAAGGGGTTATGACTACCCTTAAAATGTTAGTACATAACGCCAGTGGAAGGGATCAGGGAGGAGATAGTGATAATAACGGATGCACATTGTTTTTGAATTTCTGCAGATTGTAATGAGTGGGAATATCCGAGCGTGGTAGAGCGTGGTAGAGCGTTCCACTGTCGTGTTGTGCGGCTAATAAAAGAGTGACGTGAATTTGAAAACGAATATGAAAAATTGTGAGTACTATCATATATATGTACTAGGAAAGTATATACTAGGAAAGATAGACCCCACCTTACCTTACTTTAAAATTTTTGCCTTGTTTGGACCTTTTCCACTTGCTTAAGCCTTTTGTCGCATCATATCTAAATCAGCTTGAGTAATTAAGGGGAAAAGTTATTTGTCCTGAAACTTTTCTTTTTGGCGGATTTCAAATATAAATCATATAATAGGAACAAAAAAGAAAGCTTTTTAGGTTATCTTTAACGCAGGAGAATTTGTTTGTACATTTCCAGTTTTAACAAATTTTTGATTTTAACTTATTTAGCAAAAAAAAAATTGTAAACAAATACCGTGGAATTACTAACCGTGACCCACAGCCCACATAATGGTTCCATTATGTGAACCATTAGAGCCATCAGTATCCAAAAGGAAAAGGGCATGTGTAAGGGACTTACGAGAATGCAAGGCATGGTGAGATCAGATCTGTAATAGTGCGACATTCATTCGTTGCATCAAGTTTAGTTAAAATCGTCACGGATTGTGTAAATTATAAGTACATTCCGGAAACATACGCAGCTCAATCTAGTAGATTGAAATCCTATAAATAGTACAATTGTTTTACTAAAAATTAGTAAATTGACCTAGTTTGATCATTTTTATCATGCATGTATATTAGTTTAATTAAATTAAATAAAATATAATACATGAAAAATAAATACATAAACAAATAAATAGAATGACTATTAGATCTACAACATGAAATCAGGAGTGTAAATCTGCTGGAAAGCGTACTCTCTGGGATGGAAGTTATCGTCCTTAAGAGAAAAACGAGTTCATAAACTTGACTCTAAACAACGTTAAGAAATAATATGGTCAAGCGTTGAAGCGTTGCAATGGAAAAATCTCTGCAAGAGCGATCACAACTCGAAGATTGATTTATTTCATCTAAGAAATCTTCTTAATAAAGGAAGGTTAATTTCGCCCAATGATAAGTAATCGGCCTTCGCGCAGCAATTGCTATCAGAATCTGCAGGAAGGTCTCTGTGTAGTTTCATGATCCGAACACACCGTATGAGTCTAACTTAGTCTAACATGTTCCCTTGCCCTTAAGATGCTTTAAATCAAAGTCGTACATTTGAGACTTTCATCCATCTTATGACTTGGCCCCATGGATTGAACTTAATTACCATTTCAAAGCTAGTGCTGACATGTTCCCTCAATCCTTTGCACCTTTTCCTTCGAATCAATTATTATTATAGTTATTGTTATTTGTATTTTAATTATAAATGTTGTCCGGTGGGGATTCAAATAGAGATAAGAGTTTTCAGAGGCGCTTTGGAGCCTACAAAATATTCCTTTCCTTGCTCATAGTTCTTCGGTCAGTTGCATAATTCATCCTTCATGCAAGAACCTGATTATCGGTGTAAAAGATAAGAAGGCACTGATTTCCTGCCTCCTGCAAGGAGTTTTGAAAACAGAAAAAATAGATCCATTTTCTCATTTGGAGATGAAGACCACACACTCCTAAACAATGACTCACTTCAAAAAAAGATTGTTGTCAATAAGCATATCGCAGTTGTTTGTAAGTGTTGTGGAATAAATTTCGTTGAGCGCTTGACGAAACCAAATATAAAGTTTAATAGTCATCAAATCAATGGGCTTTCTTGGCATAGGAACATCCTTGAAAAATAGAGCCCTAATATGGCTATTGAACATCAACTACTTGACACTTGATTTTATCTTTCAACTCATTGACAAATTAGTGTTATATGAATATTCATTATAATGCCATTGTGAATTGATATTGCTTTTACTTTTCTAATTTGAAATTTGTTTTTTGATTGGTGTCTGACGACCAATTTTGATTGGGAAATGTATTTTGTTTTTATTGAAACAAAATTTCGCTCTTTGCTTAGCAATTTAAGGAGTTGAGTAGTAAAAGAAAGGTAATTGGGTTGCAGTGGAGGTCGAAGAAGTGTAGTTAAATATTATCCATAACGGAAGAATGTTCCTTTCTAAAACACAAAGCAATTCACTAATGCCCAGTTTTTTCAGTGCTAAATTAAATCTGAATTAACTCAGTTTAAGATAACTCCGGAATAAAATGAATCCCAAGTTTACCCATGAATTAGTTTTTCAGTGGTTAAGTTTGTCTCTATGCTATATATTAAATTGTCAAAAAACTATCGAAGGCTGTCAATTCTGTCAGATCAGTTGTTAAACGCGAGAATTCAAAAATAAACTGTTGGTGGTGTCGTGCCAATGTTGAATTCGTTCCCAACGTTGGGCTGGTAGCTTGCTTGAGCAAATAATTTTAAAATTACTGCTTGATTCATTAAAATTTATCCTAAACTAGGGGACCCGGCGACTTTGTCCCGCACTAAATAATGTTTTTTTTTATTAAACGATCGATGACAAAATTTTCGATTTGTAATTATTGATTGAATGAACGAATGTCCAAAACCAAAATTGATTTGGTATGCAACTCTCATATTTGTCGCCAACCGCAGCTCCTTGACATAATGCCACAAATAAGAAAGTTTAATTCAGGCTTTGATTTCATCGGCTGTCGTTGGTCATGGAATAACAAAAAGAACTTGTCAAAAATCGTCTGTCACCAGAATCCTTGCGTCTCCGAAATATATTATCACGTGTTATTGCGAAGATCTTTCATCGTCTATTTTATGTGCCATTTGCATTCATCTCCGATGATAATCTTACAACTCTGTTGCATGTCGTCAGTCAGTTGGAGATTCAACGGCAGTTTCAATGAAGAATTAGGCGCTCGATCACTAGCCAATTATAAAGCTTTGAATGCAAGAGGATGTAAAAATCGCTAGCGCAATTTCTGATCTCGAACCAACCGAGGCCAAGAGTTTTTAAGTAAGTAACGTTTCAAGCATCGAAGAAAATGGCTCCGTTTCGGTCGAGTCACTTTTATCAAAAAGTCCTTTCACCGCCATATACTTATAATAATGACTTTTATAGTTAAACTTTTAAACAAAAATGAGATGAATATCCGTATTATAAGTTTATCAAAAGATTTATTCAAAATAGATGTGAAATCTTTAAGAATGCAGAATTTATCAAAAATTTTGATAGGTGTGCACCACAATACCGATTTCTTTATTTTATTGCTTCATATCTAATTGTGTCATACAATGTGTTGATATTTGATAAGTATAATAGTGCTGATAGTTTGCGCTGACGTTTGAGCATTTTCACGGTAAATTTTTCTCAAGCCTGATTTGCAATCGCAACATGATCAATTTTTCTTAGAATCTGTCAGCTATCAAATGGCGAAGCATTAATATAGACCCGCCAAATCGGTTATAGAAAAACGGACCATCTCTGTGAAAAAAGTCATGACTTTTATGACAATGCTATGAGTTCTTCTAAATGGAATGAGTTCTGATCATAATCCTGTTGTCGGTCAACTGGGTGCTTTTCAGGTGTGAAATAAGAACAACAATTAGAAACATCCCATTTGATCTGGATGGCGTTGCTTCGAACGATCAAATTGAGCTTTACGTAACATTCTTCTCAGAAAAACCCCACAAGAAAAGTCTAACGTGGTCAAATCGCACGATCTCGGTGACCAATTTACATCACCTCCATGTGAGATGATCATGTCCTCGAATCAGCTCGAGCAGAATTTATAATGTGACGTGAGCTATCCACACCAAACGGGATGCATTGGACGCTCTGCATTGGATCTCATGCGGATTGGTATTGACCCAAATTCTACAAATTTGTTTGTTGACTTATCCTTTCATCCAGAAATGGGCGTCATTTCTGAAGACGATTTTTCGATGGAAACATACGTCATTTTCTATGGTCGTTTAACTTCAGGTAATTGATCAGTTGAATTTTATACGGGTGCAAGCCTTAATCGCGACGCAAAATTCGCCAAGTTGTGTGAAAGGCTAAGTTCCGAGTGAGCGATGCGCAATCGACTGTCTCGGATTATCCTGCACACTCTCATGGACGGCGGTGATGTTTTCGGCAGATCTTGCGTTTCTTCGATTTACACGTACGTTGGTACGTAAACGAACGTACGTTGGTCCACTGAACCAGTGGACTCAAACTCATCCAACAACGGAACAGAATTCTGATTTTGATAAAAGAATTTTATTATTTGCACGTGTTGTTGAACGCTTAATCCATCTATGGTGATTTGGAAAAACATATTGATGAAATGACAGCCAAATTGACAGATGTATCTTCAAAAATATGGCCGCTATCAACTGCCAAAGTTCGGAAATCCCAATCGGAAGACCCTTTTATAAAAAAGTAAATCGGTGTTTTGAAACATACCGTCGAGTTTGTCTTAAGAAATACAGCTATTTGGGCCCTTATTTTACAAATAAGGTCAATATGACATTTAAAGGAAAATTTATTGTCAAGTGTAACACCAAGATATTTTATTTCCGACTCCTCTGCAATTTGTTTGCTATCCACCATTATTATTTTACTGACTTGGAGAGCCATTTAAGTTTACAGTTTATTTTGTTTACACAGTCTTGCAGATTTTCACCCGTTATGTAAAATAGAGCATTGTCTGCGAAAAGGACCAACTTGCTAAATTTGACAAATTTTTCCATATCATTTATAGATACCGAAAAATAGGAGTAGACCTAAGATTGTGCACTGTGGTATACCTATGTCTACACTGTTTCCCGACGATACACTCTCGATAACCACTGTTCTTTGACATCTTCCTTTTACAAATGTCTTAAAGCACTTAAGTCCTCTTCCTTAAAAATAATATGCTAATAGTTTTGAGAGCAAAAAAATGTGATCAAGACTCTCAAAGGCACGATTTAGGTCAAGCTATCATAAAACACAATTTCTTTTGTCAATTTCTTTTTTCCAATTACTAATAACGTAATTTATACAGGTATAATGGTTTGAACGAAATTCGGGCTGATTTACACTAATAAAATTGATACCGTATAAATGTTCCACTTACCCTTTCCATTACCACTTTTTCTATTACTTTTTCATACGTTGTTACCATTTTTATCGGTCGATATTCACTGCATTTTATCGCATTTGCACTTTTTTTAATGGTACAATTCAAGACGAGTTTATATACAAAGTATCTTTGGACCAATAACTTTAAACGCCTCTCTTAACATTTCTACATTAATACAATTATAGTTTTTTTGTTTTATTCATTAGTTTAAGTAAACTCATTAAATCATTTTCAGTGACTGGACGAAACTTAAAATTTAGATTACACTCTTCAATAACATTAACATGTTCGGAACATATCACAGATTGTCTTGGGTCGTTAATACTATTGACTTAATATTTGTTAAATTTATCACAGATTATTGCACTTTCAGTCTCACTTTTGTCTTTAAATTTTAACACAGCCGTCCTTATCGTTTTAAATGTACTATATATTTCTTCAGTTGTCTCCACATGTCTTTCTGGGTATTTTATTTGTCTTTTTTTGCGTGATATAAAGATTGATTTGCTGTTTTCAATTGATTTTTTATAATATGTTATTAGTTATAATAGCAGCGTTGTATAAGTTGATTTTATAACTTCTAAATTCTTTATGATCATTTGAGAACAATTCTTAGGGCATATCTCTAGTGACGACCAAGCTTTTTGCTGCGGTTTTAAGATCAGCTGCTAATAATTCACTTAAGCTAAATCAAATTAAATAATAAATAATTTCTTAATGTATATATTTATGAATTTGTTTATTTATTTAATTATATATTATTTTTTATAATTTTTCTTATTTATTTATTTATTTAATAATATATTTATTTATTTATTCTTTTATTTATTATTTATTATTATTATTTATTTATTGATTTATTTTTTTTTTAAACCATACGGAAGGTTTTTTCGTTATTTCCTTCTTAAGCAAACAAAATTATTTGACAACCGCATACCTATTTAAATCAAAATGAATTAATTTTCAGTTGGAAGATTTGCTTTAAATATCGAATCTCTGTGTGAATTGTGCTGGCAACCTCCATTGTAATTTATAGAGGAAAATAAAATATCTAGCTATCTATCTATCTAAATTACTGCTTAAAAATCGAGTCGAAATTATGCTTACAAGTGCAACTTCAAAGTCCTATAATTTTCTCATTTCTAGAGATATTCTTGCACATTTTTGTTTCATTTTACTTAAAATTCTGTAAATAATCAAAAAATAAAAATTGGATACATCTCCATTGTTAATTTTTCTCTTACTTAAAGGAATTGAATTTGATTATAGATCTTTGTTTATTTTTATTTTTTACTGGTTAAACAATTTGTTTTCGTCTGAATTCATTTATTTCTTCATTGCAGATTTTCGATGCTAGTATTAACGACTGGCGCGTCGTTGATGAACGTACACACACGGATGTTATCGAAAAAATTGTTGATCCGCCGAAGAAAATTGTGTACATTGATGAGTTCACGAACATTGAAAAAGATACACAATATCAAGAAAATATACAAAATATCACCGACATATCTAGTAAATATGCACATCACAAACATATTTCAAAAGATATTTATGATGAAGTGGATCATGCAACGCGCGAAACTGCTAACATTTCAATTTCCGATTCACGAAACGTAGGTTGCTTCTTTTTAATTTTTTTGTTTGTTTTTATCAATAACCATTTAATTTTTCCATTACAGCTTAGAGTCGCAAACAATAAAACGAAAATAACAGCACATCAGAAGGATGAGAAGTGTATATGTGAAATTTGTACTTGTGGGTATGTTTATAAAGTTTTTTTTTTTAACTCTCGTTTATATTGACAGATGTAAAAGAATGCTATCTTTTAAGTATTTCATTCATTTTGCAGTCTTATGACTGCACTGAAAAACTTCGATAGTAAAAATACTTTCACTATTAATTTTGAATTCCTTTTTTTTTGTTTTTAATTTCTTGTTTATTTCCACTATTTTTATGAAATAAATTGTTTAGCAAAGAAACAATAAAAATGCTTAAACACTATTTGTACATAATTGTAAATGGCTGAACTGACGTTGGCTCTCATTACTGAACTTTCTTTCTTATTTGCAATAGCATTAACATATTCGTATATCAACATATATCAGGTTGGCAACTAAGTAATTGCGGATTTTTTTAGAAAATAAAAGACAATTTCTTCATGGAACGATACAACTTTATTCTGTTATGTATTGCCCAGGTACGATATGACATCATCATTATTACTGAAATTTTTACCATTCAAGAAGTTTTGCAAAGATCGAGATAAAAAGTAATCAGATGATGCAAGGTCAGAATTATATGGTGGTTGTGGCAAAACATCCCAACCAAGCTCCAATAATTTTTACCGAGTAACCAAAGTTGTGTGTGGCCTTGCATTGTCATGATCGGCTTTTGATTTTGTTTGATCTGGTTCACCTGGCTTGCTCCACGATCTTTTCCGATTGACATTGTTATAAACAACGCATTAGTGGTAAATGATTTTCTCTCAGTTCATGAGGAACTCAAATATCGCGTTTTCGTACATAGCAAAGTTGTTTTAAGCGACTTTCAATGCATGTATGTGATACATGAAGCTTCTCTGCAATCTCACGTGTTGAACTGTGACGATCTGAATCTATTATTGCTTTGATTAGGTCGTCATCAACTTCAACTGGACGACCAGAGCGTTTTGTCATCTTCGAATGAAAAATCACCCGAACTTCGTCACCATAAACAGCATATAACTTTTTGTGAGTTGAATTACCAACTATCAAATAACAAAATGTGTTTGACATTTCGATTAAGTCAGCAAACATAAAAATTCTACTTAAGCCATCTATGAGCGAAATCCGCAATAACTTAGTTGCCAACCTGATATTTATCATATGCAATAATAAAGAGGAAAAGGTGGAGGCAAAAAAATCTTCTAAACAAATGTTTTTTTACATAGAAAACCTACAACCTAATATAATAAAACAAACAAAAAAAAAAGACAAAACAAAAATAACTCAAACTAACTTATAATTACTAAGTTTTTTTTAATTTATTAATTAACTAATTTACTTATATATTTATATATATATATATATATTTATTTATTTATTTATTATTTATTTATTTATTTAATAGTTTATTTTTTTTTTTTTTATTTATTCATTTTTTAATTTAGTTTATTCATTTATATATTTATATATATATTTATTAATGTATATATGTATATTGTGATTTATATATCTTATTTTATTTTTATTAACTTGTTAAGCATATTTGAGATCCGCTATAGCTTTCTTGCCTTCCATTCTCTCCTAACTTGGAAAACTTAATTTGTTAAGTATTTTAATAAGGTTTTTCTTGTAGCTTTTCCTTCGACTTCTCATTATATTGAACTGTGATGCTTCTAATAATAATGTTAATTTTTTCAGAAGTAAAGTAGAGTTATACTAAATCTCTGCAAATTGTGCAATACAGCCTTAAGAATGAAAAAATGAAAATATTTTCAACTACAATAAATATACAATACAATACAATACAATACAATACAACTTCTCACCAATCTTGCAACTAGTATTTTTCAGGGTTTGACCTTTCGTCATTATTTATATCTCTATCAGGCACGCTCATGTTGTTTCTCCAGCTTATGGCTGATAGAAGATTCTTTTCTAGACATACAATTGGTACGGATAAAGAGTCTGATTAATAGCCATGTGCATCTAGGTATAAAAATACCTCAGGAAATTTGTGTCCACTTTCCAATGAATTCCTAAAATACTTAGGATTAGGATAAAACAAACCCGATATGAGTTCATTCTCAGTTACATTCGCTGACCGCGCGAAATGATCCCTCTCAAGTTGCAGAATAACATTGTCAATTCTGGCCACACCGGCAGCATCCAATGGTCTTTTGATAGAGATGTAATGGGAAGTCGGAATGAGCGCTTCTATATAAACGCGTGTAAGCTCGTAGGCATTTTCGCTCGAAAATTCTGTATTTTAAGACGGACAAATATTCCACCATACTGGACTCGCATGTGTCTAAATTGGCTTGGTAGCAAATGAACCTCACATCGAATCGAATATAATTGGTGTAGAAAAGCGTTTTGAGCGACACAAATGCCGACCTTGTTTTTGTAAACTCACAATGAGTTATAATACAAAAATTTGTCCAAATGAACAACCAAATACACCAAAACCTCGGCTTGCGTCGTTCCGTCGTTTAAAAATTATCGTGGTTTCGAAACGGCATCGTTTTTATTTCAGTTAACGTCGTTCACATAATGTTGTGGTTTCTAAGTTGCGTCGATATTATTTCGGTTGGCGTTTTTGTTATAAATTTTTAAATTTTTTTTTGTAAAAAAAAGGATTCCCCAAGTTTAATATTTTATACATATGTACTATACATACATAGACAATTAGTTTGGAAAAATATTTACAACAGTGAAGTTTAAATATTTTGCAGTCAACACTGGAAGTCTTGATTTAACTCCCACCACAATAAGAACAATTCGTAACCGCGATGCTGATAAAATAAAAGAGTTTGCAAAGACTGCTATACCATTACGTTCTAAACAAATAAAAAAGGAAAAGAAGTCCTTTTATGATAAAAATGGAGTCACTCCTAAGCGTTTGAATAGAAAACTAAAATCAGCGAAGGATGCCACTTAGCAAAATAGTTTTATAGAAAAAAGCCTTGACCTTGTTTAGTGATCTTAAAGATAGTTCTCCTTTATCAAGTGGTAGATATTTGGTTGGTTTCAAAACCCGAGCAAATGAAAAAAATTAAAATTCAATTCAAAATTCAGTTAAAGCCATTATTGAAGAAGCTGGATATTCTCCGAAGCAAGTTCTAAATGTTGAAGAAAAAGGTCTATTTTGGGTGTCTGGGAATAAAGTCAGCAAAAAAAGGCTTGCTCTTCTTCTAGGAGGAAATCCAGAGGGCGATTTTTAATTTAAGCCTTTCTGGTCTACCGTTCTGAAAATTCGAGGATTTTAAAAATGTGAAAAAGTGTGACCTTCCGATTTATTGGAGAGCGAAAGAGAACCCCTCGATGACTGCAGCTCTATTTAGAGATTGGGTAGAAAAATGGGCAGCTCCTGACTTAAAATCCTATTTTTATGCTTAAAATATATATTTTTAAATTTTGTTGATAAAAGACGAATAGAATTAAAAAAAATCATGTATGAGCGGAAGTTGGCGTCAAATATCGCCAGCATGCATGAGTAAAATTGAAGCCAAAGTTAATGATGAACCAACCGTTCGAAGAGAACTAACCGAATTAGCAGCGGCAACAAACTTGACGAGTTATTGATATCGCACAATGAAGTGTTTCAAAACGAACATTTCATTGATATTAATGTTGAACTTGCTTTGGAATATGATATTGTTGCACCAAAAGTGGTTGTTGAAGAAATGAAATTAACAACTGTCTTACTTCGAGAACAATGCAACTTATTTCACAACGTAGTTTAAAAGTAACAAACTCTGTGACAGACGCGGTCAATTGTCACAAAGAAATTAATTTGAATAAAACTGAAGTCACAATTTAATTTATTGATTTTTTAACTAGTTCAATTAGTTTTATGAAATATTTTTTGTCCTATTATTTGGTTGCAATTGCATTTTTATTCTTTCAATTCATTTACTTACTTGCTAGACAAAAAATTTTTAAATCTAGCTTAATTAACTTAACTTTTAATAAACTAACTTACTGGACCCCTTCGGGCGCTCTAATATCTAAAATTTAATCCTAATCCTTTCAATTTATTGTACTTACTATAACTTTTATTTAAATTAGACTAACTTATTATAGAACTAAGAAAATATTATTGTTTAAAAACAAAAACTCAGTATATGAACTTTTTAATATTAGCAAGTCGGAATTACCCTCTCCCATTTATTTAGAGTTTCCAGCCTTGGCAGAATGATTAAAGAATATCGAACTTAATTTGAAGTTCGTTTTGTATTTCGCTTTTATTAGAGCCATGAGCGTACAGGATGACGTCGTCTAGGAATGCTATCCAAATCGCTCATATTAAAGAGCATTGGTGCCAAAACTATACCTTGTCGCAGACCATTAATGGCGTCAAAAACTTCGCGTCGTGTGCTTTCTATCTATTACCATAAATTTCTTTTCGCGTATCATAGATGTGATACTTCTTATAAGATAACAGGCAAACCCTTAAATGATTTATTCACATATATCCCCTAGACAGGCACCTGTACATCTTTTGCAATTAAGGTTCTAGTTAACATCGGAAACTAGTTTTGTAATTTTTCATGCACTACCGAATGGTTTCTTTTGAATCCAAATTGATTCCGCGGTATTATCGCCTTTGCTTCGCACGCGAACTTAATTGATTTGGTAACTACTATTTCAAAAACACCTTCCCAATATTAGGTAGGGGACTAATTGGCTAATAATTAGAAGGATCAGAAGGATCTTTCTTATTTTTTAACTACTGGAAAAGCCTTCGATATTTTCCAACAGCTTGGGAAGTAGAAGTTGTAATGCAAATAATAAAAAATTACGCAGTATTGCCTAATGATTTCGTAGGGTATATGTTTAAGCACGATATTTGGAATGCCTTCTTATCATGTGGTCTTTTTTGTTACTCAGTCTCCTGAATATTTCAGTTAGATCGTCGAGCATTACGTAATAGTTGTTTATCTGTTATGTTGTAAGTCCACCGGCTTTCGTTTCGTGAGAAAATTGAGAAAGTCTCTGTGAAACTGTTTTGATTGTTGAATCTTAATATTTCCTCAGCCATCACGACAGATTTCCGGCTTAAGCTCGCGTGGACTGAACTGGGTGACAATAATTTGGAGTTTATTTGTTTATTTATTTATTTATTCCACTGTCGATTATATCATGATCTTCGGGTATAGATTAGTGGTGTTGATTAATCCCTGTCCGAGAGAGGAATACTTCAGACACTTCCACTCTCAGTTTTGGAATGTTGATAATAAATATTTTGAGGCTTAAAAATCTATTTGATCTAGTGGAACAAAGTCCCAGAGCCAGTTTTCATTACTCTTTCAGCTCGATGCCTCCAATAGTCATTAACAGAATTCCGAAATTGTTGTTTGAGAAAGAATTTTCACATTCCTCAGGAGGTACTTTAGCCTTTTAAGCTCCATGTTTGTTGCTTCATCCTGAAACGGTTGGTGTTTTCGATTAACCTGAGTAAAAAGGAAGCTTTTGTGCGTCTATTATGTCATCAGGTCACGATTAAGATAACATTTCATGCTATTTTTTCTATTGAGCTACAGTACTGACGAGTCCATTGCTTCCTTTACTACAAAAACACTTCAAAACTTTGAGATTGAAGAATATTTAATAATATTTAATAATAATATTTAATAATAATAAACTTCATATAAAGAAGTGTAAAAATATTGCATTCTTTTTCGTTTGGTTTATAATTTATAAAACATTGACTTAAAAATGAATAAAAAATATTCACATGAAAGTTAAAGTAGATATTAAGGTCGTCTTTTCATTTTACTCCAACTCTGATGTTGAAGTAGGAAAAGGCGCTTGAAATACTTTGCAATCCGAAATTTTGAGGCTGCTATAACTCTATCAGATTAATAATAATGTTATATTAAAATGAAGAGGGAATATTTTATATGGAACCGAACGATAGTATAATTTCCAAACGATGTACAGCGTACACTTTATGTATTTTTTTTTTAACAATTACTTAATCGTTTTCCCACTTATTGGTCAGACCTGTGGCCCTAGTTCAGCTTACGCCACAGAATGGTTATGGACCAGTGAACGCGGTTCTTGAACCAGCTCGTTGAGCCCGTTAGCAAAATCTACCAACTGCGCCACTTTGGCTTTATAAGAGCTCGACAGTCAGCAAAAGAAGAATTATGATGCAAGCTATTGTTGGGTATTGAGGTGCCGACGAACAAAGAATAAGAATTGATGTGATAAATGACAGATGCTACTTACAAATTTTGTTCGTAAATGACAGATGCTAATTACAAATTCTGTGCGTTTGTTAGTTATCCCAGAAGCCTACTATCAGTTTTGTTTAAATCATCAAAGTACTTCTTTGAAGATTGCAGATACAAATGTGTAGGTCCTCTAGGGATGCTATAAAGAATTGGCGAAGCTGTCAATTGTGGGACCTCACGGACAGCCATTGGCGAGTCGAAGTGTAGTCCGATATCTCGGTATTTGGCTAGACCAGTTTCAACAAAAATGTAGACGCTGCTCTCACCAGAGCCAATGGGGCTTTTCCCCAAGCAAAGAGTGCTTTATAGCCAGCAACTCGATGCCAGGGTGAAGGTAATCTGCTACCTGGCCCTCGTCCATGGATGCCCCGTGTGGTTCAACGTGGTAGCAAGCTTAATGGAAAAGATTCGGTTATTTGAGAGGCGATATCTCAGGGCTTGCCTAGGTTTATACAGAACTCCAAAGTCTGAATACGAAAAATTCTATCCCAACGAGGTTCTATAGAATAGAGCGAACGTAATTAGAGTAGACAATTTTCTTATTAAGCTGACACGAAATCACGTTGCAAGAGCAATGAACTCTGTCAACAATCTAATCCGCGGTGCCTACAATTTCAATGACAGGTATTACAAGCAGGTGCGTCTTAACGGTTTTGTCCCCCCAGAGGCTTTTCTCTATGTAGACAATCTAATCTTCAACATTGCCCGAAAAGCTGTGGATAAGCGGCTTAACTATGAGCGAGACGTTGCAAATAGTTCCACGGAACGTCTGAGGATTAGTAGAGCGGTTTCTGACGGCGATATAAAAGAAGCCGCCCGCCAGCACCAATATTTTTGGTGGCCTCTTTTGTTATTTTTAGATAGCTGATAGCCTTGGTCTATTAATATAAATAATAAAAATATTAATAAAAAACTATATCAATAGTTAACATATTATTTTATTTTTATTCTAGTCGTCACCACTGTGTTAGCAGTCAGACGAATGCAAAGACTTCAGAATCGAAAAATGTTTCTAGTATGCAAATGACTGAAACTCGGAGTCAACAAATTGGTAAGTTAAAAGACTCACTAATGTTTTTTTTTTATAAAAATATTAAAAAACCAAAAAAAAAATCTTTATGAAAGACTTTGTACTGAGAAACTGGAGCTCTATATAAAAGGAGCCCTTAGTTATTGTCGCTTGAAAACTAGAAATTTATTTATCCAAATTTCTCCCAATTTACAAGGGGCCCTTTGTGTTGGCCGGCCGGCGGCTTAATTGAATTGATTGCCTCTGTTACTGTAAGAGTTTGATATTGTCCAACCGTTTCATCCACTATGTCCGGGAATAACATCGCTTCTACATAATCTGCTGATTTTCAAAAGCTTAGACCTCCGCTTGAAAAACACCTTGAATTCGGAAGGACTGAGACTGCATTTTGGTACGCAGGAAGTTTTACAGACTTACGAAAAATGTGAATTTACTGTGCACTCGGGGTCGAACATTTTGATAAATAAGTTTCCAGGAAGATTCCGTAAAATAACTAAGTCATCTGCGCGTACAACTATCTTTATCTTTTTCCTGTAATTGATTCCGAAATTTCACACATTTTTGCGATAGCATCGTCCGTGGCAGATATCACAAATTTCTTTGTTTTCGGCTTTGTTGTATCCAATTTTTTTCTGATCGAAGATCTCCAATCCTCCCAAACCTTGAAGAAAACATTTCATTAAACTATTTTTTTGTTTTATTTCTTTTTATTTATTATCTATGATGTAACATATTTCATGACTGTTGAGCTCAGTCTTTGGTTTTTTCAAGAAAACAACAACAAGATTAATTAATGATGCTTATGAATTTCACATAAAAAAAAATGTTTTACTTTTCAGATACATCTGATGACCAACTGACAATTCGCAAAAATACCTGGACAAAGAAAGATCTCGAAAAGGCAAGACGCGACGCGCAATCCTTAAAAAGTAGAACCCATCATTTACAGGTCGATCAAGAACATGTCAACGAAACAAATGACACACTTGTGTCAGTTACCAACACGGAATCCCAAAATGAATCAAACAAATTGACGAAAGTTATAAACTCAATCGATCTTCCCACAGTTGTTAAACATACCGACAATCTCAATATTGAAGGTGAATTTATAATTCCTGAAAATGAGCAGTTCCCGACCAGTGACAAAACTGTTCAGCTAATAAGAACTGATAACTTGCGCACTGAAGAAGAAATGACGTTTGACCGGAAAGACGAATATAGGTTTGTAAGGCGACCGGAGTTGATCCGTCCGAAAAACAATTTGTACCTGGAAGGAGACATGTTTATGACTACGGAGCAAACCTATCAAGTTACAGAGCCAATGGATAGTCCAAAACTCAAACGCCCTACTGATAACCTGTACATTGAAGGAGATTTCTTTGTTCCAGAAACTGAAATTTACAAACCAACTGAAAAACGCACACAAATTCGGCCAGTGGACAATTTGAAACCCGAAGGCGAATTTTCAAAACGGCAAAAAGATGAATTTCGATTTGCTGAAAAGAGTATTCGAATGATCAGAGAGGACAATTTAAAAACCGAAGGCGAAATGATATTCGAAGAAAAACAAGAGTATCACTTTGTCACAAGACCTGACCAAGTTAAGCCCACAGATAATCTCAAGTCAGAAGGCAATTTCTACACACCAGATAAAATGGAATTCAAACCTGCTGATCGACCTACGCAAAAGAGGCCAGAGGACAATTTGCATCCGGAAGGTGAGTTCTATACGCCGGAAAAACAACAATTCAAACCTGCTGAAAGGCCAAAGCAAAAGAGGCCCGAGGATAACTTGCACCCAGAAGGTGACTTTTATACTCCGGAAAAGACCAAGTTCCAGCCAGCAGAGAGACCGAAACAGAAAAAACCGGAGGACAATTTGCATCCAGAAGGAGAATTCTATGCCCCTGATAGGCCTGACTTCCATCCAGCTGAAAGGCCTACTCCAAAACGTCCTGAAGATAATTTGCATCCAGAGGGTGCCTTCTATACACCGGAAAAGCAGAAATACAGACCGGCCGAGAAGCCTGTGCAGAAAAAACCGACTGATAGCCTCCGTCCCGAAGGCGAGTTTTATGCCCCCGAACAGCAAGAATTTAGACCAGCAGAAAGGCCTGTGCAAAAACGGCCAGAAGATAATTTGAAGCCCGAAGGCGAGTTTTCAGTACCACAGAAAGAGAAGTTTCGACCGGCAGAAAAGACCGTCCGAATTATTCGAGAGGACAATTTGAAGACAGAGGGTGAAATGATATTTGAAGAAAAGCGAGAATATCATTTTGTGACAAGACCTGACCAAGTTAAGCCTTTAGATAACCTCAAGCCAGAAGGCAAGTTCTACACGCCAGATAAAATGGAATTCAAACCAGCTGAACGACCTACCCAAAAGAGACCAGAGGACAATTTGCATCCGGAAGGTGAGTTCTACACGCCGGAAAAACAGCAATTCAAACCTTCTGAAAGGCCAAAGCAAAAGAGGCCCGAAGATAACTTGCATCCAGAAGGTGACTTTTATACTCCGGAAAAGACCAAGTTCCAGCCAGCAGAGAGACCGAAACAGAAAAAACCGGAGGACAATTTGCATCCAGAAGGAGAATTCTATGCCCCTGATAGACCTGACTTTCATCCAGCTGAAAGGCCTACTCCAAAACGCCCTGAAGATAATTTGCATCCAGAGGGTGCCTTCTATACACCGGAAAAGCAGAAATACAGACCGGCCGAGAAGCCTGTGCAGAAAAAACCGACTGATAACCTCCGTCCCGAAGGCGAGTTTTATGCCCCCGAACAGCAAGAATTTAGACCAGCAGAAAGGCCTGTGCAAAAACGGCCAGAAGATAATTTGAAGCCCGAAGGCGAGTTTTCAGTACCACAGAAAGAGAAGTTCCGACCGGCGGAAAAGACCGTCCGAATTATTCGAGAGGACAATTTGAAGACAGAGGGTGAAATGATATTTGAAGAAAAGCGAGAATATCATTTTGTGACAAGACCTGACCAAGTAAAGCCTTTAGATAACCTCAAGCCAGAAGGCAAATTCTACACGCCAGATAAAATGGAATTCAAACCAGCTGAACGACCTACGCAAAAGAGGCCAGAGGACAATTTGCATCCAGAAGGTGAGTTCTACACAACGGAAAAACAGCAATTCAAACCTGCTGAAAGGCCAAAGCAAAAGAGGCCCGAAGATAACTTGCATCCAGAAGGTGACTTTTATACTCCGGAAAAGACCAAGTTCCAGCCAGCAGAGAGACCGAAACAGAAAAAACCGGAGGACAATTTGCATCCAGAAGGAGAATTCTATGCCCCTGATAGACCTGACTTCCATCCTGCTGAAAGGCCTACTCCAAAACGCCCTGAAGATAATTTGCATCCAGAGGGTGCCTTCTATACACCGGAAAAGCAGAAATACAGACCGGCCGAGAAGCCTGTGCAGAAAAAACCGACTGATAACCTCCGTCCCGAAGGCGAGTTTTATGCCCCCGAACAGCAAGAATTTAGACCAGCAGAAAGGCCTGTGCAAAAACGGCCAGAAGATAATTTGAAGCCAGAAGGCGAGTTTTCAGTACCACAGAAAGAGAAGTTCCGACCGGCCGAAAAGACCGTCCGAATTGTTCGAGAGGACAATTTGAAGACAGAGGGTGAAATGATATTCGAAGAAAAGCGAGAATATCACTTTGTCAAAAGACCTGACCAAGTTAAGCCTTCAGATAATCTCAAGCCAGAAGGTAAGTTCTACACACCAGATAAAATGGAATTCAAACCAGCTGAACGACCTACGCAAAAGAGGCCAGAGGACAATTTGCATCCAGAAGGTGAGTTCTATACGCCGGAAAAACAGCAATTCAAACCTGCTGAAAGGCCAAAGCAAAAGAGGCCCGAGGATAACTTGCACCCAGAAGGTGACTTTTATACTCCGGAAAAGACCAAGTTCCAGCCAGCAGAGAGACCGAAACAGAAAAAACCGGAGGACAATTTGCATCCAGAAGGAGAATTCTATGCCCCTGATAGACCTGACTTCCATCCTGCTGAAAGGCATACTCCAAAACGCCCTGAAGATAATTTGCATCCAGAGGGTGCCTTCTATACACCGGAAAAGCAGAAATACAGACCGGCCGAGAAGCCTGTGCAGAAAAAACCGACTGATAACCTCCGTCCCGAAGGCGAGTTTTATGCCCCCGAACAGCAAGAATTTAGACCAGCAGAAAGGCCTGTGCAAAAACGACCAGAAGATAATTTGAAGCCAGAAGGCGAGTTTTCAGTACCACAGAAAGAGAAGTTCCGACCGGCGGAAAAGACCGTCCGAATTATTCGAGAGGACAATTTGAAGATAGAGGGTGAAATGATATTCGAAGAAAAGCGAGAATATCACTTTGTCAAAAGACCTGACCAAGTTAAGCCTTCAGATAATCTCAAGCCAGAAGGTAAGTTCTACACACCAGATAAAATGGAATTCAAACCAGCTGAACGACCTACGCAAAAGAGGCCAGAGGACAATTTGCATCCAGAAGGTGAGTTCTATACGCCGGAAAAACAGCAATTCAAACCTGCTGAAAGGCCAAAGCAAAAGAGGCCCGAGGATAACTTGCACCCAGAAGGTGACTTTTATACTCCGGAAAAGACCAAGTTCCAGCCAGCAGAGAGACCGAAACAGAAAAAACCGGAGGACAATTTGCATCCAGAAGGAGAATTCTATGCCCCTGATAGGCCTGACTTCCATCCAGCTGAAAGGCCTACTCCAAAACGCCCTGAAGATAATTTGCATCCAGAGGGTGCCTTCTATACACCGGAAAAGCAGAAATACAGACCGGCCGAGAAGCCTGTGCAGAAAAAACCGACTGATAACCTCCGTCCCGAAGGCGAGTTTTATGCCCCCGAACAGCAAGAATTTAGACCAGCAGAAAGGCCTGTGCAAAAACGGCCAGAAGATAATTTGAAGCCCGAAGGCGAGTTTTCAGTACCACAGAAAGAGAAGTTCCGACCGGCGGAAAAGACCGTCCGAATTATTCGAGAGGACAATTTGAAGACAGAGGGTGAAATGATATTCGAAGAAAAGCGAGAATATCATTTTGTCAAAAGACCTGACCAAGTTAAGCCTTCAGATAATCTCAAGCCAGAAGGTAAGTTCTACACACCAGATAAAATGGAATTCAAGCCAGCTGAACGACCTACGCAAAAGAGGCCAGAGGACAATTTGCATCCAGAAGGTGAGTTCTATACGCCGGAAAAACAGCAATTCAAACCTGCTGAAAGGCCAAAGCAAAAGAGGCCCGAGGATAACTTGCACCCAGAAGGTGACTTTTATACTCCGGAAAAGACCAAGTTCCAGCCAGCAGAGAGACCGAAACAGAAAAAACCGGAGGACAATTTGCATCCAGAAGGAGAATTCTATGCCCCTGATAGACCTGACTTCCATCCTGCTGAAAGGCCTACTCCAAAACGCCCTGAAGATAATTTGCATCCAGAGGGTGCCTTCTATACACCGGAAAAGCAGAAATACAGACCGGCCGAGAAGCCTGTGCAGAAAAAACCGACTGATAACCTCCGTCCCGAAGGCGAGTTTTATGCCCCCGAACAGCAAGAATTTAGACCAGCAGAAAGGCCTGTGCAAAAACGACATGAAGATAATTTGAAGCCAGAAGGCGAGTTTTCAGTACCACAGAAAGAGAAGTTCCGACCGGCGGAAAAGACCGTCCGAATTATTCGAGAGGACAATTTGAAGACAGAGGGTGAAATGATATTCGAAGAAAAGCGAGAATATCACTTTGTCAAAAGACCTGACCAAGTTAAGCCTTCAGATAATCTCAAGCCAGAAGGTAAGTTCTACACACCAGATAAAATGGAATTCAAACCAGCTGAACGACCTACGCAAAAGAGGCCAGAGGACAATTTGCATCCAGAAGGTGAGTTCTATACGCCGGAAAAACAGCAATTCAAACCTGCTGAAAGGCCAAAGCAAAAGAGGCCCGAGGATAACTTGCACCCAGAAGGTGACTTTTATACTCCGGAAAAGACCAAGTTCCAGCCAGCAGAGAGACCGAAACAGAAAAAACCGGAGGACAATTTGCATCCAGAAGGAGAATTCTATGCCCCTGATAGGCCTGACTTCCATCCAGCTGAAAGGCCTACTCCAAAACGCCCTGAAGATAATTTGCATCCAGAGGGTGCCTTCTATACACCGGAAAAGCAGAAATACAGACCGGCCGAGAAGCCTGTGCAGAAAAAACCGACTGATAACCTCCGTCCCGAAGGCGAGTTTTATGCCCCCGAACAGCAAGAATTTAGACCAGCAGAAAGGCCTGTGCAAAAACGGCCAGAGGATAATTTGAAGCCCGAAGGCGAGTTTTCAGTACCACAGAAAGAGAAGTTCCGACCGGCGGAAAAGACCGTCCGAATTATTCGAGAGGACAATTTGAAGACAGAGGGTGAAATGATATTCGAAGAAAAGCGAGAATATCATTTTGTCAAAAGACCTGACCAAGTTAAGCCTTCAGATAATCTCAAGCCAGAAGGTAAGTTCTACACACCAGATAAAATGGAATTCAAGCCAGCTGAACGACCTACGCAAAAGAGGCCAGAGGACAATTTGCATCCAGAAGGTGAGTTCTATACGCCGGAAAAACAGCAATTCAAACCTGCTGAAAGGCCAAAGCAAAAGAGGCCCGAGGATAACTTGCACCCAGAAGGTGACTTTTATACTCCGGAAAAGACCAAGTTCCAGCCAGCAGAGAGACCGAAACAGAAAAAACCGGAGGACAATTTGCATCCAGAAGGAGAATTCTATGCCCCTGATAGGCCTGACTTCCATCCAGCTGAAAGACCTACTCCAAAACGCCCTGAAGATAATTTGCGTCCAGAGGGTGCCTTCTATACACCGGAAAAGCAGAAATACAGACCGGCCGAGAAGCCTGTGCAGAAAAAACCGACTGATAACCTCCGTCCCGAAGGTGAGTTTTATGCCCCCGAACAGCAAGAATTTAGACCAGCAGAAAGGCCTGTGCAAAAACGGCCAGAAGATAATTTGAAGCCCGAAGGCGAGTTTTCAGTACCACAGAAAGAGAAGTTCCGACCGGCGGAAAAGACCGTCCAAATTATTCGAGAGGACAATTTGAAGACAGAGGGTGAAATGATATTCGAAGAAAAGCGAGAATATCATTTTGTCAAAAGACCTGACCAAGTTAAGCCTTCAGATAATCTCAAGCCAGAAGGTGAGTTCTACACACCAGATAAAATGGAATTCAAACCAGCTGAACGACCTACGCAAAAGAGGCCAGAGGACAATTTGCATCCAGAAGGTGAGTTCTATACGCCGGAAAAACAGCAATTCAAACCTGCTGAAAGGCCAAAGCAAAAGAGGCCCGAGGATAACTTGCACCCAGAAGGTGACTTTTATACTCCGGAAAAGACCAAGTTCCAGCCAGCAGAGAGACCGAAACAGAAAAAACCGGAGGACAATTTGCATCCAGAAGGAGAATTCTATGCTCCTGATAGGCCTGACTTCCATCCAGCTGAAAGGCCTACTCCAAAACGCCCTGAAGATAATTTGCATCCAGAGGGTGCCTTCTTTACACCGGAAAAGCAGAAATACAGACCGGCCGAGAAGCCTGTGCAGAAAAAACCGACTGATAACCTCCGTCCCGAAGGCGAGTTTTATGCCCCCGAACAGCAAGAATTTAGACCAGCAGAAAGGCCTGTGCAAAAACGGCCAGAAGATAATTTGAAGCCCGAAGGCGAGTTTTCAGTACCACAGAAAGAGAAGTTCCGACCGGCGGAAAAGACCGTCCGAATTATTCGAGAGGACAATTTGAAGACAGAGGGTGAAATGATATTCGAAGAAAAGCGAGAATATCATTTTGTCAAAAGACCTGACCAAGTTAAGCCTTCAGATAATCTCAAGCCAGAAGGTAAGTTCTACACACCAGATAAAATGGAATTCAAACCAGCTGAACGACCTACGCAAAAGAGGCCAGAGGACAATTTGCATCCAGAAGGTGAGTTCTATACGCCGGGAAAACAGCAATTCAAACCTGCTGAAAGGCCAAAGCAAAAGAGGCCCGAGGATAACTTGCACCCAGAAGGTGACTTTTATACTCCGGAAAAGACCAAGTTCCAGCCAGCAGAGAGACCGAAACAGAAAAAACCGGAGGACAATTTGCATCCAGAAGGAGAATTCTATGCCCCTGATAGGCCTGACTTCCATCCAGCTGAAAGGCCTACTCCAAAACGCCCTGAAGATAATTTGCATCCAGAGGGTGCCTTCTATACACCGGAAAAGCAGAAATACAGACCGGCCGAGAAGCCTGTGCAGAAAAAACCGACTGATAACCTCCGTCCCGAAGGCGAGTTTTATGCCCCCGAACAGCAAATATTTAGACCAGCAGAAAGGCCTGTGCAAAAACGGCCAGAAGATAATTTGAAGCCCGAAGGCGAGTTTTCAGTACCACAGAAAGAGAAGTTCCGACCGGCGGAAAAGACCGTCCGAATTATTCGAGAGGACAATTTGAAGACAGAGGGTGAAATGATATTCGAAGAAAAGCGAGAATATCATTTTGTCAAAAGACCTGACCAAGTTAAGCCTTCAGATAATCTGAAGCCAGAAGGTAAGTTCTACACACCAGATAAAATGGAATTCAAGCCAGCTGAACGACCTACGCAAAAGAGGCCAGAGGACAATTTGCATCCAGAAGGTGAGTTCTATACGCCGGAAAAACAGCAATTCAAACCTGCTGAAAGGCCAAAGCAAAAGAGGCCCGAGGATAACTTGCACCCAGAAGGTGACTTTTATACTCCGGAAAAGACCAAGTTCCAGCCAGCAGAGAGACCGAAACAGAAAAAACCGGAGGACAATTTGCATCCAGAAGGAGAATTCTATGCCCCTGATAGACCTGACTTCCATCCTGCTGAAAGGCCTACTCCAAAACGCCCTGAAGATAATTTGCATCCAGAGGGTGCCTTCTATACACCGGAAAAGCAGAAATACAGACCGGCCGAGAAGCCTGTGCAGAAAAAACCGACTGATAACCTCCGTCCCGAAGGCGAGTTTTATGCCCCCGAACAGCAAGAATTTAGACCAGCAGAAAGGCCTGTGCAAAAACGGCCAGAAGATAATTTGAAGCCCGAAGGCGAGTTTTCAGTACCACAGAAAGAGAAGTTCCGACCGGCGGAAAAGACCGTCCGAATTATTCGAGAGGACAATTTGAAGACAGAGGGTGAAATGATATTCGAAGAAAAGCGAGAATATCACTTTGTCAAAAGACCTGACCAAGTTAAGCCTTCAGATAATCTCAAGCCAGAAGGTAAGTTCTACACACCAGATAAAATGGAATTCAAACCAGCTGAACGACCTACGCAAAAGAGGCCAGAGGACAATTTGCATCCAGAAGGTGAGTTCTATACGCCGGAAAAACAGCAATTCAAACCTGCTGAAAGGCCAAAGCAAAAGAGGCCCGAGGATAACTTGCACCCAGAAGGTGACTTTTATACTCCGGAAAAGACCAAGTTCCAGCCAGCAGAGAGACCGAAACAGAAAAAACCGGAGGACAATTTGCATCCAGAAGGAGAATTCTATGCCCCTGATAGACCTGACTTCCATCCTGCTGAAAGGCCTACTCCAAAACGCCCTGAAGATAATTTGCATCCAGAGGGTGCTTTCTATACACCGGAAAAGCAGAAATACAGACCGGCCGAGAAGCCTGCGCAGAAAAAACCGACTGATAACCTCCGTCCCGAAGGCGAGTTTTATGCCCCCGAACAGCAAGAATTTAGACCAGCAGAAAGGCCTGTGCAAAAACGGCCAGAAGATAATTTGAAGCCCGAAGGCGAGTTTTCAGTACCACAGAAAGAGAAGTTCCGACCGGCGGAAAAGACCGTCCGAATTATTCGAGAGGACAATTTGAAGACAGAGGGTGAAATGATATTTGAAGAAAAGCGAGAATATCATTTTGTGACAAGACCTGACCAAGTAAAGCCTTTAGATAACCTCAAGCCAGAAGGAAAGTTCTACACGCCAGATAAAATGGAATTCAAAACAGCTGAACGACCTACGCAAAAGAGGCCAGAGGACAATTTGCATCCAGAAGGTGAGTTCTATACGCCGGAAAAACAGCAATTCAAACCTGCTGAAAGGCCAAAGCAAAAGAGGCCCGAGGATAACTTGCACCCAGAAGGTGACTTTTATACTCCGGAAAAGACCAAGTTCCAGCCAGCAGAGAGACCGAAACAGAAAAAACCGGAGGACAATTTGCATCCAGAAGGAGAATTCTATGCCCCTGATAGACCTGACTTCCATCCTGCTGAAAGACCTACTCCAAAACGCCCTGAAGATAATTTGCATCCAGAGGGTGCCTTCTATACACCGGAAAAGCAGAAATACAGACCGGCCGAGAAGCCTGTGCAGAAAAAACCGACTGATAACCTCCGTCCCGAAGGCGAGTTTTATGCTCCCGAACAGCAAGAATTTACACCAGCAGAAAGGCCTGTACAAAAACGGCCAGAAGATAATTTGAAGCCCGAAGGCGAGTTTTCAGTACCACAGAAAGAGAAGTTCCGACCTGCGGAAAAAACCGTCCAAATTATTCGAGAGGACAATTTGAAGACAGAGGGTGAAATGATATTCGAAGAAAAGCGAGAATATCACTTTGTCAAAAGACCTGACCAAGTAAAGCCTTCAGATAACCTCAAGCCAGAAGGTAAGTTCTACACACCAGATAAAATGGAATTCAAACCAGCTGAGCGACCTACGCAAAAGAGGCCAGAGGACAATTTGCATCCAGAAGGTGAGTTCTATACGCCGGAAAAACAGCAATTCAAACCTGCTGAAAGGCCAAAGCAAAAGAGGCCCGAGGATAACTTGCACCCAGAAGGTGACTTTTATACTCCGGAAAAGACCAAGTTCCAGCCAGCAGAGAGACCGAAACAGAAAAAACCGGAGGACAATTTGCATCCAGAAGGAGAATTCTATGCCCCTGATAGACCTGACTTCCATCCTGCTGAAAGGCCTACTCCAAAACGCCCTGAAGATAATTTGCATCCAGAGGGTGCCTTCTATACACCGGAAAAGCAGAAATACAGACCGGCCGAGAAGCCTGTGCAGAAAAAACCGACTGATAACCTCCGTCCCGAAGGCGAGTTTTATGCCCCCGAACAGCAAGAATTTAGACCAGCAGAAAGGCCTGTGCAAAAAAGGCCAGAAGATTATTTGAAGCCCGAAGGCGAGTTTTCAGTACCACAGAAAGAGAAGTTCCGACCTGCGGAAAAAACCGTCCGAATTATTCGAGAGGACAATTTAAAGACAGAGGGTGAAATGATATTCGAAGAAAAGCGAGAATATCACTTTGTCAAAAGACCTGACCAAGTAAAGCCTTCAGATAACCTCAAGCCAGAAGGTAAGTTCTACACACCAGATAAAATGGAATTCAAACCAGCTGAGCGACCTACGCAAAAGAGGCCAGAGGACAATTTGCATCCAGAAGGTGAGTTCTATACGCCGGAAAAACAGCAATTCAAACCTGCTGAAAGGCCAAAGCAAAAGAGGCCCGAGGATAACTTGCACTCAGAAGGTGACTTTTATACTCCGGAAAAGACCAAGTTCCAGTCAGCAGAGAGACCGAAACAGAAAAAACCTGAAGACAATTTGCATCCAGAAGGAGAATTCTATGCCCCTGACAGGCCTGACTTCCATCCAGCTGAAAGGCCTACTCCAAAACGCCCTGAAGATAATTTGCATCCAGAGGGTGCCTTCTATACACCGGAAAAGCAGAAATACAGACCGGCCGAGAAGCCTGTGCAGAAAAAACCGACTGATAATCTCCGTCCCGAAGGCGAGTTTTATGCCCCCGAACAGCAAGAATTTAGACCGGCAGAAAGGCCTAAGCAAAAACGGCCAGAAGATAATTTGAAACCCGAAGGCGAGTTTTCAGTACCACAGAAAGAGAAGTTCCGGCCTGCGGAAAAGACCGTCCGAATTATTCGAGAGGACAATTTGAAGATAGAGGGTGAAATGAAATTCGAAGAAAAGCGAGAATATCACTTTGTCAAAAGACCTGACCAAGTAAAGCCTTCAGATAACCTCAAGCCAGAAGGCAAGTTTAACACGCCAGATAAAATGGAATTCAAACCAGCTGAGCGACCTACGCAAAAGAGGCCAGAGGACAATTTGCATCCAGAAGGTGAGTTTTATACGCCGGAAAAACAGCAATTCAAACCTGCTGAAAGGCCAAAGCAAAAGAGGCCCGAGGATAACTTGCACTCAGAAGGTGACTTTTATACTCCGGAAAAGACCAAGTTCCAGCCAGCAGAGAGACCGAAACAGAAAAAACCGGAAGACAATTTGCACCCAGAAGGAGAATTCTATGCCCCTGATAGGCTTGACTTCCATCCAGCTGAAAGGCCGACTCCAAAACGCCCTGAAGATAATTTGCATCCAGAGGGTGCCTTCTATACACCGGAAAAACAGAAATACAGACCGGCCGAGAAGCCTGTGCAGAAAAAACCGACTGATAATCTCCGTCCCGAAGGCGAGTTTTATGCCCCCGAACAGCAAGAATTTAGACCAGCAGAAAGGCCTAAGCAAAAACGGCCAGAAGATAATTTGAAGCCCGAAGGCGAGTTTTCAGTACCACAGAAAGAGAAGTTCCGACCTGCGGAAAAAACAGTTCAAATTATACGAGAGGACAATTTAAAGACAGAAGGGAAAATGATATTTGGAGAGAAAGTGGAATATCAGTTTTCTGTGAGACCAAATCAAGTTAAGCATCCAGATAACCTGAAAACAGAGCACACATATAATTTAAACAAGTCCAGTTTGCACGCAGAAGATGTTGTCGATAGATCCGTGTTAACTGCCCAAATTCCAAGCCCAGTTGGCCCTGTAAGACCAAGGGACAACTTAAAAATGGACGGAGAAATGTACGTTTATAAAAAAGGCCAAACTTCGCACGTAAATAAAATTGAACACGTTCAGAGAACTACTCAGAATGACAATTTACGTTGCGATAGTACAATGACTTCTGGCAGCAGGAGTGAATATACGAACACTTCTAGACCACAACAAGTAAGGCCTGTAGATAATTTACGTCCCGAAGGTAAATTTACCACCCCGGAAAAACCTAAATACAGGCCTGCTGAAAAACCCGTAGTCAAAAAGCCAGTTGATAATATTAGTCTTGAGGGGGATCTTTCTATGCCACAGAAGGGACATACGAAAACAGAATTCAATAAAAAAACTGATGAAAAATTATCGGTAACTAGAGTGGTTGCATCTCGTCCCAATGACAATCTTAGACCAGAGGGTAAGTTTGACTTTCCCAACAAATCGAATTCTGTCATACAAAGAACGTCTACAAAATCAGATTCAACTTCATTTATTCAGTCAACTGTAACAAAGAGTAAGCATTCCCATAATAAATCATCGATTTCTCTAGGCACAGACGAGTCTATCTTAAAAACAACAAATCAAATAAGCTTTGCGGACGCGAAAGCAGCAGTTTCCGCGAACTCTTCCGCTTCGCAAAAACCCACCGACGGTCTGGTTGTTGTTTCAACTAAAAAGGTTACAACGGTTGTGAGTAACAAGAATAGAAAAGCTCCTGAGACAGAGTACGTCAAAAGACATGACAAAGTGAATCTAATAGAAAAAACTTCTAAGGAAAAGCAAGAAACAAATATTTTAAACTCCAGTTTAGTAAAAGATACTTCGGAAACAATTACCGTCAATACAGTGAGCAAACCAGCTAAATCTTCTTCTCAGTCTCAATTTCAAAAAATTGAGAACGAAAGTGTGGGAAGCGAATCGTCATGTTTGTCTATGTCTGCCAGGCAATCCACGAGTTCTGTGAAAAAATCTTCTTCAAGTTCACACGTCCTTAACCAAGTCTCAAGATCTCAGCTTACAAATAAGTCAATACAGGAAACAAATCAATCCCTTGATACTAAACAATTTCACCACAAAAGGAGCGCTTTCACTGCCGAAGAAAACGTTGCAAATTCCATATTTTACAGAAAGGGTACATCAACTGAAAGCAATCAGTACGGTGGATTGAGCTCAAGTGGAAAAATTCAAAGAAGGAGCATTAACAACATCAATGAGCAGTCGTCCATATTCGGTAGCTCAGGCGGCGAAAGACACAGTTACAGCACTATCCACAGACAAAATAGAGAGCACGACACAAAAACCCCTATATCACACAGAGATCAAAAACTTGTCGAGTATAATGGGATTACATTTCCATCGTATAGCCAAGATCACCATGTCACCAGGAGAACTGGCAACCGGTCATCGTTTACCTTGGGAAGCGAAAATACAATTGTAACTAGTCAGTATAAAACTGAATATTCCGTATTGCCAGGTACACCGTGCGCTGTTCATCAAATCAAGAAAGGTGCTTTCCAGCACACAAGGGATACAAAAGACCATAAATTTTTTAAGACGTCCTTAAACTGATGCATCATTCTTTTCCAGCATGAGTAACATTCACATACTCGTTAATGAACGATTATATATTATTTTATTTTTTTACTTTCCACTGTATTTTTATACTCTACATTCGAAAATAAATTGCATATGTTAAAATTGTTTTAGTTATTTTGCTTATTTTGCAGCCGGAAAGGGCACCATTTCTGCTGCTTTTAGTATTATTATTTAATAGAATATCAAAATGAAAGGTAAGTGAGTTTAAACACAAAAAGGTCACCTGAAAAGTTTTCGGATATATTTGAGATGGTGGTTTAATTTTTATGACGAAAAAAGGGACAATTTCACGTCTTAAATCTTTAGTTTTCCAATACATAAAGCTCAAAATTAATTAAATTTATAGTTAGTTATAAGTACAACTACAAGTTCCCGGATAAATTCATGTAACTGTTTTTTTTATTTCCATAAGTTTCATCAACATTATGACTTACTAGTTTTGAACCATAAAGACTAACTAAAAGCCTAAAACAGCATTAAGTTGAGGCTATATAATATTTTGATGTGCCCCTTTCTCTATTTCTTGATCCACGTTTCCACGACAGTGCTTGGAAAATTGTTTCAGAAATGTGAATCCTCTAAATCTATTTTATTTTTCATGGTTCCGAATGACGTCTGCAACACTGATACATGAAAACATCTTTGGAAAATTACGGAGCCACCGGTGTTTTTTTGTTCAAAATCTGCTCTGCTGTAGCTTGACCCGTGGGGCAACTTACATGAGGCAATTGAATTAGTAGAAAAAGCATCAAGAGACAATGACAATGAAAGTTTAAATACATAGTTTAAATTGGTGGTTCTTTCAAGACAATGACAAAGAGATAAACAACCACTCGAAATCGGTTTGGAAACAACTTTTAAAAAAAGAAGACTGGACTGAATGTGATCCTCTTGAAGCCAACTATCTGCCAGAAATAAAAAGATCCTATGCTGATCATTTCCTCAGCTCGGAAGGAAGAGATGGTGGAAGTCTCTCAACTGAAACTATGTATTTTTGAACCCTTTCTAAAAGACATATAGGACAGGATTTAATATTCCGAGGACAGGTAAATTTCATCCAAAGAAAAGCAATCTAACAAATTTGATGAAAGTGAATCGTACAAGTTTGTTTTTTTTTTGTTTTTTTTTTTTTTCGTAGAAATAATTTCGAAAATACATTGGACAAGGAGTTGAGTTAAGCGATCTTTCACAATGTATGTATCGAAACAAGAACTCAAATTCTGCATACAATAAAAGTAAAGCCTGGTCCCAAATTTACCTTTAACTCATTTCAAACTTTTTTTTTACTGGAATAGCACAAGTTATTAGCGTTGTTTGAGTGAGCACAAGTTTGATTAAAAAGTTTTCTGAGGTAGGGAAAGTTTGCAAAGGATTGCGGAATTCAACCGAATCAGACAAATAATGATATAATTCGAAAAACAATCCATTTTCAGTTTTGGTTGCCGACCGAGCTTTTGATCATGATCGAAATTTAGTTTGTGTCACCATGCAACTGGTCTTCGAACTGTGAGTATCTATAAACAGAGTTCTTACATAATGTAATTCTCTTGAAACTAAGCTATATAATATTTGATAATTCTGGCTGTCTGATTTATAACACTTTATTGAAAGTGGAAACATACTCAACTTCAATCTAAAAGTGGTTGTCTTAAAGTGATTTCTTACAGCTAGACCGCAACTTAATAAAACGAGGTCACAAACGTTTTAATCTCATGCACAACATTCTCAAGCTGTGCCAACGGTTGCAGCATCTTTGAAGGAGATGACTTGGTTAGGAGAATGCACCAATTTATCTGCAACACATGGTCAGAAGAAAGCATGCGAGATGTATGGAATCCCAGTTTTGATTGCCCAGTCCTGAAAAAAGGAGACCATCAAAAAGAAAACCTATGAGCTCCAAATCGGGACGCACCACCTTTTAATCAATTTCAAGGTTGGTTTTGGTTTCTGTTTCGTACACAGAGAAGATATGTACTATATAAAGCAATGTTAGGGTTTGGCATTCCTGCCAAATTCGTCATTTTGTGCAGGATGACGATGGAGAATTCAAGCTGATCCGAAGATATTGGTATACTCGGAGATTGCACCTTGATGTCAACAGTGCGTTTATGAGTGTTCAAACAGAAAAGGCAAAGATGGGTATGGCAAAAAGTGCAAAATGAAGCATAGGTTACCCAAATCCAACATTAAGGTCAGAACGTTATCATAGGCAGCAATAACTTTGAGGTAGCTATGGACTTTTTCTATCTAGGCTTCGCTATACAGATAATAATTGCGCTGGAATCAATCGAAGAATGCCTCTTGCTAATCGCTGTTTCTTTAGGCTAAAAGAACAATTGAGTCATGTCCTCTCTCGAACTTAAGTGTCGATCTGAAAGACCCTTATCGTCCCCATCCTGCTACAAAGCATGGACACTTTCAAAAGCGGTTGAAGGCGCCTTAGGTTGTTTCGAGAGAAAAGTGTGATCTATGGTCCCATCTGCCTTGACGGTGAGTGGAGGAGAAGATAAATACGGTACGGGTATAGCATTTGCTGTGGAAGGCCACGGAGGCATCTCCGATATAGCGCAGGAGACACTTTCTAAACGGGAATCTTAGTAAAAGGATCCGGGATTAACTAACCCTAGCTAAACTTAACCTATCCCTTTGCTAAAAAAAAAAAAACATTATTAACCTATTCCAATCCAAATCAATCTTAATCTACCCTATCTAACTAAATTTACTAGCCTAACTACTCTTAATAAGCTTAGATAAAACTTTACCCCCTCCCTTTCACTCTAGACTCATCATCCAGGGTCGCACCGTCCCTAGGATTAGCCATCAGATGGTTTGTCTTGCTAGGCCTTTGTTATCTCACTGGCTAGAAATTTAGGAGACAGCCTTAAGGCGACACAGTCCAAGAAAGGTTACAGTCCGTTTACCCATCCTTGTCGTAGTTGTTGTCCTGTGGGAAAATAATACCCTTGCCTATTGCGTGGAAGGCCTACCCGTTAATGCATACACCTACACCCTCACTAAAAAAAAAATCCCTCATACTTTTTGTGGATGAATGCAACGATACGTACATTTTTATTTCCACGAAAAAAAAATGTTTCAAATTAATAAATCAACAAAATAAAAAAAGGAAATTGTTATAAATCTTAACTTTTACTTAACTTAAGAACACGAACTTCCAAATAAATAGGAAAACTACAACAATAAATAAAAAAAGGTAACAATTGTAAAAGGATCCCTCGCTGTCCTGCCGGCAGCACGTTTCGGGAACGGTCACTGATTTTATCATCACTCTTAGACTACGCACAAAAAAAATCCAACACTAATAAAAACTTATTTTAAGACTTCGAGCAAATAAAATAAACCCAAAAACAAAAAATATGTTCAGCAAATAAAAAATGCACTTAAAATAGAAAGTTTTCAAAATATTTCCGGAGTTCCTGGACCTACGTTTTTTGGCTTTTTCTTTGTCCGGTCCGTATTCTTTGTTGTTCGTTCTCATTTATTGCGTTTGTTACTTCTTTTGTTGAGTCTTATGACCCTCCGCTAAAGTGGATCCATCCCGATCCAGGAATTCAGCTCTTGTCCACCGTTCCCTTTGTTTTTTTTTGTCCCGTTCTCTTGGTTTTTCTGTTTGTTTCATCCCGTAAAGTCCCCTTAAACTTGGTATGTCTTCAACGTTTTTTTTTGCTTTTCTTGTTATTTTTACGCCCGCTCTCACTTGTGTTATTTTATCAAATCAAAGTTAGTAATTATATAATTAATAATACAAAAAAGTCCAAATAGCTATAAATGTTTAAAAAAAAAAAACTCAAAACATCACTTTAAATTATGAGGTTGGCAACTAAGTAATTGCAGATTTTTTAGAAAATAAAAGACAATTTTTTCATGGAACGAAATGACTATTCTGTAATGTATTGCCCATTTTGAGCAACGACCTTTTGCCATCTTTCAGGCAGCATCATAATTCCACGTTCATAAAACTTCAGCAAAGAACTGATCTAGGTACGATTTGTCATCATCATTATTATTGAAATTTTTACCATTCAAGGAGTTTTGCAAAGATCGTAATAAAAAGTAATCAGATGGTGCAAGGTTAGGACTATATGGTGGATGTGGCAAAACATCCCAACCAAGCTCCAATAATTTTTGCCGAGTGACCAAAGATGTGTGTGGCCTTGCATTGTCATGATCAGCTTTTGATTTTGTTTGAGCTGGTTCACCTGGCTTGCTCCACGATCTTTTCCGATTGACATTGTTGTAAACAACTCATTTTTCATCACCAGGTATCAATAGTCTTAAAAATGGATCATTTGGATTTTCATTATGTTTGTTTAACAAATCGCAGATGTTAATGCGTTGTGTTAAATAATTTTCTTTCAGTTCATGAGGAACCCATATTTCGAGTTTTCGTACATAGCAAAGTTGTTTTAAGCCATTTTCAATGCATTTATATGATACATCTGCAATCTCTCGAGTTGTACTGTGACGATCCGAATCGAATATTGCTTTGATTTGGTCGTCATCAACTTCAACTGGACGACCAGAGCGTTTTTCATCTTTGAGTGAAAAGTCACCAGAACCAGAATCCTTTCCGGAAATAAAAAAGCAAAATACTATATGACGTTATTGTTCGTTTTGATTTTCCATTTTTCAACAGACAAAAACTACACAAACGATCAAACAACTTTTTTTACTGATTGACAGTTAAAATACCAACTATCAAATAACAAAATCTGTTTGACATTTCGACTACGTCAGCAAATCTAAAAATTCAACTCAACCATCTATGAGTGAAGTCCGCAATTACTTAGTTGCCAACCCAATATATTAAGTTATTTTTGCAATAAAACTAAAAAAAAAAAACTTTTACTAATAAAAAAGAAGTATCTCCAAATCGTCCTTCAGATCACTTAAAATAAAACATTCGTCATGTTAAATATCGTATTTTAAATGATTCAAAAATATGTATATTCCTACGGGACAGTTAACAAATTATGTATTTTATTTTTTGACACAAATGAAAAATTGAAGCTGGGAAGAACAAAAGGAAACGCATGATGAAACCAAACTAAATGACCGGTTTGATTGCGAAAAATTGAGTTTTTCGAAAAGACAAGATGGTTGTTTTTTTTCAACTCATTTATTTCCACTATAAACAATATTATAAGATGAAGCAAAAAGACGAAACTATCTAAACTACTGCCATGAACGACTACTGCCACATACAACGAGATGGCGTCATTCTTGGCGTAAGAAGGGCCGTCTGCAAAACATTCACTAGCAGGACATATATTTTTTCTTATTTCACAATCAGTCGATTAAAAATTCCTTGGCGACGGTGGTTGTTCCATTAGAACATTCTTTGAAAAATAATTAATTCGTTTATATTCCGGAATAACTGTGTTATTGTTATTTTTATTTGGGAACTATTGTTTTTTTCGAGCACAAAGGAAGTATCTTGGCACAACGAAATATAAGGTCACATAAGAAAATATTTGGGCGAACAATACATGACATACTTATATAATTGTACTTTAACATAAGCAGACTATTATGAACTTTATGTTATAGATACATATGTATTTATAATTTTATAATTTCAGGGAAACAAAAATGTGGTGGAAAATTTTCTCTTAATATCTTTATTGATTTTTTATACTTAAAAAAAAGCGTCAGCTTCAACCCAATCAAGTCACCAGTATTTTTTTCGATTTTTTCTGGATTCATCACTTGTATCTCGTTCAGGTACTACGCTCATGCAGTCCAGTGGCTGTTTGCTGGTGATAATCTTAAGAAGGCATTTGACTGTGCAGTAATCAAGTAATTGGTTTATCGTACAGCCGAGGATGCTCTTTTTAAATGAAGAGATGTGGTCATAACGATTCAAGGCATACACGTATAGCTACATTTAACTTCTTATTGGTTTTTACAAATAATGCTGAATAATATTCCGCAATCGGTCTACTACTGAAAGGGGTATGACTACGAGAGGCCGACATATTCCTAAGAGACGCATACATTCCATTCCAATTGTAGTACAGATATGATTATCTCAATTAAGCCTTGGACAGAAAAAGATACCAAGATTTTTGACCTTTGTTATTAACTCAATCGGACATTTCAGTTACAATCATTTTAAGTGCATTTTCTTGGGACCAGGCCAGTATTCTTGAAAGGATTTGGTTAAGCTTCGAGGCACAATCCTGAACATGTTCGCGCTTACTGGTACGTACAATACGTCTACGTACATGTGAACGCGAAAGAGTTTTTATGTAGATGACAAAAATCAAAGGACCCAGAATAGATCTTTGTGGTACGCCCGATATGGTATTCATTAAATCTGATTTCACATTATTCATAAAAGCGGCTTGTTTTACTTTCATGAAGGTATGAAAAGTTAGGATTGATGGCAGATGCGGAGAAACCGAACAACGTTTTGTGTTTTCTTATTAACTGGCATGGTTGACTGTATCGAAGGCTTTGGAAAAATTTAATAGAGCGAGAAATTATGTCACTGTCCATTGCTACCGTTTGATCGTCTGTGACTTTAAGCAGTGCAGTGGAACAGCTGTAGTGTTGTCGGCAGCCAGACTGGTTCATGCAAAGCACTGTTAGAAGGCTGAAACTTGCTGATTGCTGATGCATCAATCTTTCCAAGACCTTTGCTGAATCGCTATGAGTCGATATTCAGATGGCGAATTTGTAGAGGCTTTCTTCTTTATTACGGAGATGATTTTGGCTACTTTCCAAGAAATCGGAAACACCGACGAGGTAATAACGTTGTTAAAAGCGTGGGTTTAGTCGGCACCAACCGCTTTTGATTTAATTTTCAGCACAGCTCTAACCACATCTGTTTCTTCAACCCTGTGAAACTCAAAGGAGCTATTGGGAGCAACAATGGTGGGGGGCTTACATAACATGTATAAAGTCTGAGCATATATGAAATCCGTGTTAAGCTTGCTGGAGCTAATTTTTGAGTTGACTTCATTCCTTTACCCACGGAAGGAAGCATAGAACTCGGGGTGCCTAAATCGTTTTCACATCAGATGAGCTGCATAACGTTTATTGGCATTGGAATATGGGGGTTGAAATGATTCACCCCCGGGGCCGGGGCTGCCATCAGGCTGTAAATATTCATCATCACTTGATAGAAACAAATCCAATAGCGTGAGACTGTTTATGTTTATGCTTGCAAAGTTGGTATCACTGTCACTGGCAGTTGAGATTTCACTGACAAAAAAAACTTATCAATCAGCATACAAAATCAACAAACTATAAACCAAATCATTAAAATGCAGATTATCAATATGGATAGTTCTAAGTACCGATTTTCAAATTAAACAAATATATATTTTCAGATTTTGAGCATAAATACCTTTTATCGGCGTTAGTGAGTTAGTAATCTTGGATGTTATCGTCCTTAACGTATAAGCGATTCGTTTTTGTTGTATTAAACGCACAAAGCTTTTGACTTATCGTGCATGGAAAGAAAGTGGTTGTTTAGTTACTTATGAATTTGTCTTGGCGGATTTAATAACCATGTGCTGGATCCGAAGATGTTCTTTTTGGTCTAACTCAACGAGCAGAGTGCATCAAATGATAGATAGATATTTTATTTGTTATCACAAAACTTTACAAGTAGGTTTGTTACCGCACATTTTACATTCCGAAAATTACATGTTATCTTTCTTCTGAAATATTTATTTAATTTTATAAAGAAAAGAGATTTATTATAAAACATAACATTTAGATTCTGAAGGAAAATACAGCAAACAAAAACTAAGAAAAATAAAACACTAGGTATGATATTACATGACCATAATGTCAAATAATGGTTTAGCTTTCAACAAAAAAAAAACGAATAAATTGAAGTCAATAAGAACTGAAATATTTTTAAACTATAGATTAATAAACAAATAAATAAATAATATATGTAAATAGATAAATAGATGAATAAATAAATATGTAAATAAATAAATAAATAAATAAATAAATAACTAAGTGGGTAAATAAATAAATATATAAATTTATAATTTTGCAAATAACTATGTAAATAAATAACAACTTAAAGGTAATTAAACTAAAATATCAGAAGAAAAGAGGTTATAAAACATGAAGCAATATAATATAAACATAAGCAAAAAATTAATCAAACAAACGCAGAATAGTTTAAACAAAATGTATCTGTTAATAATGATAAACAAATGTATGTAAAGAGAGAATAAATAAATAAAACACGTACATCTATAAAATAAATAACATTTCATGTAATATTAACTGATTTAATATCATTGTTTATTAACTAGACAATTGATTGACTAGAATATTATCTGCGAATCCACAGCGAATCCTGAACGAATGAACAAGTTTTCGCATTCTGTCAGAAATCAATTCAACATTCCCTTTTAGATGCAGTTCTCTAGTAGAATAGTGGCAAGGTAAATTGAGCATCATCTTAAGGAGTTTGTTTTGCGGTATTTGCAATCTCTTTATATGTGTTTTGGCAGTGCAAACATAGTGAATTGGCAGAGCGGCAATTGTGAGAAATCAAAAGTGTATATGTTATAAAGGACTGGGCTAATAACTGCTCCCTGTGGTACACCTGAGATTGGACAGAATGGACTGGACATACTATTGTTCACAAAACTTGAAAACTGCGATTTGACAGAAAACTTTGCACAGTTTTATATAGATGCAGGTTTATTATTTTAGAAATAAGACCATCATGCCAGAGGTAATCGAATACCTTCTCGATATCCAGAAGTATCAGTCCTGTTGATTTGCCAACATTTCTTCTTTGTTTAATGTGGTCACAAATTCGCAACACTTGATGGGATGTGCTGTGAAAGCGTCGGAAACCGAACTGTTCGTTGGGATATACGTTCCGATCTTCTAAAAATTTTTGTAGTTTTTCTTTCAAAATTGTTTTAAAGATTTTACTTACAGAGCTAAATAAGCTTATAGGCCTATAGCTTACAACATTGTCTAATGGTTTTCCGGCTTTCAACATAGGGACGACCTTGGCAGTCTTCCAGATGTTTGGAAAATACTGCATTTTAAGGCAAGCGTTGACTATGTAAGTTAGAAACTGTATTCCCGCCTGGGGAAGTGCTTTCAGGTAAATATCTTTTATACCATCAAGTCCTCCCGATTTTTTTAACTTTTAAAGCTTGGATGATAAGTTTTATTTCTTCATCTGTTACAAGGTCTTCAGTGGGTGTATCGGTACCAATTTCATTCAGGTTTCGTTCGTACGTTCCTCACCACGGCATTAGTTGTACGATTCCCTAAGTTCTGCGAAACAGAATGATTTTTGAAAAAGACCAACGCGAGTGCATTCGCTTTTTCCGTATGGCTATAGTACATTCGGTTAGCAAGAGTACTGAAAGATTTAGACATACACAAATCCGCTGGTCCAGATGGTATTTCCCTTATAGTTCTGAAGAGGTGTTCTTCCAGGCTGGCAAAACCACTGCGTAGGCTTTTTCATCTTTCCTACTCCTCAGGTCTCTTTCCGAGCAGATAGAAAACTGCATTTGTCCAGCCTGTCCCTAAAAAAGGCGTTTCTTCTTCTCCCTCCAATTACAGACCCATAGCACTTACGTCCCTTCTTTCTAAGGTCATGGAAACGCTGATTAATCGTCAGCTTATGAAATATCTTGAATCACGAAAACTTCTTAATGACCGGCAGTACGGTTTTCGTAGCAACAGGTCCACTGGTGATATGATGACTTCTGACTGAAAAGTGGAACCAATCTATACATAATTTCGGTGAAACAAAGATAGTTGCACTCGATATTTCAAAGGCATTTGACAGAGTCTGGCATCCGGCTCTTTTGTCGAAAATGCGTGCATATGGGATCGGTGAGTCTCTTCTTCGATGGATTAGAAACTACCTTTCGAATCGTACAATACAAGTTGTATTCGACGGTTTCAAGTCTGAAATTCACCATATAAATGCTGGTGTTCCCCAAGGCTCAGTTTTGTCTCCGACTCTCTTTTTAATTTTCATTAACGATCTCTTGTCTATCACATATAATCCAATATATTCCTTCGCAGATGACAGTACCCTCAGTTTCTCATATGCGTTTAATGATTCACGCCCCTGCTCTTTTGACGTAGACATCGAACGACAACGTTTGCTTAACTCATTAAATTCTGATATTGACAGCATAACCAAATGGGGACAAGCCAATAGAGTAGAATTTAATGCTTCCAAAACCCAATGCTGTCTTATGTCATTAAAGCGAAACCCTAACACCCAGCCATTGTCCATGAATGGCATTTGCGTCGAAGAAACCGAAAAGCTTTCAATGCTCGGTATGTGCGTCAATTCTAGCCTACGTTGGAATGACCACATATTCGATATAGCCAAGAATGCAGCGAAATGCTTAGGTTTTCTAAACCGGTGCAAAAAGTTTTTTACCCCTTCTGATTTAGCCATAATTTATAAGGCTTTTATTCGGCCAAAATGGAGTACAACGCTCACATCTGGGCAGGTGCACCCAAGACCACCTTGCAACTCCTAGATAGGATTCAAAAGCGAGCGACAAAACTCATAGACGATGACAGCATATCGAAAACAATTCACTCGCTGGAACACCGTCGAAATGTGTCTTGCTTGACTTTGTTTTATCGCTATTTCTACCACCAATGCTCCGTCGAAATAGCTAATTGCATTCCGCCCCTCCAGAAATTCACTCGCAACACCCGTACATCATCGAATGCTCATCAGTTTACCCTAAAGCCTATTTTCGGGCGCACTGTGAAATTTAGAAATCATTTTATAAGCCGCACAATGCGCATGTGGAATGCGTTACCTCGCTCTATTTTTCCTTTGCACTGCAACCTACAACAATTTAAAACCAATGTGCACTGGTACCTCCTTTCTCTCCCTTCCGCTTCTGCTCGTGCTGTGTAAAAAACACTTTAAGGGTACTTCAAATCCCTTGAGCACTTGAGCACAATTTAAAAAAAAAAAAAAAAAAGATTAGGGATTTCGAATACTTTATAATATTGACAATGTTCCTGAAAGGTTTAGCTCCCATTTCTACTTCGCCAAGTCTTTTATTCCAATTTTTATTCCATAGAATTTGAATCTCGTTACCTATCATCTTATTAAGGAATGAAAGCTCTTGTCTATACACATTTTGCCGATACCTTTGCCAACGTTTACTTGTAATATTCCTTACTTTTATCATTTCAGATAAGTAGGGTGGAAATTTCAGAGAGAAAATTTTTCTCTCGCGTTTTGGGATGCAGATTTATTGAAGATCTCGAAAATGCTGTCTACATTCCGGATACCAGTAATATTTTCTTGATCTTGAGGAATATTTCTGAGTTTTGTTTTAATTACTGTTCGGAATCTATTCCAGTTTGCATTCTTTAGGTCTAGAAAATATTCTTTTTTTGTTTCGGGCTCACCAAGTAGCTTATAGGAGACAAGATTTTGGTCGGAAGACAGTGCATCAAATATCTGTCACCTTCTGTCGTTGGTATTCCATGTAGAATTGCATCGCAAGCGATTATTACGGTATGTAAGTTTTGCACATCCAAAAAGATAATACAGGATGTAGAACATTCATCTTGCTTATTAAATTATTCAGCTAAATATTTCGCAATTTTGTATATACTTACCTTATATTTATAGAGCACTCTGTCAACAAGAGGTAAGCAAATTAAGAACAAAAAGAATATAATTTTAAAATTTTATTTCCAAATAAAACATGTTACGATTTACATAATGATTCTATCTATTTATATTGTATATCTTACTTATTTTAAATTGTTTTGCAATACTGCTTGGAAGACATTGTATTTATTTTCTTTTACTTATAATTATATATATATATATGTATATATTTATGCGTATGCAATAAAACATTGGAAGACGTGTTTCATTTTTGGAAGACATATATCACTAACATGTAATATATTTTAACATTAGTTAATTGTTTATCTTATGTATAAATACCTATTGGTAAAACGTAATTAAAATTTTTAAATAAATATATGTATGTATAATTGAGAAGATATGCTCTTATCTCTACATATGATTTAAATATGTTATAGTTATAGTATAATTGCTCTTTTCTATAAACATTGTAATGAAAAATGAAGCAAAATGTTGGCTGGAGAAAATAACATGGTAAATATATTCTTTTTATAATACTTTTGAACTTTCAGTAACTATTAATTTTAATGTGTGGAACAATACACATGAAACAATTAAACATATTTGCTATCTCGCTCATTATACTGAAAACTAAGCATGTTTTTCTCAGTATTTACAGTCAACAACCGTCATTAACGACTCAATTGCTTAGTGATTTATTTAAAAAACAAAAAAAAAACTAGAAGACGATGGTTTATTGCGCAGTCAATAACATCTTGAGAAGGTTTAGTTACTTAAAATGGCAAACCGATTTCGAAAGCTTCAATTAATGCATTTCCGGAGTCATATACTCCAATGACGCCAAATAACACACCCAAAAATATTATGAGGTAGTCATAGGCTACAGCCTTTTGATCTAACAAATGGCCTTTGATTTTTAAATGGAAATAGCATGGCCAAATGAAACTGAGCATAGTTCCTGTGAAGCTTCCAATGAAACCCATTAGAATTGAGAAATGTGGAATAAATATCGCCATCATTATGGTTGAAACTATTACGCCAACTCTGAATCCGAGCCCCCATACTTTCAGTTCACCATCCAAATGCCAAATCGAAGGGAATTTTGTTTTTGGAGGGCCACGGAAAAATGATCTTTCTAATAATTCACAAGCCGCATAGTAGGGCAGTGGATAACTCAAGAGTGCCTTAATGACCAGGAAAAAATTAACCATTCCCTTAAAACCTTGCGAGTGTAGATTGTTTGTTATCACTTGTTGAGTGTCGTTTTGAAAAGTTAAAAAACATATATAACCAAAAGCCGCCTTGAATATTGCCGCTGCGATATGGGACCAATCTAACATCCAGTTGAATTTTGATCGATCAACCATGTTTCCTTCTAAGGTAGGCAGAAAAATCTGTGAAGTATACGAAAAAACAATGACTCCTAATGATATTGGGAACTTTTCCATATCAATACTCCACCTAACCTTAGACCAACCCCAATCTCCTATCTGCAGTAAGCAATACCCAAGAATAACTGCATTAATAACTAAATGCGACATTGTGCACCAGAACGACAAGAGTGACACCATTTTGAGTGACTTAAGAAAGCCCAATGGCAACAGGAAAATACCAGTTAACATCATCCATGAACGGGAGTCTAATGAACCCTGGGGATATGTCCCAGCAAGCAGATCTCCACAAACGACTACATACAAAATACAGGTCATCAGCAGTTCGATAATTTGAGCAACACTTACAGCTTTGGCCCCATATTTTGGTCCAAAACATACCTTTGCAATAGAAACGTAACTATCTCGAACTCGGACGGGCTGTCCAGTGTTTGGATCAGGCTCGTACAAACACTGAACGAGAACTTTTCCTGTATAGCAACATATATGGGCGATGCCCACCATGGCAATTATTGCCCAATACCCTCCATGCAAAACTGCAAATGGCAACGAGACAATGAACATTCCCTGAATGGCGTTTGTAACGTTCCACGCTGCTTGAAATTCATTTATTTTGGCATTAGATCCTCCTTCGCCTTCGCATGCAAACGAGCTCTCCTCAGATGCAACACTGCCTTGTCTGTAAAAAAAGAAGAAAATATTATAATTTTATTTTGCTTGAAGGAAGGTATACTAGTTGGCTTTTAAAATTTAATATATAAAAATTGACTCACAAAAATGTGGAATGAAATCTGCAACTTTGTCCGCGTAGGATTCGTGTACGCAGAAACGTTTTAGGACACAAAAAAGCTTTCTCACCAAAGCAAACTAATCGTCCAAAATATGTAAAAAAATTTGTCACTTACTCATATTTACTCTGACAGATAATTTGTTAGTCCTTTTTAATAATATTATTAGAGTTAATAGGTTAACTCTAACAGATAGTGATATGTATAGTGACCGTAATTTTTTAAAGACAATGCGGGAATTTTTTTCTTTTTTGGTAAAATCTTCTTTTTTATTTTGATTAAAAAGTAAAATTAAAATTTTATTTAGTTATATTAGTTTAATTTGTCCAAAATTTCTCCAAGACCAAATACTACTCTTATATAGGACTACCGGTTGAAAATGTCGTTATTGCAGACAACTTCATATCTATTACTCTGAGGTGAATTTTGACATGACACCTGCCACATCAAAAACTTCATGTCATTGTCTAATTATTTCAGTCTAGGTTATTGGTCATTAGTGAAAACACACAAGCTTTTGTAAAGCCGTAAAATGTCTACATTCGTGCCATCAAAACAACATTTGCGGGAAGTTTTAATATGCTTCTTTCATTTAAAGAAAAAAGCAACCGAAGCGCATCAATTGCTTACTGAAGCTTACCCGGGCTATACTTTAGACGTTAGAATGTGTCAGCGGTGGTTTAAGCGGTTCAAAGATGGTGATTTCGACACCTAAGACAAAGAACGCGCCGGCCAGGTGAAAAAGTTTGAAGACCATGATATGGAGGCATTGCTCGATCAAGATCCATCACAAACGCAAGAAGAACTTGCATAATCACTTGGCGTCGCTCAGTAAACCATTTCCGATCATTTGAATGCAATGGAAATGATCCGAAAGGTAGGACATTGGGTGCCATATTAATTGAAGCCACGAGACGTCGAACGCCGATTTTGCATGTCCGAAAAGCTGCTTGAACGCTATAAAAAGAAGTCTTTTTTGCATCGAATCGTCACTGGTTATGAAAAATGGGTACATTAAGAAAATCCAGAACGTCGGGCAACGTATGGATACCCCGGACATGCCTCAACATCGACGGCCGTTCAGAATATTCATGGCCTGAAGGAAAAACGGTCGCAAGATACGATAAAGTTATTTTGCAACATGACAATGCTCGGCCACGTGTTGCAAATGTCGTCAAAACTTACCTTGAAACGTTCAAATGGGATGTCCTACCCCATCCGCCGTATAGTCCAGACCTTGCGCCATCCGATTACTATCTCTTCTGATCGATGCAACATGGCCTGGCTGACCAGCACTTCCGTCATTTCGATGATGTCAAAAAATGGATCGATTCGTGGATTGCGGCCGAACCGGTCGAATTTTTCAGAACGGGTATCGATGAATTGCCAGAAAAATGGGAAAAATGTGTGGCTAGCGATGGGCAATACTTTGAATATTTAATTTATATCTATTTTTCCTCAATAACGCGACATTTTCAACCGGAAATCCATTATGACATGCATGTACCCAAACAGAAAGAGGTGTTTAAGTATGACTCACCTGATTGGTTAACAAATGACATTATTTTAGAAATGCGACGTTGCATATAAGAAACGGAAGCAATTTAAGCTCAACGTACATTTTGAAGACTATCGCGAACTTCTATAAAAAGATAATTTGAGCAAGTTTCATCTGGAAAACGTATGTGGGACTCTGTTTGAAAGGTCGGACTTGGAAATATACCCAAAAAATGTCTGAAGACATTGACTGCAATTTGGTTAACAAGCACTTTGTTGTTCCATCAGCTGCTCCTATCGATACATTCTCCTCTTTCGCCATCCGATGATGACGAAAACGTACATGCATTTTGTTTTGCTGGCATTCGCAATGAAGATGTGGTGGCATCAATACTATCAATTAAATCAAATCGTGAAGGTCTGGACGAATTAAATCCAAAATTTTTAAAAATACTACTATCCACTATTCTGCCTTATATAACTTAACATCAATTTTCCCCTAAGGAATGGAAATAAGCCAAAATAATACCTGCCCCCAAAAATCACACCCAAGTGTAACTGACTATAGACCATACTTATATATCATACTTATCAAAAGTATCTATTCTCGGTCCAATCCTGTTCCTCCTGTATGTCAACAATTTCCCGAACTGATCAAAAACAGCCCTGTGCATCTGTATGCCGACGATGTTCAACTCATATAAAGTCGTCCCCTAAATACGGTTTGTGAAGATGCAAGACTAATGAACGAGGATCTTCTAACTATAAAAAACTGGTCTGCAAAGAATAGCCTCTGCTTAAATCCAACCAAATCTAAGGTACTTGTTATCTATAAAAGATATTTAGATTTGTCTTGCTTTCCCGATATTAAGCTTGGAGAAGACGCAATAGAGAATAGAATAGAAGACGCTTTACAAAAACTTGTGTGTTTTCACTAATGACCAATAACATAGACTGAAATAATTAGACAATGACATGAAGTTTCTAAAGTGACAGCTGTCATGGTCAAAATTCACCTCAGAGTAATAGGTATGAAGTTGTCTTCAATAACAACATTTCAACCGGTAGTCCTATTATAATTTTTTTGAAAGAAAAAAGAAAAATCAATTATACTATCTGGCCAAGTACCTCAAAAGCAAAAACATGAACGAAGAACTGTCGCTCGGAATTTAGACATGAATATGCAGGTGGAATCAAAGGGAAAGTCTTTTGTGACCTAGGAAAACTTGTCTGTTTTACAGTTAATCAGGTTGATGTATCTGTATGATATCGTGCAAACATGTTAAGGCTCGAAGTGCTAGCAATTTATCGAACGTACAGCCGGCAATGCGTTTGGAAAAAACGGACACGTGATCGTACCGACGGAGGCCATATATATAACGAGTGATGTTATTATATGCAGCATTAAGCTTCCTTTTACTAATACAGTCAACTTTTCCATAAATCTCGCACCCATACAGTAAATTTGGCAGAAGGAGTGTTTTCGCCAGCATTGTCCTTACAGCTGTAGGAGTAAACATCTGAGTTGACCAGAGCAATCGAAGACTTCCATAGACCTTGCCAATAGCCCCGCTGATATGGTTAGTCCAGGTAAGGGAGCTGTTAAAAATTAATCCAAGATTTCTTGCAGTATCTACAAAGACTACAATTTCCCGCCCAAGCTTTATTGGTGGCAGTGTAGTCAAGTCCTGTGTCTTCCTGCAAATAACGAGAGCTTTCGATTCTACTGGGTTCAGATACAGAAAGTTACGTTGAGCCCAGAGACGGATGTTTTCCAACTCATCGTTGGAAACTTGGACTGAGCAATTAACGTTACCACTCAGAGTTAACTGGACATCATCGGCATACATGTGTATAAGACAACGTTGGACAATTTTAGGCTGGTCATTAATATATAATGAAAAAAGAACAGGCCCAAGAATTGATTCTTGAGGGACTCCGATTGATACTTTAATAAATGTTGAATTGCTGTTGACCACAACACATTGCTGCCTATCGACTAAATAGGAATACATCAGCTTTGCAGATTCTCTTGAGAAATGGTACATGTTCTGGAGTTTTCGGCACAGAATAACATGGGTGACGGTATCAAATGGTTTCGAAAAGTCTACGAGGATTAAAAATGTAACATATTTTTTATCCATGGACTTTCTTATATCATCAACTACTTACAACAATGCTGTTTTGCAGCTATGTTTGGGACGGAAGCCGGACTGATAACTGCTAAATAGCTTGTTCGTGGACAAATGGGCTTGAACTTGCTTTAACAGCACTTTTTCAAACACCTTGCTCAAGAATGGAAGAATCGGAATTGGTCTGTATTTATCGCTTTCTTTTTTCGAGATTGGAATGACTTAAGCCCTTTTCCATTCACTTGGGTAAACAGATGTGGTTATAATGCTATAAAATATGGGTCATGGAAGGAAGAATGTAAGGAAGGAGAAGTATAATGAACCTTGGATCAACACCGTCGATGCCGGTTGCATTCAACTTAATCGACAGAACCGCTTCAACAACTTCTTGATCATTAACACATATGAAACCAAAACCAAATGACTCATTTGGGACGGCACTGTCTGACGGCTCAAATGTATTATTCGCGGGTTCGGTGGTGAAAGAAGATGGTATGGTAATAAATGTGGGATTAAGGAAATCACACTCGATGCTATCAGCTATTCTTGGAATCTCCTTTCCAGCCCCAAGCTCCTTAACAATTTTCCATCTGTTTTTTGTCGAACAACTTTTACTTAATCTTTTGCCATAGTAAAGTGTTTTTGCAGCTTTTTATAGCTTCCACCACTTTGTTCCGCAAACGGCAGTAGTCGCGATATAGCAGTTTGATTTTATAGCGTCTCCAAACACTATAAGCTGCATTACGTTCCAATATCAACTTCTTGATTTCGGAACTAAGCCAAGGTGGCTATGCTCTACGGACAACTTTTGTTTTAAGTGGATGATTTTAATCGAGCAAGTATCTTATCTGCTCTTCAAAAAACGAAACTTTGTCGCTAACCGAAAGCTTTTACCTCACATTGTTCCAGTCAATACACTGTATGTAATGCAACAAATTCGGGTCACGTTCATCAAGTCTCGAAACTGGTAACTGATCTCTTTTGGTCTGTTTTTGAAATCTAAATTTAAAAAGATGAGATCGTGTCTTGAGAAACCAGAAGCTTGGAGCTGACTATACAACAATACCTTACTTTTATCACTGACAAAAAAGTGATCAATAAACGTACTTGAATTACCCTGAAAATGGGTAGGACTGCTTGCGTTAACTGGGAATAGGCTAAGCGCTCTAAAATTATTTATAAATTGGGAAGAAGCATTTGCATCCAAGAAGTCGCAATTAAAATCACCATGGGAGGTATTGCTGGAAAGTTGTTCTAAAATGTTAACTATTGGCATATAGTCCACATATTGGCTTGCCCTGTTCTGGTTCTGACCCTCACATACAATATTGACGAAGCAATAGTCAAGTCCAGAATACTGCTGAGACTTGCAGATCGGTGTACACTGTAGGCCTTTGCACACCTGTACGACCCACCGTATCACCACGGCAAACATTAAAGCCCGACACTTTATACATTCCATCGCCGACATCAGAATGAAACCAAGTCTCAGACCCACGAACAATATCCACCTGAGATTCCACAAACAGATACCTAAATTCTTCTAGGTTTGATGCATTGGGCAAACTTTGTGCATTAAGTTCACAGATTCTCAACCCACTCTTCTGTGCACAAAGTATACGGGATATAGTCTGCAAATGTCTGATTTAATATGTCTGGTTATATCTTTTTTTCCTCCAGAAGCAATGGAGAATTCGCTGCCACAAATATTGCACCCAACAACCGAATCTCTGTTAGTCGGCTTTATAAAAAAGTGAGTTTGCACTCTCTTTTCGGCTTTTTATTTGCCCTTGAAGTTGACGCCATTCTAAAAAAAAACATTATAATTCAACTTCTTATTAGTACTCTATCTCCTCATTTTGGAAGAAAATAACATAGTATAGCAATATAGTATATTTTTTACAGCAATGTTGGCATGCACATTATTGCATGTGATACATTTCTAGTTGCATAAAGTTTATGAAGCGGGACAGCTATGTGAATTGAGGGACTGCCCCGCAAAATCGTCGGGACGTCTGATATGTCATCGTGGACCTTTTTAAAGAAGCTTTTCAGTTCTAAAACTTTTCCTTAGAAAGCATGTAAATATCTCTTACAGCAACGAGATATCGACTTATAATAACACTGAAAGATTGAAATTAATAAATTTTAAATATACTATATTATTAAGTCCTATTTTTACAATTTGTGTATTAACCTTAACATACTTTATGTGTTAGATATGTCATGTCTTTGAGAAACACACTGCGTTGAACTATCTGTCTGATTTTGGTTGGTAACTTGTTAAAAAACCTTGGTACTGCTGTTGTGTAAAATTAAGAACAATGAGTTCTTTTAGATTTTGGAATGGTAGACATTGACAAACTATTTATTCTTAAACTGAATATTTTAGAATTTCTCAGATTTGCGCTGTATTCTCTTCGTATGGAAAAAACTTTAAGAACCTTGAATATTTAAAGATGTTTGATTGGAAGTAATCTTAGGCTTAGGAATAGTGGCCAACTGTGAGACAATCGATTTTGCTTACATATTATTCTTGCTATATTTTTTTGAGTAAAATATAAAACTTCAGATGTGCTGTTATAAGTACCGCCCAACTTGCAATGCCGAACTGGAGCTTGGAGTGCACCAACCCGTAAAAAAACATAAGCAAAACTTTTTTTGGACACTGATCTCTTAAAAAATACATTTTACGAGTCACAGATAACATATATTTCTTTAAGTCCTCTTCGTGCGCTTTCCAAGTCATGTTTTAATCTATTTATACGCCTAGATACTTATAGCTATTAACATCCGCAGCTTGGACTACACAGTAAATCTTTATTAAAGTTACTTTTACCACATGTATGAACAGATAACGATAATTTTGTGCAACAGTTCGAATGAAAGTTTGCATCACAGTCAAGTGGATAGGCTTCTCTTAGGCTAAAAATCATAAGTCGGGTTTTATTACTCATAAGTTATTCATTACCGTACCATTGTCGTAGTATAATTAAGTCCTTTTGAAGCTGGATTGCAGAGTTGAAAATACTTTTATTGTCGTATGTTAAGGCCATATCATCAGCCAATTCTGTTACATGACTGCTAAGATTTTGGTAGAACAATGAATTGACATAAATTGAAAATAACAATGGTCCCAAAACTGATCCTTGAGGGACACCAATTTTTATTTCTAATTGATTGCTAAAAATTCCATTTAGCTTTACTCGTTGTGTTCTGTTGGACCTCTACATCCAGCCCTATATCAAATGCTTTACTCATGTCAATGAAGAGTACTAGATTGGGATTATTTTTACTAAATCTATCAATAATTTCACTACATAGCTTAAGAATAGCATCTGCAGTAGATCGTCCTTCACGAAAGCCAAAGTGTTCATTTCCAAAAAAATTGTTTTTATTTAAAAACCATATTATACGTTTTTTTATCAGCTTTTCAAATAATTTACAGAATGTAGGAAGTATAGAAATTGGTCTTAGCAAATTTCTGTTACCTTTCTTAAATAGAGTAATAACTTCGGCGTTTTTCAAAGATGAGGGAAAATTACCACAGTGAACACTCAAGTAAAACAAATAACTCAAAACATCAATTATATAAAAAGAAATACGTTTTAAGAGTTCTTATTATCAAGTGAAATGATACACTTCAGCAGGTGTAAATGTGTGGTTACCAGGATGTCTTTTACACTTCTTACGTAAAACATTTTTTTTTTGTTTATTTTCATAAGTAATCTAAAGTCCATCCATGGCCTTAGACGTTTTAAATGCGCACTGTAACTCTCTATTTGAAGTAGAAAAAGCATGTATCTTGTTTTATCCTCATTTATCAAGACAAAAAAAATTGGTAGCAAAAACCCTGTGATTTCTTTCGGCTAGGGTTCCCTGAATCTAGAGCATGATATCTTGCTATTTTATTAAAAGTCCGGTTTTGAAATATTAAGCGTGTAATTACTCGTAAAGGGTCTTCCAATAGGAACTGACAGTTGATAGCGGCCATATTGCTGAAGCTATGTGGCGAGCAAAACCGGTCGAATAAATGAAAAAATTCAGGAAATCTTTCATAACATATTTATTTATAGTCCTACTAGGATTTCTTTTCATTTATTTTATTCAAACTCAAAAATACTTTCTCACATGAAAATTCAACTAAAACTGCGCACTGTAAATGCGAGAGCAGATGTTTGGAAAAAGAACACAAAAATATAGCGGTTAATTTTGATTTGCACGCATTCCATGAACTACAGGCGAAACGTGCAAAAGTGGACGAGTAGAGGTAGTAGACTTTTTTGATTTTTTGTATTTTTTGTTAATTGAATGAAATTTTTTTTTGTTTTTATTACTGTTCTGCAAACACCAACGAATAAAATAAATGAAAAGAAATCCTAGTAGGACTATAAATATTTATGTTATGACCAGCCGAAAGCCGCAGTAGCTAGTGCTGTAGTTATAAGATATTAAACTGTTCCATTAATGTGAAGTTTAATAAATAATAATAATAATAATAATATATGTTATGAAAGATTTCCTGAATTTTTTCATTTATTCGCCCGGTTTTGCTCGCCACTGTACATCTGTCAAATTGGTTGTCATCATCATGCCAAATCGACCGGCCATGGCGATAGAGCGTTCAATAACAAGTGCAAATAATTAAATTAAGTTTTATCAAAATGGATGTTCTGTTTGGGCAACATTTTGCACGCTTCGCCATAATCGTTTGTGCCGATTCTTTCGCACAGCCGAGCTCGAGAAAAAAACTATCGAATCTTAATTGTTTTCATTCGAAGCGTATCCCGAAAAGCTTTTGGTTAAATTTGACAGGGTGGCTTAAATTGTATGACGAGAAAATTGCCAAATATGGGATAATTTCATTTCTTCAATTACAATCAATTTAGTTTTCTAATAAAAAAAAAAACAGTTAAAAATCAATTAAATTTGTGGTTTACAACTAAGTTGTCAGATAAAAATAAGTTTTCGGACAAATTCATATACATTTTTATTTTTTTTTCAATTGTAATTCTAAGTTTCGTCAATGAGCAAATTGACTAAATTAAGTTAGTTATAATTTAGAATTTAGTTTTAAAGAATAACTTTAAGACTTAAACAGTGTTAGGTAAAGTTCATTTCAAATTTTAATGTGCCCCTTCCTCCATTTCTTCATCCAGAAAGACACATGGATAAAATTTGAATTACTCGTATATGAAAAAGCGTTTCAAGCAAAGCGTTTTATAAGCAAAGCTGTCCCTGAGCTGGGGAAACTGCGACGGCACTTTTGTTTTCTCGGGTTCTTATTAAAGATCGATTAAAGAGCGTAATCAAATGTGATGATGATGATAGCAACATTATTATTTTAACGAGCAAGAAGCACGATTTCGAAACCGGTGTTTCAATTTAAATATTATTGGAAAACGTCTTAATCGAGTTATAAGCATTTTTGAGAAATCTGAAGGTATCCCCTTGAAAATTTCGAAAAAAAATATTTCTTTCAAAGTCAAATTCTAGATGAACTGATATTAATATGTGATTCAAACTTAGTACAATTTCACAAAAATTTTATAAGAAAACTACTTAATGCCAACAAAGTTCGAATAAAAAATGCTGTTTTTCGAAATATTTTCTAGCTCTCGAAATCTTATATGTATATTTTCCCGAATCTTTTTTCCTTCCAGTAAAGTATTGTTGTACTACATATAATGCTATCTATCAGGTTGACAACTAAGTAAAATGAGTGAAATGGAGCATTTATTGCTTCTCTGGTCTGAGTACATACTCACTACTCCACGATCGAAATATAATGACAAAATGGAATAGAAACGGAATATTTTGGGTGTGGAACGCGCGATTTTTATATTTTCTTCGTGACTGACACTCACTCCTCTCACCCTCAAACTCTCGTCATGTGGCACTCAAAAGTGATCGTCTTAAAAGTGTCAAAAGTAATCATTTAAACAGAGTCCCTAGGCATGAATGTTTCAAGGTAAAATTGCAATAGCCACGATAAGGCAAAGACCGCTTCGGGTGAACGCAACTTGTAACATGAATTTCTCCTGGTGCTGGTACTCATGAACTATACGTGTCAAAATTATGGTGCTGTCAGGATTTAATCCATTCTCTTATTTCTCTCTTCATTTGTTGTTAGCTTTTCGTTTTCAGCTGCAGAAAAGAAACTGTAACAACGGTTGCAAGAAGCATTCTTATCGCTGCTAAAACACAAATGTTTCGTTTCAGATATCACTGCTCCTCTATCAGTCAAAATTACTTTCATATCCATGATGCCTTTTTTTATGAGTAGCCACTACGTTCATGGTCATGCCTTATAATACCATGCTCGTGTGGACAGGCACTTAAACTGGTTTAAAGCCCACTGCAGAGAGTCTTCAGTGAGAACATAAGTGCTAGGTTTGGTAGCCGGTGACATAAACAGTTTTTTGCAAGAAATGAATTATCTTAATGCTCTACAATTTATGAAACGATGTTGGTGGCTTATAAAAAAGCTGGTGGCTTTAAAAGTTGACATCTTGGCTACAGGTTTTGTCCTAAGTATAAACCCTGGCAAAACGGAAACGATGCTTTTCACCAAGAAAAATTTAAAAACAGTCAGCAACTGTCTCTATCACCCAGCGCAAAGTACCTAGGAGTCTATCTAGATCCTAAACTCAGCATGAAGATCAACCTTAATCAGCTGGTCAAGAAAGCATGCATAGCTTTCTATACCTGTATCAAAACCTTTGATAAAAAGTGAGGCCTAAGACCAAAATGGTTCAGTTCACTGCCGTAGTACGTTAAATCCTCACTAACGGATCATTAGTTTGGTGGCTGGCTCTTAAGATAAAACACAAAATTTGCAAAACTCAACAACGTACAAAGAATTGTATGCATAGGGACTACAGGCGCCTTTAGAACAACTCCTTCGAATGTTATGACAGTCCTGCTCCATCTGTTGCCTATAGACCTCCACATACATAACATAACTATACAAAGTTCAGTCAGATTCAGAGAATCTAAGCTATGGATCTCAAAATCATATGGACACAGCTGCATCCTAGAATCAATACCGAGGGAATTCACACCAACTCAGACAGACTATACACCAACTTATTATGATTTTGAGAAACACGTTGACGTCGTCCTTCAGACAAAAGAGGACTGGGATAGTGGACGCATTAATTTCATCTGTGAGAATCTACACAGACGGTTCAAAGATGAATTGCGGAATTGCGGAGTCGGGGCAGGTGAGACTACCGAATGACGCCAGTATCTTTCAGGCAGAAATCTTCGCCATTAACGAAGTGTGCAATCTAATAAGCTATAGTATCGACCACCATGTCCTCGAAAATAGTTCAAGACTGCAGGCAATGAAAGAGCTGATGAATTAGCCAAGAAAGGTTCCGCACTCGACAGGTCACAAGCCGCGGAGGTGCATAAACCATTAGGACTAGTCAAAGCTAAAATCGATTCACATTTCCGGAAAATTGCTGACTTTAGTTGTTCTCAATTCAACACTTGCGCAAAATCCAAGAAAAGATGGCGGTTATATATATTAACATGGACTGATGATCTTCTAAGTCGGTCCCGCACTGACATCGCCATCACAGGGCACTGACCGATAAGAGAGCACGCAAACAGACTAAACATTCCATACAACACACTGTCGTAGCTGTAACGACACTTCAGAAAAGGAGACATTTTCTGTGCAACTGCACAGCGCTAGCTAGAGTCAGACAGCAAACACTAGGCAACCCCTTATTTCCACGGTGAAATATCCAATAAAACCATTAAGCAACTTATTAACTCTCTTAATGCAATACGATGGTTGTAAAAAAACTGTAATAACTTACGTAACTATACACAAAAAAAGAGATGTGGTGTTGCTAATTGGGTTTCTCCAAATACCGCCACTACACAAACATGGAGCTAATGCTTCTTAGTTCACTTAAAACATTACGTATACTGTGTTATTTATAATTAAATTGCTAGTTTTTATAGATGAAGACTGTTAACGAACTAAATAAGAAGATTTAGTGCCGAAATTACTATTCCTAGCGAGAATGCTGAGTTGAAGAATAATGTTCAAACAAATTCTTACAACTATAGAAGGACGCGTTAGACGCACTTTTCTCGAACATTGACCAGAGCACTCTCCTCGAACACACCATCTGACGAAAATCTGTCGAACCAGTTGATCGACAATAACCTGAGAAAAAATAAAAGGGGGCCATTAAACGAACGATATTAGTATCTATCAAAATACTAACTATATTAAGCAATTCAGACCTGCTTCAGAATGGCCGAAATTTTCAAAAGAAATCAAGGCAAAAAGGAGCAAGATACAATACTGTATATTTTTCTACAAAAATGAAGAGCCTTCAGTGTGACTTTATGATTATACTGTTTCAGATTTTATTGAACATATCCCTTCAGTATTCCCTGAAGAGTTTCAAATTGGGAAAAAGCAAAATTTCTTCGGAGACTAAGAAGATGACTATTAAAAGAAGTAAGATATGGTGAAGAGCTAGATCAAAATCGAAGACGAACTGAAAATCTTAACGCCTCGTCCAACCAGAGCCGAGGCTTTGCGTGCCTTTCCCGTTTAAAAACATCGAGGATGTTCTTTTCAAGAAACGGGAGGTAATATAAAGAAAAAATGATGTATATTTCGAAGAAGTGCATAAGTAGATAGACACATATTTTCTCTTTTTTTATCGACGAGAAAATCAATTTTTGCTTTTTTTTTGTTTCGAAATAAAGTTAATTTATTAATTTTTATTATAAAAAAAAAAAACGGGGAGAGTACGATAACTTGGGCGCCAAGAATTGATAACGGTTTACTATTTAATTTAAACCCAGGATTGAAGAACATGCTTCTGGCTTTCAAAGCCGGTATAGTGCTTTATTGTAAGTGCTGCCGTTGTTGTTGTTTTTATTTTTTTTTCATTTTAAGTCAATTTTTTTAAAATTACCCCTACCTCCTAAACGGTGCGAGATAGACCCCCCCCCCTCCCGTACAAAAAAATGCTTGTTTTTGACCCCTCTACAAAAAACCGTTATCAATTTTTGGCGCCCAAGTTATCGTACTCGTGCCAAAAAAACTCATCATATCCGTTCTCCGGATATAAGAAAAACTAGGTTAAAAGAAAATAAAAGTTTGGGGTTTTTGGAGATTCTTATAAGCGAAATGTACTGTACCTTCGTGTTGTAGAGGTGGGGGATAGGTTTAATTGCCCTGATTTAAAAATATGTATATGTTCGTAGTAATATTGAGATAAGCTTAATAGAATTTTTTTTTACCAAATTTAATGAAATTTTAGATAAATATTTAAATTACTTAAAAGTAAAAGCACGAATTTTTTTGTAAAAATCACATCATTCTGTGCAATTTGGATTTTGGAACAAAATGATCAGGCACGACTGATTTCAACTCTTTGTAAAAATAATTTATTTTTCTATAAAATCTGTTATTTTATTTCTTTCTTTTTCATCGATTTGTATATTTCGACCAAAAAAATCATCTTAATTTCATCAAACACTGTGAAAATTAGAATACAAAATCATCTGTTTGTAGTGGATTCCTTCAATGCAGACAATAAGCAGCAATTATATTTAACAAAATTTCGTGTTTATAATATTTAGCAGTAATTACTCATATAATTTTTTTGTACAAGTAGTTATCATCAAAGTAATTTATTTCGGTTGACATTTGATTGCTTAATTACTTCACACTTTGCAATATTATTTCCACCGCTACAGGATCCACGGGGTATTAAAAAATAAAATAAATTTCTGTATCCTTTTCAGATTTAACAAATAACGATGCTTATTAGAGGTGTCAGATAGTATAATATACACAAGGTGCAAGAATTAATAAATATTGTTTAATAAAATGTAATCATAACCATGTTGTTAACACAGAACGGTGTATCGAGGGAAAATCAGTACAAGATTGATATTGTTGCAAAAATTATAATATTGTGATTGAAACAACTCTTACCTGTATCCATCAGATTGTTGATATCGTCCATCATATTCATTGTTAATAAATGAAGTCTGTTGAATTTCGTCAGTTTTATATTCGTCCTCTGTACTGAAATATCCATTCGGGTTACGAAATGGGTTAAGCGTATTCGTTTCAACATTTTCTACAAAAATCGAGTTATGAGTAAGTATTTTTTTCCAGATTCTTACGTAAAAAAAAACCTTACCACTGCAACTGTCTTCGGCAAAAGTGTTTGCTGGCTGTGCGAAATGCTGTGGATGCTGTTGCCCTGGTTGTTCATATTCGCGTTTGTCAGGCATTTGTTGCCTAGCTGTCTGCAGAGCTACATTGAGAACATTTTTTAAGGGTGGCAATGGTGCTGATTTTAATTTGGCAATAAAAGAAGACATGATGGCTGCACTACTGAATATCGATTTTATGTATATCTGCTTAATTTCAAAACTATAATGAAAAGCTTTGACAGAATTTTGTGTGTTCCAATATTTCAATTTGTAGAAGATGCTTGTTTCGTAAGATAAAAATAAAATCACTTTGAATTTAATAAACGAATTATTGCACTCAAATTTGATATACGTAATGAGTGATGTTTGTTTTTTTTTTTTTTTTTGTTGAAAACTACATTCTAACTAAAAATATTTTCAAAGCGTTCGAAATGTTTTTAGTAAGAGAAATAAAAATTTATTTATTGCGTTACTTAGACATACTCTTACTTAAAATAAAAATTGAACAATGTTTCAATACACAGCCGAAAATGTAACAAATGTTGAAATGTCGAGAGAAATAAAAAGTGTAGTAAGATTTTTGCCGCGCATGCCAATACCCTTTTGTAAAAGAATCTACGGTCAGCGTCCTTGGTCGTGGAATTAAAGTGTGTATTCAGGGACATTTTGCAAACAACGCAAGAAGAAATATTTTAAAATATGCATTTTATCAAAATATTAAATGGATAAGGTTTTGTAATATTTCTTTGTGTAAACATTTTAAAGCTTGAAAAAAAGAACAGATTGCTGATACCAGGTCTGAGCTTGCGAGTTCCTAAAATTAACAAGATGAGGACTTCAATTATGACTTAAGAAAAAGTCATTCGTTTTAGAGAATTGCTGCGATCGTTATTGGAAATTAATAAGAATTAGACTTGAATACTTAAAAGTTTAAGAGACATGTAAATCGTTCCTCAATAATATTTACTATTTAAATGATAAACATAGGACTATGATATTAGTGTCGTTCAAGGCTTATATATGTACTTAATAAAGTTGTATTTACATATTTTTATCTTTACAACTTTAAATGCGATATTTTTGTTTAATTCATGTCAAATGCTGTATAAATTTATTATAATGTTTTGATGTGATAAAAAAAAATAAAATCAATAAATGATTTCTTCCAATTTAATTTATTAATGGCATTCAATATCAGGCAACGTCCCATGAAATGTTCAATTGTTTCATTTTAAAATTTTGTTTGGTTGATTCAAATTCAGTTGAAGTGAAATGCATGTTATCAATAATCTGGTTTTTACAAGTTTTTATTTAACTTGCTGTGTTTGTACTTATGTCAGTTGCCCGCTTCCAAATTTACAAACCATTCTTCGAACACTTGTTGGTTTTTTATACGCCTTAGGTGACTAGTGACAAAACAATATGCTATATTTAATAATGTTATAATTTAAATATGGCCGCCGCTCCAAAATCCTCTTAATAAGTGTACCAAGTTACAAGTCAGGAAGAGTTGAAAATGATAAAGTTAGTAAAAATTGATGGCAAGTTAAATACTTCTTTTCAACCCCCTTAATATTCGTTTCAAATGAAAGGGCTTGGAGAGAAGAATACGATACAGCAAGTCCGGTGCCAATGCAATAATCTGGATAGATCGTTTCAAATGAGTGTGCAAATAGTTCGCGCATGTTTTCTCATTTCCAGTCGTTCCACACAAAACAGAAGAAAAAAGCGTATAGCCTCCTTTTGATGTTTACTGCGTGAATTCTCAACGCTGACTGATCATAACTTGAATACGATTGGTGGATAAGGTATACAGAAAATAAGAAGCTGCTGTTGGCAAGTGTAAAAAATATGAAAAATGAGTGAAGAGAAAATGTGCGGAGTTAGTGAGGTGGGTAATGATAATTTGAGCGAAGAATGGTTAAAGAACTATAGTTCTCGGTTATTGTGTTAAGAGGAAGAGCCAACATAAATTTCGCTTGAAATTATGGGTATTGAAAATTTGAAAATATTAAAGCCTGTGTATTTTCATAATATGAATATTTATGAATATATGAATAGCACTAAATCATTGTCGGCATCATCATCATTATCCACGAGAATTCGCCGGGTCTTATGACAATTCTTTCGGTGAAGGTATCCCAACTCTGTTCATATGCCAAATAATTGTCTTCTGTCCTTATGGCTTTATCGCAGGTACTTTTCCACTCTTCGGCCGTAACTCTCTTCGCCACTCTTGATTTTGCAACACCCCTTATATTCTTAATTGGGTAAAAGTCCAGATGGTGGTAGCCTGAGTACTTCGTGCCCTGCTGATCTTATCAAATCGTCTATTTCATGCTGCGGATCCGTCTTGTTTCGTTTTACTATATCATATAGTTTAACTTTAAGCATTGAAGAGCTGTGTGAAATATCATTTTCTACCAGCCAATATTGCTCTCAATGGTGACTTTAACTGCAATCTATTAGATTCTCGCAGCTCAGGAAAGTTCTTAGATTATGTGACGTCATTTAATCTGACCCCCATGACGAATTGTTAAAAAACTATCGCTCACTGCGTAATTAAGTCATTGCAAAAGTACGGTCTGCTTAACTTGCTTTCTACACCAGTATGTTTGACCGATCGGTTACCAGGAAAAAACTGTGGAAACAGCTCCGTGAAATCGGGGTTGGTAAGCCCGATCCGAAAATCGCAGATGACATTGATTGTGGCAAGATCAACGTAGAATTTGTCAACACACCTGGGACTCCACAGTCTCAAAAGATTTTATTGGAATAAATTCTGAACGAGAAGATGAAGATGGCTTCTGTTTTCAAAGAGTATGTGAATATGTGTTCAAGAGATCTAATCTATTAAATCAATTGCTACTGACAACTTAAATCCAAAGTTTGTTAAACTGTTACTTCCACATATACTCAAATATATTACGTACATATTTAATACAATCATTTTTTTTGAATGGAAGTAAGCCAAAATTATCCCCATTCCAAAGAAAGGGAAAGGAAGTACAGTAGAGTATCGACCAATAGCCATTCTTCCATACCTGTCAAAAATTATTGAAAAAATAATCACTCCACAAACACAGAACTTTGTCTCTAACAAAAACCTCTTAAGTACACACCAATCTGGCTTTCGGTCAAAAAGAAGTTGTAAAACAGCCCTTATTTTTATTGCTGATGAGATTCGAAATGCGTGAGATAGTAACTATCTAATATTTCTAACGCTTCTAGATTTTTCGAAAGCCTTTGACTCAGTTAGGAAGGATTTCAAATTAGCAACGCTTTCCGCTAAACTTATTTTTTTCTACTTGAATGGGAGGCGGGTTGCCTCCGCGAAAAATCTTGGTATGATCTTTAATGGTACACTTACTTGACATACCCATATCAAAAGTGTTATCAGTAAGGTTGACTACGTACTCTAAGGACCAAACAGCATTTCATCCCAATTAAAACTAAGTTGCGACTGGTAAAATCTCTACTGTTGCCACTGCTGTTATACGGATGTGAAATATTTTGCAATCCCGACTTTTAGAGTAGGAGAAAACTGAATGTAGTTTATAACGACATTGGGCGCTTTGTTTATAACATAAAAAGACAAGACCATGTTTCATATTTTTCCAAACAAATTTCCGGATGTTCGTTTGATAGTTCGTTTGATGTATTTAAGTCACTGTGCCTCTTGCATACTGCAATACAGACACGGCATCTATATTATCTGTACCAGAAGTTGCAATTGTTGCAATCACGCAGATCACTTATGCTAGTGCAACCAAGATATTCATGCCTTGCTTCAGAACGTCAATTTTTTGTACAGATAGCTCGACAGTGGAACTCTCTGCCTCGCCATCTAAAAAGAATAGGGAACACGAATAGTTTTAAAATATCTCTTTTTGAGTACTTGGCCTCTGAATCGAGTTGATTATCCATTGCTTAATGAATTCCATTTAGAATGAATTACATAATTTTATATTCTTATTTTCACGTAATATTAAAGCAACCTTTTTTTATTTTTGCTTTTCTTTTGTATTTTTAATTTTTGTTTGCCTCTTCCACTATTGCCTTTTGATTATTATTACCATATTTTAAATTAATACAAGTAGTACCTTGCTAAAAGTTGTAAACGTCTTACATAATTTATAAGATTGTATAATCTTACATTCTAAGAATCCTTTTGATTAAATAAACTTAATTAGTTAACTCAAATGTTGGTGCTGACGATGTTGGCGTACGTTATTTTAATTTGTAGTGATATGAAGCATTGTCCATTACAATAACCGACGGCTCATCCAGCTGCTGCAGAACCTGTTCTCTTAACCATTTGGAGAAATTTTCAAAGTTCATCTTATTATGGTAGTCATTAGACTTCGATCCAGATTAAAATATGAGAAGAGCGCCATCGACACATCGTACGCCATCGTTGTGATCCTTTTCCAATAGGCTTTTTTTAATCCTTCCGTATTTCTATCAGTCCAAGGCATTCCTCTTGTGTGGGAGCTATGTATATATGACTCATTTATGTAAATAACTTTGTATCCACTTAAAGGAAAATTCCTGATTCGCGATATACTTTAAGTCCATCCTTTCACAGAGGATTTTCCTATTGTCTTCCGTCTTGCGAAAGCTGAATCCTTTGCTTTTCAGAACTCTCCAAAGTGATGTCTTGCTTATGCTTATTTCAAGTTCATCATAGATGTTTTGCTTAAGGCTCCTCAATGTTAGGTTTTTTTTTGTCAAATTGGTGGAGGAGTAGATTAGAAGGAGTAGTGATCCAGTGCCGCAGCGGATTTTCTTCTTGGGTAATTGTAGTGCTCCAGTTTGATGTTCTTTGATTATTTTGTAGATAACCCTTTGCGAAAGTTCGACAAATTCTGATTTTTTCTACACAGCTGCTCCTATTTTGTTGATTGATGGCAAAATCCAAATTTTGGTTGTAAATTTTCAGCATAAGCACTTTTGCTTGTCGTGTTAAAGGCATTCCTTGTTTGTCCAGCAGTCCATTACTTATTAATTTTAAAATCCATATATTTATCACAGGATGTTATATATTACAATTTTGTCAAATATATAATGCTTGAGAAAAACCCACGCTTACCCATTGTTGTAAACATAATTTTTCAGGCAGTAAAGGCGTGGCAAAAATTTCCATGCTCTCTCTGCGCAGTTTTCCAATTGCATAGTGATTTGAAACGATCTATATTTCAGTATAAATTTGTAGGTATTTAAATAGTTCGTCCATCGCGGATATCGAGTCTCGAGGAGTTTTTCCGCTTTTGTTGTATGAAGTACTCCATAGGTTTTACCTTGCGGGCCACAAAACATGCGGTATAACAACTTATTTTTCTAATTTAAGAATTCACTTCCAAAGCTTCTTCTTGGCGTAAAATTGAGTACTATTTAAAAAAAAAATAATTGTCTTGTAAGTACAAACTTAAAGTTAACCCAATATATCAAAACCAAATTCGCAGTCGGAAGAAGTACTGACATTGTTTGGTCAACTCTTCACCCTTGGCTTCCCAATATACTTAGTCAAGATCATTTAGTCCATGATTTCAGAGGGATCCTTTAAGGTTTTCTTGGGCAACTGGTACTCGAATGCATTCTAAGCTGAGGCCGGGGTACCTCAGGGTGCGTTCTTTCACCCATCCTGAACAATATCTTGACTTCATGTTTCCCGCGGCTGATTAACTGTGAATGTACTATCTTCGCAGATGACACGTGGATTTACTCATCAGATGAAACAGGTTTCAACATTGAAACTAACTTGCAATCTACTTTGAATAAAATTCGAGCTCTTTTCAATAGTTGCAAGATTTAAATTAATGCTTCAAAGACCCAGGCTGTCTTTTTTACTAATAAAAGAAAAGCCTGTTTTTTGATAAGCAACATACTTCATTTAAACGGCACACAAATGGTATGGAGATGTAGAACCAAGTACCTTGGGGAGAACCTGAATACAGGGTTACCAACTCGTGGAATATTTTCCCCCCGAAGTCAAGTCAAGAAACCCCTAAAATACCCTAAAATTGTTTTGAAAATTTAAATTAAACGAAAAAAATATATATTAAGGATTTATTTTATAAATTTAAATAACTTTTATTTATTATAAAAATAGTTTTTACTGAAAATCAAAATATATAACAATATATTTTAGTCACAAGCCATTTAATACTTCAAGTATAACTTCTACTTCCTCTACAGTTTTTGAGTTTTAAAAACGTACAATCGAACGTTAATCAAATTCAACATTTTTCTAGATGGCTGAAGTGTTATACATGACCCGTAGCTCCTCTGTAAAGAAAAGCGAATCATCATGATGCTCTGTAGCATCTTAATCGATATTTTATTGCACAATTTGTTTTTGACGATGTTATGAATCGAAAAGGCACGTTTCACACTTGCATTAGAAATTAGAATTGTTAACAATGCAAATCCAAATTTAGCTACATTTTCAAACGTTTACACCCTGCTGCATCACAATCATCATAAACGTCTGAATCAAATTCTGTTGAATTAGAAACATTGGTCCAAGTTTAATTGCTCAGGTGATGCCTATCCGCCTCAATATCATTTTTCTCACCGTAAATGTGCGTTCGCTGGATATGACTTAATATATCTTTAATGTCCGCTTTGTTTTGAGATGTTGCGACCTTAATATGTAAATTAGCAATTATTTTCAATGTTTTCAAATTGTCTGGAAACCTTTGTTGAATTTGCTCTGCTAAATGACGTAAAACGTGTTTGCATTTTTCTCTGACATCTAATAGTTCTTTTTCTTGTAGTTCTTGTGATATGTTTTGAAAGACGTAACCAAAATAAATTGCTGATGTATGCATTAGATGATCCTGAAAATTTAACTTCACCTAATCCACTACTTTTTCTAATTGCGCAGTAGCAACGATCCTTTTTATCAGATTTTCATACAATAAAAATATGTCTTCAAATAATTTGGTAGGTTTATTATTTTTAATTTGAAATATTTTGGATCATCTTTAAAATACACCTGAAAATTTTTAGTCCCTAACTTTTCTGGAACTGACGAGCTGAATTCTATCGCAAATATAGAAAAAGTTCCTCATAGACTGAATAAATTATCCGAGCGCTATGTTGGTTATGTCTTCATTTGACTATCACTTGATTTTAGGATTAATTAAATTTATTTATTTTTATTTATTATTGTTCTTTATGTGAATTTATCTTTCGTAACCATATTCTGACGAACATATTAAATTTATTTATTTATTCATTAAATTTTTTTTGTATTTCATCTATTCATTTATTTATTTATAAATTAAATTATTCAACCATATAATTTTTATTTTTTCATTTATTTGTTTTTATTAATTCATCACTATTAAATTATTTTATCATATTGGGTTAATCATTTCTTATTTAATTTCTATGACAAATGATATTGAAATCAAGAATTGTTTGTTACTGCTGCCTCGCTCCTCTCAAATCAACATTGGCATGAAGGGTTTTTTAGTAGCTTTACCTTTCAAAGTTATATTAAGTTCTGTGATATTTTAATATGTTAAGTTTTAAATAAAAATTTCAGTTATAAGGTAGCAATATAACAAATTACAGTAAAATGTGCTAAAGTTAAATCTTTTGTAAAAGAATCTAAAATTTCGGGGAGGGCTTCCGCTTCTTCCTTGCTGCAATCTTTCTTACCGTGTTTAAAACATTTTCTTATTTCACTTTAATCGTTCGTAAACAAAATAATTACCTTTTTCCATGGTCTTCCATTTTCGTACAAAGATTATGGTCAAATGTCAAGAGAACAGAACAATTTCACAATTGCCAACGTCTATAATAATGCGCCCCCTAGCAGTGGGAAATCGTAAAATTCCTAGCCAGTTGCTTTTGGGCGGCGATAAAATCAAGAGTTATTGCCAGCTAGTTCTTGTATTTGTTTTACTAGGTTTAAAAAAAAAAGCCTAGTGTTTACCACGACCCTATTTAATAATAGTTTCATTGGTTTTAAAACGAATTCAGCGGATACACTATAATACTTACTTTTATTGCGTCGAAATAAAATATACATACTTTAACAAAACCTGACGATGGTCACCTTAAAAAATGACATTTGAACAGTCTTCAGACTGTTGACTTCACTGCCATGATTACCAAAGTACAGAAGTCAGTTAATATAATAAGGATATGTAAAATTATAATTTTTAAAATATTATAGGACTGCTATTATTTTGCTCGGTACCGTAGCTTAATACATATATAAGACTCTGTAGTGATACAAATATGTCATGCTGTCCATTCTTTGCTATATATACAAGCATCAGTTTCTGACTTCATTTATTAATTCTGTACAATTGATTGTTACAAACACTAGAAAAAAACCGTGACTTAATTGCTATAGCAGGTTTTTCTTACACCTGCCAAGATATTGCTTATTTCTTCGTCCTTGCGAATTTCAAATGATTCGCCCGCAGACGCAGATGGGTATACAAGTGTTGCCATCGGTTGTGGAGCTATATTAACTTGGGGCGGTTCCGTAGGGTTTGAAAGATAATAGTTGGTTGGCATTCCATTAAGGCAAATTTGATCGGTTTGAGGATACGGGAAATAGCTGCACTCAACGTTCGGATTTTGATAGGATGGCGTTGTTTGATGCAAGGGTGAGCCGCTGTTCGGTGATAGATACGATACTTGATGATAATAATTACTATTAGTGGCGAACACTTCGTAGTTGTCATAATTATGATTTGTATCTGGATACTTTGAAAACTTATTTTCTGATACATGCTCTGAGGCCTCATCGGGCCTGCATTGAGTCTGAGGGTGCGGACTTGTGTAACGAGAGTACTCCTTTTGGTGCTGTGCAATTGATGCATTGAATCCAGAGGAAACATCAAGCATTGGACTTGTATTTACAGAATATGGAGTTGATAACATTTCATTAATATTATTTTTGGTTTGTGTCGGAGTATTTGGCGAACTATAATGCGGCGAGTGGGCAGCTTGCGTCGAGCACTGCCCGCTGACATTAATGTTGCATGTTTGGGAAAGGTCCGTTGGATCCGTTCTTTGGTTTTCATCCAAAGCTGGCATTGGGGGAAAATAAGTACCCTTCACCGAATGTCCTTGGTCTATCATATTTCGGTTGCTGCAGGTCACATACATTCCTTTGCCAGTTATTAAGGCCGACGACGTAAGCCCCACTGCATGTGATTGGAATGGAGATTTTTTACCAGTAGCACAGACATTTTCTTCGAGATTGTGGCACCCTCGAGATTTAGCTCTGGATTTATATGTCAGTGGCTTCGTTGGTTTCTGTTTTTCGTGACCATCATTATTAACGTTTGATCGTACTTGTTGTTGGTATGTTGAGAGTTTTTTTTCGTAATTCAAAACGCTCCCCTCTGCGATATTGAAATTTCCATCATCTGAGCTGCGAGTTGTGTTCGAATTGGGAGAGAAGCAAATCTTTGATGGTCGGTAGAAGTTTTGTGCCTTTGTTTGACCTTGGCTTGATATATCAACTTGGGAAATGTAATTCGAAACTTGTGGCGATTTGATTTTAGACAACGGCTTGCCACTTCCTTGAAGTGAGACTTGATCCTTGGCACTGGTTTGAATAGCTCGTGGTTTTGAATGCTTCCGACGTCTAGGGCGATATTTATAATTAGGATGTTCTGTCATATGTATTACTCTTAATCGCTCCGCTTCTTCAACAAAAGGCCTTCTATCCAGAGGAGTTAATGATCTCCATTTTTTACCTAAAATAAAGAACATATTAATTGTTCAATAATGTGTCTATTTCAATACATTTATCAGCAGATTTTTCTTTGCAACAATATTTTAAAAAGATTCATATAGATCCTTTTTAATCGATAAACTCAGAGTGAAGAGAACTTCAAGAAATCGGGCTTATTATGAGTATAACTATAATCGTTTGGATTCGCCTTAAACTTTTTCATCTTTACCATCGACCGCATCCTTCAAATCGCTAATTTATAACCTCTTGAAAAACCATAGAACATTAAACAACATTTAAGCATGTATTAAATTTGGTGAGTTAGTAGGTACAACTTCCTGACATATATGAATTTGTGATAGTTAAGTTAATGAAATAAATCATTGTCTTCTTCAATGAACTCAAATTTTTAAAATGATGAGTCTCCTTACGGATTCATCTTCCTTTTTAAGGAATAAGTAATTCATTGCGGGTATCTGAGGCAGCATCATAATTGCACGTTCATAAAACTTCTGATTTTTATCAGCAAAAAACTGAACTAGGTACGATTTGCCATCATCATTATTTTTGAAATTTTTACCATTCAAGGAGTTTTGCAAAGATCGAAATAAAAAGTAATCAGATGGCGCAAGGTCAGGTCTATATGGTATATAATTCAATGATGGTCTTCCCCATGGAGCCGTTCTTTCTCCCGATCTGTACAATATATTTACATCTGATTTTCGAAAACTACCAGGGTACGAGACAGAAATATATGCTGATGACAAAGCTATAATTTCGTCGCATAAATTCGGTCTCGTGATCAAATGACAAATGTAAATCTTGCGGCCAACACCTTGGAGAACTATTATGAGAGGTGGAAAATAAAAATAAACGCTGAGAAGACTCAAGTCATCTTTTTTACTAGGAAAAGAAAACCCTGCTTCCTTCAGCGTAGTTGTTAAAATAGAGTACACATCGAGTGTCAGTCCTCCGTTAAATATTATGGTATTTTCCTTGACTCAAAATTAATGTTTAATGTGAATACCATGACAATAAAAAAATACCAGCAACAAAAAAATCATATCAATTCATTAATAGAAAATCCCAAATGAAAACAAATCAATTATGTATAAAGATACATTTCAGTCGATTCTTTTATGTGGTTGTATAGTTTGGTGTACTTGTGCAAAGTCGTACCTTAACAAATTGTAAATATGTCAAAATAAGCTCCTCAAAATGATGTTAAAACTTCCGTGGCACCAAACCACTTTAAATCGGCACAAAAAAGGCCAATGTTGAATTGATCTCCGTCAAAATAAGAAAATTCGAGGACACGTTTCTTATCAGATGCGACTTTCCAAACAATGCTCTCATAAATGAAATGGTTAATGTATAGCACAAGATGTTTGAATAAGCTTACATTGTTTCTCAATGCATATATTTTTTTTTAATAGAACTATTTAATCTGTTTGTTATTGTAAAAACAATTTTTCTTTATTATTTATTTTTTGTTATTTCTCGATATTTATTTTTCGACATGTGTAAATATTTCTTGATTTATTTATTTATTAACTTTTTTTTCATTTATTTATTTACTTATTTATTTACTGATTTTTTATTTTATATTAAATTATTTATTTATTTATGTAGCTTATTAATAATATATATCTGTGATAGTTATTATTGGAATTATTTATTGATTACCTGAACCAGTTAATTATATAGGTATCGAACTTAAGTATTTCTTTACTTTATGCTTTTTTTAATATCAAATCTCTATATTGTAAATTGTGCGGTAGCAGGCCTACAATATTATAATTTTTTTAAATTTTTGCTGAGAGTCCATTGCACTGAAGGCGAGTAAGCCTTGGATTATAATGTTAGTATCGTGAATGTAACCCATTGTCAAGTGATCGTATATGATTCGATCATTAAACAATGGGTTAAAGTTGCAAAAAGAATTCTAGGAATTGTTATAACACTGCATGTTATAAATATCAACATTTATACACCAACTGACATGCTATGAATATCGATGGAGCTGATCGCACTGTATATCGAAATTTTTTTTCTGAAACGCAAAATCATTTTGAATGACCGTAAGGTGTAGTTGATAGATAAAGTTGATCCAAAGCTATAAAAGAGATATTATAATTTGGTGCTCGAGCGGTCCCGCGTTTGGCAGGCTTTCTCCCAAATAACGAGAAACTCCGTCACAATGCACGACCTCAAAAGTTGTAACCCTGATTTCATGACGGTCGCGCTTTGAGAGGTTAATGTTCTGTTCTATTCCCTCAAGTTCGTAGGACACGATTTCGCAGTAATAATAAGAGTAGAAATGTTCCCTTTTAAGTTGATTGGTAAGATTAGGAAACGCAAATATACTTTTAATTTTTCAAAACAGAAGTTAAATGTCAATTTACGAGTTTTAGAACCTTTTTAAAAGTAATTTTAAGCAAAAAAACATTTTTCAGCAGCCAAGTCAAAATAAATGAACTCATTACCAACACAATGTCTGACCCTGTTGATAAAATCGGACACGTCCAAGAAGAATTTCAATTCACAAAAATTATAAGCTGGCAAACGCGCCACCAAAGTAGAGAGTTGCTCTACTTCGACGTTGAGGTCGGGCTTACGATATTTACGATCAAACGCAAATCAAGCGAGATAACCAGAACGCGAGAACGAGATTATATCATATCAGAGACCTCAAAAGGAGGCAACAGGAAAGAGGTTTCGCTCAAATGATGAAGTCGTAGCGGGAACTTATTGCTATTTTAAGGACAAAGGCATATCTTTCTGTAATAAGATCCAACATAGGATAAGAAGCAGATGGAGGAATTTATCGCACTTGAATGTGCTACGCAAATACGTTAATACAGTAGACGCTGACTACTCTTTAGCGTGAACACGGTGAGAAAGCCCTATAACCTGAACAGTTTCAAATGCATTTATCGGTTTTCCTTATCGTTTTAATAAAACGGAAAATCCACGAAAGATGAAAACATAAGTTCAGCTGATATAAGCGTACTCAAACGTAAAGGCCGTATTCAGCAATTTATAACCCGTATTTTTTAGCACAACATATATAAGGTCTATACAAATTAAAGAACAAAAAAATGTGCGTCTCAGCTCCGACACTTGATTGGAGTTTACTCCTTAAAATTAAAAAAACTCCAAAAAACCATTATCTTAAAATGTATAAATTCCTTCCTTGCAATATTTTTTTTTATCTTTATCCACTTCACTTTTTCTAAATCGGTATTTTCGCTCTCACATAATTATTTTGAATCATTTTTCGGTTTTTGAGAATTGGCTGAACTTTTATATGTGACATATAAAATTTTGCCATCTTTCTACAGAAATAATAAATTGACGTGAAATGTGACCCTTGGTACTTCAACTGTTTTTTAATCGGTTGTGTAGTTTTTGTTTGGCGTCTGTTGAAAAATGGATAATCAAAACGAACATTTACGTCATATTTTGCTTTTTTATTTCCGCAAAGGAAAAAACGCATCGCAAGCTCACAAAAAGTTATGTGCTGTTTATGGTGACGAAGCTTTAAAAGAACGGCAGTGTCAAAATTGGTTTTGCCAAATTTCCTTCTGGTGATTTTTCACTCAAAGATGAAAAACGCTCTGGTCGTCCAGTTGAAGTTGATGGCGACCAAATCAAAGCAATAATCGATTCGGATCGCTTTAAATATTTTTGCTATGCACGAAAACTTGATATATGGATTCCTCATGAACTGAAAATAAATCATTAAACACAACGAATTAACATATGCGATTTGTTAAAAAAACGTAATGAAAATGATCCATTTTTAAAACGTTTGATAACTGATGATGAAAAATGGGTTATTTACAACAATGTTAATCGAAAATGATCGTGGAGCTTGGTTGGAATGTTTTACCACATCCACCATATAGTCCTTACCTTGCACTATCTGATTACTTTTTATTTCGTAAAAAAAATTTCAATAATAATAATGATGTCAAATCGTACATGGTTCAGTGTTTTGCTGATAAAAACCAGAAGTCTTATGAACGTGGAATTATGATGCTGCCTGAAAGATGGCAAATGGTCATTGCTCAAAATGGGCAATACATTACAGAATAAAGTTATTTCGTTCCATTAAATTCAATTCAATTAAATAAATTGCCTAATATTTTCTAAAAAAATCCACTACTTAGTTGCCAAACTGATATTTTTCATACCGTGAGCTATAGCATATATGAAACGATTCTTACGGAGTAAACTCCAATAAACTCCAAAAATATATGAATTTGATTTGACACACTAGTCTGATTTTTATGAAAAATAGAAAGAATTACAACTTCGTTAACATGAACAACTTCGCAATCGTGAACACGCTCGGTATTTATGATAATAGTTCACGTTACCGCGAGAATAATGCACGTGTCAAAAACTAGTGTTTCTTTTTTCGTTTTTTGTTAGATTGGGGAAGTTAGGTAGGATAGAAATTTCTACAGAGAGTACAAAAGAGTCAATTATCAATGAATATCTACATGCAAGGGAAGACCGGATCCTCAATAAGCACTTATACTGATGGCAGCGTTTTTGGATGTCGTTCTGCGACTCTTCTGAGTGACATTCCCTACGCTTAGTGTTGTCTTCGAAGAAGTGATTAGTATTGATTTACAAATTATAATACATTGGCCCCACGAATTAATCGAGTGCCGTCAAATATTACTATTTAAGTGATCAGATTAGTGGTCAACTGATATTGTCGTTGAATTGCTTACCATCCACCACCTGCTGGTACTATTCGTACAAATCTTCCAAATGGACAAAGTTGCCCCACTTCCAATATATTATAATTTTTGTGGATATATTTGATTCTCAGGTGCCTCTTCTGAATTTGTCACTTCAGAAATGGCAATTCACTTGTTCACAATGATATTAATATATGATTTTTCGGTTATAAAAGATTCAAGCAGCGAAAGACCATGATCCAAAAACTCTCTACGCTGTGCTGGATGAAAAATATGCCAATTAATTTTGCAAAACTTTCCTCAAAGCCTAAACTGTTAAAATAAAGGTCAATTATACAATTCCGAATCTTCCAACACAGTGTTTATAAAACAGCGGTATACGATATGCAAAATGCGACGATTATCCTGATCAACTTTTCGAAATTTGTCTTTAAAATACGAAAGCAACTTCAGTACAGTTTGAAAATTAAGTTTTTTTTGCAAAAAAACCTACCTTTCAGCGACGTTAGTCTTCAAGGAAAGCTAAGTCATTCATAATGTGTAGTAATCAAATAACCAATATGTAAATATGAACTTCCTTACCGAGCATTTTACTAAGATCCGCGTTGTGCAAGTCTGGATTTTCATCGGCCAACTTCTTTCTTTCGATTTTAGCCCACACCATAAATGCGTTCATAGGACGACGAATTCTTGTCTCTTTGGCACATTTAGCTGAGCTTGTCAGCGGACGAAATTTCACATCATTTCCAATAACATGTCGTTCCAGAAACGCACAATTTGCCGCACACACTTCATTCTGGTACTCATAACCCCAAAGAGAAGCGTCCAAATGCGATGAGTCTTCTACATCGGGGGACATTGATATTGGTAACATATTGTTGTGCGACAAAAATTTGCTCGCCAAAAGTGGAAGGTTAGAGTTAAGCAGGGAGGAGTGCGATGTTAAAAAGGGATTCCCTATGATTGAGTTGTGCGGCAGGATTTGGGCGCCCCCACAGCGCATCGAACCACTTTCGTAGCATGATGAGTGCACAATTGGTGAATGGATTCTAGACGTCAAAATTTCATTTTCATGTCCCATGTGTGATACCGTGCTGTTTGTCTGATGGATTTCATTATTTAAAGATGAGACTGCATACGATTGAATGTCCATAGAGTTGTATTCTTCTCCATGCGTTTGTTGGTTCTGATGAACATGTTGTTTCTGTGAACTGAAAGTACATTTTTAGTAGATAAATACGCTAGTGTAATATATTTATAATTCATATATGTTCTTTTTTAATATCCAGCGGTCTTATGTTAAATGTTCATATAATATATATAAACATAGAAGCAGAATTATAAAGTGAAATTACATACGGTCTTATATCACCTTATGCAAGCGAGCCAAAGCTGATTCCGAGCTTTGCACTGCAATTTCGCTATCGCTATAAAAGTCTAAATAATTTTTAAATAAGTATCTTCATGTTCTAAATTGTTGCTCCCATTTAGTAGAAATTTCTAGCATTAAATAATATCCTACGAAATAGTAGCGCCCATTAATATTGTCTCTGTTTCAATACTAATAAATAATTGCAAGAACTTCAAGCTATTTTATTTGAGAAGTGTTCCTTTTACTATACTGGAAACTACGCCAGTCGTTTTTTTTCACATGAAATGTGTGTCGGAACTGTGAAATTGCCTTTACTCTTTAGAGGATTAAGTGACGACAAGTTGCTGAACTCACTGCTTTTTAGTACGAATTTTGATGATGATGTCCCACACCATTAGGTATGTAAATCAATGATAAGTGCAATCCCAAGCATTTTCATCAGTTTTGAAAATCGCAAATTTTTAAGGGATAAGCAGATTTCGAGGGATCTATCTAAGTGTCCTTTCTCTTTAAGCTAGACATTTCTAACGGTGATCAATGGTCGAGCAATACCCCAGAAACTTAATCTGGTATACTGATGGCTCAAAAGTGGCAAATGGAGTAGGTGCCGATGTGTATGGACCGAACACTAAAATCCCTACACCCATGGGAAAACATCCAAGTGTTTTCCAGGCTGAACTACAAGCCATTGAATCCTGTGGCATAGAAAACCTTGCAAAAGGTAATTAAGGGGCCAGAATCCTAATATATTCAGGCAGCCAAGCAGCGCTCAAGGCACAGTGATCCAATCTAGTGGAATCCAAATGTGCCAAAAGCTGCTACGACGTATTACAATCCATGGCCCGACGTAACAAGGCTTGGTTAGGATGAGTTCCAGGTCGTCATGGAATCGAAGGCAATGAATTTATGGACGAACTAGCCAGGGCTGGTTCTAAAACCGCGTTCATTGGTCCGGAACCTTTCTGTGGCATAAGCTGGACTACGGCCACAGGTCTGACCAATAAGTGGGAAAACAAGCTACGTATTGCCCACTGGATAAATCTACCGGAACGTTTATATTAAAATCTAAATTACTTATCAATTCCTTAATCTCAACAAGGAGAACATTAAGCAGCTCGTGAACTTCCTGTCAGGCATTTGCCCCTTAAAATCACATCTAACCAAACTAGGGCTCAGTATAACCACCGAATGCCAACTCTGTTTGGAAGACGACTAAACGGCCGTACAAATTCTTTGTGAATGCCCAGCTCTAATTTGGTAAAGAAGGCGTATCTTCCTCAACGAGATATGCGCCCCATTGGACATTAGACAATCCAATGCCAAAGACATTCTGACTTTCATCAGAAGGATGGAATGTCTGTTAGCCTAAACAAACTCCCCGAGATACAAAAAGGTAATTTCCTTCAGACAGCAGTGTCATCCACTTGGGCAGGAGCAGACATAAAAAAAGTGTCCTTAAATATTGTTTGATTATGTTATAACAAATGACTCATTCAAAGATAGAGTGATTGCTAAAATATACCAAAACTTCAAGGGGACCATGACTCAAAAATAATTCCATTTCCATCAAATGTCCATCAGAGTAGTCTTTAAGAAACTGTTAACTCAATTGTTACCGAAAAACTGATTGCTTTTTAAAACGCCGAGTGGCTAAAATCCTCTCAGCAGCAATTCAAATCTGGTCTCTTTCGGCGAATTGCTTCACACAAACGTCTCATAACGCCTGGCCTTCTGGCAAAAATTCATGACGCACTACACCGTTTTAATCCATGAAAACCGTGAGCATTGCCTTCTTTTTTGATAGTCAATAAAGCTTCTCACATAAAGTACTTAATACCAGACCAACTATATGGATTCAGGGAAAAACACTCAACAATTCATCTTTTTTGTTCGGGTCTTCGACGCTTCTTCCGTGTAGCCCCTAGAAGGGGGAGTCCAACAAGGAGGATGAACAGCGCTGTTCAACATCTTAACGGCAGATCAACCAGAGAACGACCCAAAAACAAAAACAATGTTATATGCGGAAGAGTCCATCACATTCGCAGCATCTTTTTTCTCAACCATAGCAGCATTAAGGATTCAGGACCACGAAAGGAAGCTCTTTGATGACTACTTAAAGTGGGGTCTCAAAGTTTACACCAACAAAACAGAACTCTTATGTTTCAGGACACCAAGAGGAAGATGACAATTTGCAACACGCTGGCGCAAAATCGATATAATCCTCCTGGACTTTACACAAATTGTACCTCAAGACACCAAAAAATACGTGGGAATCAACTTAAGCGAGCGGTTCAAATTAAATGCCCACGCCAACTTTACCCTTCATATGGTTCAATCACTGCTGAAGAAGAAGAACGGATTGAGTCAAAAAACCAAACTACTGATCCAATAGCAGCTCATAAGACCAGTTAAAACTTATGGCCGCCCAATATGATTCACCGTGCCACCAACAATGATGAAGAAAATTTGACACATGGAAAAAAGTTAAATTTGATCATGTACAGGACTCTGGCGAAAACCGGATGATGCTTGTATGACGCCAACCGATATGTTTATTCTACAGCTTTCCGGGGGTTCTTTCTCCATTGATATACACCATGACACAATGCGCCTTAACGACATTATTCCCCCTGAAGCGTTTCTCTATCTCGATAGAAAAGGTCTGTTTCATGATAGATTAGGCGTACCCTTAACCTTCCAAGTTTGCCGAAAAGATCTGGACGGGCGAGTCAATTAAGACCAAGATGTCGCAAGTTGCTCACCGGAGGCTCTTCGTTTTAGTAGGGCGGTATCAGACCGCGGCAGAGCGCATGTCGAAAGGAAATACCGACACTATTAGTGGTTAGATGACGAGTAGAACTCTGTGGCTTTCGAGAAAATTATTCATGCGAAACGACACAACATTTTGTTCCAAATGACTGGAATTGCTGAATTGCAGAAAAATAAATTGTTGTAGTATTTCTTGACCTAAAGCTGTTCACAAGGAAATATAAAATTCCAAGCATCATTATTGAATTAATTTTCACTGACCAAGCTAAATACTTGGGTGTTATTGTTGACAGAAGACTAAACTGGAAACAAATCATTCCAGAGCGTATCAGGAACGCAACTATTGCACGATAACTACAAAGGAATTGTCGGACCCAAGTGGTGACCATCGGACTTAAAATAACATATTAGCTCTACACTGCAATAGTAAGACCAGTTCTGACACACAGAATCCTTGTTTGGTGGCCGGCACTACGGTCAAAACAAAATCTGACTAGAATAAGCGGAATACAAAGATCGGCATGCATCTGTATTACGGGTGCACTTAGATCATTACCCACGGTTCACTAAAAATGTTACTGAATTTTCTTCACATAGATATATACTCTGCCAGCTAACTGTAAAGAACATAGCGGACAGATGCAACCTTGCCCTATGCTGAGTCCATGGCACAAGGGTATTTCGGGCAACGAAAGAGACCGATGAACTGGCAAGAAAGTTGCCAAATCTACCATTGGCGCAATATCAGGACACACCTCACCACCCCCATTTAAAGCATTAAAACATTGCTACTGATAAACGCCATTAACAACACAAATCGTAGATGGACCAAATTGGACACCTGTTGAGCATCAAAAACGATGTGGTCTTCACTAGATCCAGTGCAAAACTAATGCTCTACTAGATTTAGATAGGAAGCAAACTAGTAAACTAGCAGAGATAAGAAAAAAACTTGTGGGTAGTTATTACTTCAACAGCCTTGAAGATCAAGCGAACATTGAAATCAAGGACTTCATTAAATTTCTGTTAACCACCATCTAGATACAGAAATTATAAAACAAAATAAACGAACGAGGAAAGTGAGAATCAGGGAGAGCCGCCAATGAGACAGCACAATGGACATTAAAGGTCTAAGTGAGGCATAACTTCCCTTAAGAAAAAAACCTTCTTGACCTAAAACGAGCATTTGCCCAGTTAATACAAATATCTTTCTAAAAAAAATTAAACTGCTATTATTTCAAATCAATTTATTTCATGTGTAATTAACAATGTGTTGTCGCAGAATTTACACAATTAGATGCATAGTGGGTTGATAATTTTTTATCTTTCTGGTAAAAAATATGTAGGTGCTATCGAAGATAAGTACTTGCAATTTGTAATGGAGCTACCTCAAGTAATGGGATATTGATTTAATTACTTTGTAATTTCAAATTAATTGTAATTGAAATGCCCTTAACGATTACCAATAATTTTAATAAATAATTGCAATTAACTGAAGTAATTAGAAAAGTAATTAAACAGAACATAATTAGAAATGCAATTGTAATGTAATGTAATAATTGTAATAATGTGGAACCATTTAGTCATTGATTAAGATATTATTTTTATTCAATTTTATTAAGTTCATAAAAAAAACCTATTTCTGTAGAATAGATTATATTTTTGCTATATATTATATTTTGCGTTCGATTTCAGGAGAACTAGCTTTTCATAACGTTGATCGAAAAGTTTGTTTCAATGCGGGGCATTTTTAATACTCGAAAAAAGAAAAAAACAGTTCAAGTGGAGGGAATAATGTATTTTTGGAAATTCCTCAAGACTCTTCATTGAGGTAGCCTGATGTGTGAGGAACCTAAGAACCTCTGATTCCGCTGCTGAAACTTTGAATATAGTTTCTGTTTCCAATTACCTTTCAGTATTCAGTGGAGTTTCTGTTTATATGCATTGCATGAGTATTGGGGTCTATTCTTTTACCTCACAACCAACTGACCATCATTTCCATGGTCAAAGAATGCTAAATCATCTGTATTGGTTTATAGCTCAGAGTCCTGGTTGATAACTCAGTTCTGCCGACCATAATGCAAAAAAAATTTAATGTCCTCAACATTTTTCTCAGATGCTTGCCTACAAATTATCGAAAAAGCTGCATACGACTTTCAGAGGGCTTTTGAGACAATTGATAGAGAACTTCCTTTAATAAGACTATTTAAATACGGTATCAAAAATCAAGAACTGTGTTGGTTTCGCTCTTATCTAACTGATCGAACGCAACCGACAAAAATAAACAACGCTTTTTCGGATAGTGATTACATAAACTTTGGTGTACCTCAGGGTACTATATTAGGGTCTTTGCTTTTCCTAATATATATTAACTATTTGTGTAATGTTATTCAATATAGTTCAATATCCCTTTTTACTGACGATGCTATTTAATATGCGCGCGGTAATGATGCATCCGTGGTAAAAGAAAGAATAGACCGTGATTAAAATGTACTCTGTAAATGGTAAGCAATAAATAAACTTAAAATCAATGTCAAAAAAACAAAACGCATGCACAACACGATTATCAAACCCCATTTTGAATACTGTTCAACAATATTATACATGGAAAATAATGAAAAATTGACCGTCCCCAAATTCTACAAGATAAAGCAATGAGAATAATTTTGAAATGTAACTTTTATACTGCAATTCGGTGGATGCCAGCATCTTTAAAGTGCCTTAATATCAAGCAAAGAATCGCGTTTAATTCTGCTCTATTCGTGTTTAAGATGAAACAAGACCTATTTTTCATCAAACCTAGTTTCTGTCGAAAATGTGCAACCGTATAGTTTAAGAACGAATTCGAATTTCAGACTACAGCTCTGTAAAGACTCAAGAACTCGAGCGTTTCACATTCGTGTTGTGCGGCTAATAAACTAGTATCTAAACTTGATTGTACAACCGAAGTTGGGCTTGAGGGTGAACTGATGAGCATTCCTGGTGAGACGGGTGTTACAGTGAAATTGATAAGGGGGTGGAATGCAGCTTGCTAATTCGCTAGAGCACTGCTTATGGTAGAAGCGATAAAGTATGGTTAGACAGGAGACGTTACGAAGATGGTGAAGAGAGTCAATTAACTTGGTAATATCTTTGGCACCTATCAAGCAGGCTCAAGATGGTCTTTGGAGCACCTGCCCTTGAAGGGAAGTTGTATAGTATTCTAGTTTGGGGCGAATGTACGCTTTATATATGGCAGCCAGATCAGTTGGGGTAAAATATTTCTTGCATCGCTTCAGGAAACCTAGAAATTTCGCAGCATTTTCGGCGATAACGGTTATGTGATCATTCCAACCGAGGATGTTGCTGATACACATACCAAGTACTGAAAGTTTTTCGGCTTCAGCAATGCAAGTGTCACTCGTGGATATTGGTCGAGTGTTTTCATTTTGCTTAAGTGACAGAAGACAGCATTGAGTTTTGGAGGCATTAAATCCCACTCTATTCGTAGAGCCCCATGATAGTATGCTGTTGATATCAGAATGTAATGAGTTAATCATACGCTGCCGTACCATTTCCACGGCCGAAGATGAGGGACGTGAATTTGGAAAGGAATATGAAAAACTGAGAGTACTATCATCAGCGAATGAGTGTATTGGATTAGATGTAGCAGACAGAAGATCGTTAATGAAAATTAAAAAGAGAGTCGGTGAAAAAACGGAGCCCTGGGGAACACCAGCATGTATATGTTGGATTTCAGACTTGGCACCGTCCAATACAACTTGAATTGAACAGCCCGAAAGAAAGTTTCTAATTTATTGAATAAGAGATTCGTCGATACCAAATGCACGCATTTTCGACAAAAGAGCCTAGTGCCAAACTCTGTCAAATGCTTTAGAAATATCAAAGGCAACAATTTTGCTTTCACCAGAAAGATGAAAAGATTGGTTCCACTTTTCGGTGAGATATACCATCAAATCACTTTGCTTTCTTTAAAATTTGTAAGTGATAACTTTTTATTTCGGCGATTTCCAAGCTGTTGTCCCCTTTATCTATTTTGTATTGAAAAATCCCGAAAAACGGGGAAGATCCCTACGTCTGAGTTTGGTTGTATTAAATTCACCGGAGTATGAGCACGCGCTGCTGATAGTCGTAACATAAGAAAACTTTTACCTACACATACTATAAAATTAAAAAGTAGATATGGTACCTTAAAAAATCCGATAACATTTATATCAACAAAAACCAGCGTTAAAAACGAGATCATAGACTTAAGGACAATTTTCAAATAGTGATACATATGTACATGTAACGTACCGGATAGATGCCTTCACCACTTTTTCAATACTTACGTCTGGGTTCGGTGGAGAACTATAAACTCATGGTCGGAGATCTAAACGCCAAACAAAGCAATTGGAGAAATCTTTCACCAAACACTAGAGGGAACCTACTATTCAAATGGTGGGGTTAGAATAGTGTCGAGTATCGACTTGGAGTAAGTTCAAACGCACTCTTTACAACTATAGTAAGAGGCGGTGGACACGCTTCTCCCGAGCAATGGCAAGAGCACTCTCCTCGAACTCGCCCAACCCACCATCTAATAGGAATTTGTCGAACGAGGGGATCGACACATACCTTAAGCGGATGGACGACACGTAGTACCAACTGACTGACAATGTCAATATATACACCGAAAAAAGAGTAGGCTACTGATGAGGATAAAATTAAGGTGCAGACGTTTTACTGAACCACATAACTCGGAGGTAAGGACACTGAAGTCACAGCTTATAAACCTACAGCAATTAATTCAGCAAAATTATCGTGCTTCAATTAATTCGCATTGGAATACCGAAATTCGGGCTGTTAAAAATCAGAACGAGCTTACTACGAGCGAACTACAGACAACGAACAAATACTTGTGACAGCAGGCATAGATCCATTAGAAGCGATCGAAGATGACAACTTTTTTATGATCGAAGATCCTCAGGAGAAAGTTGAGGTAATAGGTGCGACGTTTCAGGATGTATACAAGATGAATGTTGGCGATCGCCCGAACCATATCTGGGAAAATCGCGTCCTATGACACAACTCCGACCTGCAAAATGATATTGAGCACTGGCGATCGGAGAACATTGGTTTTACCATGTTCAATGACGATAATTCGGCAAATGATGTCATCGCCGACGAAGGGACACATCCTCCATACATAGCAAAGGAAGATCTCCTGGTTATCTTCGGTTCACTAAGAAGTAAGAAATCCGTAGGAATCGACGGTATATCAAACGTTGTTCTCAGACACCTCCCTTTTTGCTGAATAATGCACATTATTCAGCTCATAGGAAGACAGCGGTGGTGCAACCCATTCCAAATGGAATAAAGACACAATCAAGCAAATCGCCGATCGATAAGTCTCCTGCCGAACATCAGCAAGGTTTTTGAACATATTATCAATAGAGCCCTGACCGAGTAGGTTGAGGACAAAAATATTATTCCGGATAATCAGTTCGGTTTCAGAGCGGGGCATGATTGCATACATGCTGGTATCAGATATTATATGGAACAAGGGTGAGAAACAATGCGCGGGTGCCTTGCTGATTGACTTGAAAAAGGCCTTTGACACTGTTTGGTTGCAGGGGCTCTTTTTCAAGTTAGACCAGCATATGCAAACCGCTGCTGTACATCATCTTAGATATGCTCACCAGCACCAGCGTAACGTCTGCTGGAACTTTTGAAAATAACAACGGTCTACAATAGGGTGTAGTTATTTCACCGATTAGTTTAACGATCTTCACAAGCGATCTTATAGGATCTCTCCGCCACTCCATGACTTGATCGCATACAGGTCAAGTCCGAAGATCGAGGTCATAGTAAGTCTTTTGCAACGTGACTTCGAAAAGATTCAGGGATATTGCGAAGATTGGAAATTGAAGATCAATTTCAAGAAGTGCGAGACCATTCTGTTCTGTGGACTACATTGTCTAGGGCCTCTAGAAACACTAAAAAGAAGTGGCGAATGTTCTCTATCGTTGGACAAAACAGGCAGCCATTGGCGAATCGAAGTGTTGTCAGATACCTTGGGATCTGGCTGGATCAGTATCTATATTTTAACAAACATATAGATACTGCTCTAGCCCGAGCCAAAGCAGCCTTTGCCTTGACTAAGAGACTGTTTCACAGCAGTCAACTCGATGCCAAGGTGAAGGTGATCTGGGCCTGTCCTTGCCTATGGATGTCCCGTTTTGTTCAACGTGGGAACAAGCTTAATGGAAAAGATTTGGATTTTTGAGAGACGATGCCTAAGAGCTTGTCTCCATCTATATAGAACTCCAGAGTCTGTGTACAAAAAATTCTATTGTAATGAAGTCCTGTACAACGGGGCCAACCTGATCAGAGTGGATGACATTTTGATAAAGCTTATTCGAAGTCACATGACAAGAGCAATGGTTTCGACCAACAACTTCATCTCCGGGGCTTTTTACCCCAATGATATGCACCATGAGACAGTGCGCCTTAACGGCCTTATTCCCCCTGAAGCTTTCCTCTATCTTGACAGAAAAAGTCTGGTCCAGGAAAGATTAGCGGTGCTGTTAATATTCCACGTTGGTCGAAAAGCTGTGGACGGACGTGTCAACTACGATCAAGACGTCGCAAGTAGCTCACCTGCAACTCTCAGGTTTAGTAGGGCGGTATCAGACCGCGACAAAGCTGATGTCGTAAGGCAATATCGATACTATTGGTGGTTGGACGGTGATTAGAACTCTCTCGTCTTTTATTTATTTTTGGTGCCCTTCTGGCAATAATTAAAGCATATCCCTGTCAGTCTTGGCGGGCTTACTTACATTTGAGGTAGTATAAGTAGTAAGTAATTAGTAAGTAAGTAGTTTTTATTGTTATTTTAAGTTAGGTTAAGATTTTAGGTTTTAGATTAAAATTAAATTTTTCTTAAGGTTTATTTAAAAAAAAAGAAATGAGTCCTTACGCCTAATTTTTTTTTTAAACAGACAATATTTTTCTTAGTTCAACAAATAGTTACTTAAATTTAAATACAAAAGAAAAACATTCGTCGAAAGACGAATTGGGTTTAGCTTAGAGTGCCCGCAGAAGGCCAGTAAGTTAGGTTACATATAGTTAAGTTAATTAAGCTAGCCTTAAGCGTTTTTGTCTAGCAAGTAAGTTAATGAAATGGAAAATAAAAATACATTGAAATCAAAAAAAACAAATAAATAATAGAAATGATCTAAAGGTGAATCTTTTGTGGTTCCGATCATTGAGTAGCCGCAAAAATGTATAAGGTAGCCCACGATTTAAAAGACTTTTCCACGAAACACTTTTTCGTTTAGAATTTTTCATACGCACACATGAGCATATATTTGTAGGTATCCTTCGCTTAGTGAAACTGGTGCGCGCTGCATAGCATACTATAGGTGCGGTCGTTCTTTTTAGTTGTTTAACAACAGTTTTAATACAGTGACTACCGCCATTGGCTCTGCGATCGAACATTTATCGATTTATAAGTCTGCCCATTTTATTCAGAACGGACATATTGACAGTTTCTACTTATTCTCTTTGAAATTTTCAAACAAAGTCCATTCACATAAAGTAGCATATAGTATGTGAAATAAGGAGCTTGCGAATATCGGTAGACATAAATGTAAATTGGGCGCGTGCAGCTATTGCGATATCAAAGCATACCGCATCCAAGGATACGACATGCACAAGTTTATGCTCATGCCACCACATTTCAAAGTAATGTGCTACCTCGCATCCGCAGACGAAAGAGACCAAATGGAATTTGCCAAGGATGCCAAACGACATAGATGAATGGAATCCGTATTAACAAGAAATATTTAAATTACGTTTTTTTTGTTTTAAAGTTAAACCTAACAAAATTAAAAACTCATACAACAAAACATTAAAACAAACAATTTTAAAGTAAAATTTAAACCGGCCAATGTATGTATTTTACTGACCTAAACATCACACCTTACTCTATGGTAATAACGATTTAAATGTGTTTTCACATCCCTGCTGCGGATCTAAATGTGTTCTCGTTTATTTTTTTGTTGTCTTAAGTTTGTCGCAACCGGCAAACGGTGGATCTTGCCTTGTTCTTGAGTTGGAGCTGCACTGAGGAGAGCCGAGAACTTGATAATTTATTGGGGGACCTATATGACATTTTGTTTTCCCTTTACTATGTTAAATGGCCCTTTTGCAGATAAAAATTCTTCTCCTGAGTTGGCTTCACATTCGCTTTACTTTTGATTATAAAATAGGTACCTAGTGTTGCTTTAGGTTCCTTCGCCTTTCTTTTGCACATATCGGCCAAAATCTTTTTATGGTTGACGCTTTTGTTTCTTGCCCTCAAAACAAAGCAAAAAAAAAATATAACATGTACATATTAAAATACCTGCCGCCATGCCAAGAAGATAGCTTCACAACACTTTTATGAAAATCAGTTGACATTTTAGACCGGTTCAAAATCAGTGTGCATAGTAATTGAAGTTTTATGCCGAAAAATGGTAACCACGTTACTTGACTCGAGTTATTTGAAAACGAAAAACAGTGAGCATGGAAGCTATTAATGGAAAATAGATCCATTGCTGTCCTGGGGATTGCCAAGAAAAACATTTTTGCGGTAAGGATAGGTAGGTTGGTAAAAGTGGTGGTTCAGTGAGAACCTAATTAGCACCATATGCCGTTTTAATGCCACAGCTCTGTTACCTTATTTATGAGTTGTATTTGAGATATATTTAAATCCAACCTGACATTAGACATTAGTTGCTAAATATCCTTAGCAGAAATCTCATCGATTGAATTGAAGAAGGGTCTCCCAAGCGCCCGCTGTCTGGCGGACAAGGGCCCGACAAGCGCAAAAGAAGTGCGTTAGGGTCTCCCTCTCCCAGCTGTGACAGTATTAGTCATGTGGGATCCCTAGATTAACGGCATGATCTCCAACAGGCCAGTGTCCTGTGTAGACCGCCACTAGTCTAGCAATATCATGACGGGTTCGCCGAAGGAGATCATTTGTTTTTGATTGTTTGTATTCAGGCCAAATTTTCCTTGATACTGCACAGTTCGTCAGACTGACCCATCTCAGGTTTGCTGCTACAAGGAAGTATGAGGATATTTATGCCTTAACTGGATGTTGTGAGCCGAAAATCTCCCCTACATGCGAGCGCTGAAGAACAGATCCCTGCCTTACAAGTTCATCGGCCCTCTCATTACTTGGGATGTCACTGTGACAAGAACCCATTTAAGGTAAATGAGCTGAATTCTAACGACGCTTTTTCAGCTCGGCATTCCTGTACTATTTTGAATGTGAAGTAAATCCTTCTTAATTTAGTCATTCGATTTTTTGAAAACAAAATATCCCCTATTCAAAGAAATGTTGGTTGTTTCTCATACTGTGATAAAATTATTCGAGTTCTGTCTACAAGATCCTAACAGATCTAACTATTTCAGTAAGGCAATCTTGTAAGTTTTTCGTAAATGTTGATGATTTGCCATGGATGAAACCATCCAATAATAGGATGTCTAGTGGCACCAGAAAAAATGGCTTTTTATTCTACTTTGTCACACAACTCCTGCAGCTATGTTCATTTTCTCTGCAGGGGACAAAGAAGCCAAAAGTGGTGATGCAGAAACTCGGAAGGCAATTGACGAATTGTGGAAGTTAAAAAATGTAGTACTGTTTGATCGCACGTTAATAATTTTAAAAATAATAATAAACAACGCATTTAAAAAATGTTGATACTACGCAAAACATCTACGAGGACTGACTGCAAAATTGTGCGACTTTCAAGACAACCTCACCAATGTGCTCGAATAAACGGCGCCCAGTGCAGACCTAAACTCAACTGACACCAATTCCAAAAAGGCGGTTGTTTCTAACATTCTTCAAACCTGGACACTCTGTTTAAAAATATCGAAACGCGTCGCGGACTTTGCCGGCGAAATACTGCAGATGGTTAATTGAATGTATGCAGTGTAGATGCACAGAACTCATAAGGGTTTTGCCCTTTTCTAATAAAAAATAAATTTTAAACATTCAGCTCGAATTCTAATAAGAAAATTTGATTTGGGTGCGAAAAGACTTGCCCATACCATGAACTTCCCATCTCAAGACAAAAAATTAAAATAAAACGTGCTTAGATTTGGTTTATAAAAACATCATTCATTCCCTTAACATATACAGTTATGTTGTGCACGAGGCTAAAACGTCTGTGACCTCGTTTTATGAAGTTGCTTCTTGGCTGTAAAAGCATCGTTGAGCTTCATGTTGGCTGACTGTCCAGGGCTTGCATTACAGGACTCAAAGAATGCATCTCGTGCTGTTTTAAACAAAAACATTGGATCAACGACCCATACTGTAGGCACATTGTGGCACACGGCCATCCATCTAAGAGTATCGAACTCTACGTAAAGATAAGATGTCAAAAAAAATGGGATTAAGTTGATTAATTCACCTTTAAGACGCTTTTCTCAAAGAGGTCATAAGGTTTATTTGTTTTTTTTTTTTGTCTGACTTGATTACGAACAGCAGCTTAATTAACCTGTAAGAAGCTAAAAAGGTACAATAACAATACAAAATTTGTTTATATAATTAAGTGTTGTTTTATTCAAAGAGAAGCAATAGTTTTTAGACTTACTACCTCCTGATCGCTGAATCACTTCAAATAGTTTGCAGTGTACGGGTTCATAGACTACTTTCAAATAATCTAGCAACATTTTTGACCAGGCTCGTTTCTTGGTTTCAATGATCTCTTCCTCTTCATTATTTTGCCTTCGAGTAGAGTTTTCTTGAAAGCCAACCCCACGTTTTCCATGATGTTCAAGTCGGGTGAATATGGCGGCCATGCAAGTAGGTTAATAGTTTGGTGCTGAATCCAGGCTTTGTTGTCCGTAAGGTATGTATCGGTGCATTACATATAATATTTCCGAAAACTGAGGAAAAGCTCTTTCCAGTATAAATTTCAAAGTTATAGCCGTCGAGCTTTAGGAATCCAGCTTCACAGCTTATTGCTCCTTATTCCATTGCACAACCTCCTTTTCTGTGCCGCCTTTGAAGATTTATTTCTGCTTTTCTCCAGTCATGAAAATTACAGCTGTGTCCATCAGGTCCGTCATAATTTCATTTTTTTTCATCAAAAAAGAGGACGGAAAGCCACTCTCGATTAGGATAAGGAGAAGAATGCAAGATAATGTATTGGTTTGAGAAACTCAGACGTTTGTGGTTTCGACTCACTTCAGTGGGTGCAGCAGAGCAGAGCCATCTAAACACAATCTACATAAACCACAATTTTGACAACACAAACTAGGAAACAAGCCGAAACAACAACCACTACAACAGCGCCACTCATTAGTCAGACTACTATCGCTGTTTGACCAATCCAGAGATAATGCTATTAACTTTATCCCAATTGCAAATGGTGACTGGACAAGATTCGAAAAACTACACCACTCTAGAAATCGAACCTGCGATTATCATCAATTGAATCAATTGAAAGGCAGGCGCTCTACCAACTTCGCCACCCAGCTGTTAAATGTGACTTGTTGCAAAATCAAGCTGCTGGATTTTATGTGCCGAATGTGGATGGCTTCTGAATCAAGCGATGAAATTTTAGCTATGAAACAGATGGACTTTCGTTATTCCCGGTAAACTCGATTTTGGCCTATTTCCTCTTTGTTAAATACCTTTCCTTTATTCATATGTGTGTAACCTTTTATTTGATTTAAAACATGGTAATAGGCAGTTTAAGTAACTTATCGTAATCAAGCGTGACAAAATAAAGATAAATTTTTCTGACCTTTTGGGAAACGGTTCATTAAAGTTGCATTTATCATTCATTCCTTGTTTAATTGGTTTTTCCAAATTAGCGAAGGGTTTTAAGTATCATAATATTCTAATATTAAAACAAAAAACTTCTTGTTTGTAATCAAGTGAGACAAAGTGTAAATGTTTCAAGAAAATAAAGCATACAACATCCAACGAAGGTTCGGTTTCCCCCACAGTTTCGGCTCAAACTCAGTTTTCGTGAATTGTAGAGCATTGTCCGGCTAACAGCTAACTTCGTGTGTGTTCTTATTCCGTGGGTCGTCGTGTATGATAGCCAGCCGGCCGGCGTGGTTGTTTTTCTAGCGCATAAATGACTGGATAAATGTTTCCGTGAGGTGTCTTGTCAATTCTTGCGAGTTAATTGTCTATAGGCACAGCTGCGTCCACGAAAATAGCAGTATTGTTACGAAAACTAAAAAATGCATGAAAACTTCTAGTTCTGAACTAGTTCATTCAAAATAAACTCATTCATCACAAGAAAAGACTTTGAGATGCAGAAAACTAAAGAAAACTATATTCAAAAAGTAAGAGTACGTTTTGCTATTGAAAATATATTAACAAATATTTTAAAGTAGGAATTTATCAAAATTATAATAACTTTTTTCATTTTGTGTAAAAAAAAAATAGGTCGAGGTAATATTTGCAGCGAGGAACGACGAAAGGTGGTAGATCAAAAAATGTGGACTGTCCTTATCCGAAAAGAGCCAAAGTTGGCACTTAGTGATATGACAATCCAAATTACAAGCGCGAATCCCAAGAAAAACGTCTTTAATCACAATAAACCATAAGGACAAAATATGAGTCTAAATGAACCTGAAGATGTCTTTGATTGTTTTAAGGTGAAACTTTCATTCCATCGCCCTTTAAATTGTTTGTACATCTATCGCATGACGCTTTACTGCCGGCCTGCTAGTGGTTACTGTATTCACTGTATTTTTAATTTTTCTTCTTAAGGTAGGCAATTATTTTGTCTTTTACTCTCGCGGCATATAGACAAATCCAAAAGTTATTATTATAAGATTCATCCCTGACCGACCCATTCCAAAGGTACCCCAAGCTGGTGAGAACTCCACCGGGTTCGGGACTACCTGAGAAAGAGGATGCTTGGGAAGAAGTCTCCTTGTCAGAGGACGAGCCAGGAAACGTTAAAAGGAGACGTTCAAGTAAACACACTGTGCACGACTGCGACCCCCCCCCCCCCCCCCCCCCCATTCCTTAAGACATCCTCGAATAACGGTCTGAAGGCGCAATAGAACCCAACGAAAAAGCGGAGGTCGGCCAGCTACATCCCGCATATGAGAGCCGCGTTTTGTGCAGTAAGACGCTCGTGCCACAAATGTAAGAATGCGAGAATATTTTCAGTTAAATGCCTAAAAAAGTTTCAATTTTTTCATCGTTTCATAAAACTACACAATTTTTTTCAAGTTCCCAACAGTTTGTGAGAAGTCCGCAGAGCATCGAATAATGACCAGTAAACACAAGAAAAATCGTCGAGCACGGTAGTTTATCGCTGAGGGTTTGAAGATGTTTTCCGTATTACAGTACAAGCCCAATAAACAAAATCGATCAGATTTTGGACCAACTTGCTTATGTTACTGTTACCAGTCCCGAAAGAGGTATGACTCGAAACACACCAGCCGAAAAGCAAAAGTGTGGTTCCGGGTCAATAGGGATCATATTATGCACTGGGAAGCCTAGTACACTGACTAGGAATTTGATAGAAAACTTAAGAGACAACCTTAAAGAGAAGTAAAAAATGCCAAGCCTGCCAGTAAAAGTAAACTTTCGTAAGCCGTTTGGAGAACTCCATGCCTCGGCGTTGTCAGGCTATCATTGATAACAGAGGGAAATGAAAAAAGTATAAATGCACTGAATCAATTTTTAATTATTTCTACTGCTCGGTAGCACACTAAGACCCAGTTTTTCAGTGCTGAGCTAACTCTTATTTAATCCAGATTTAACTCATGAAGAATTCCTATATTGTGTGGTTGATTTTGGCTCCACACCTGGTGATCTACCATATTTTAGTATCACTGCGACTGCATCATGCTTAATTGATTGTCAAAAAATTTGGGAAATTAATCATGTCTGACAGCTCAGTTGTCCATTTTTTTATGTTGCCTTTGAAATTGGTCGTTAAATTCTTTTTCTCCAAACAAATGAAATGGTTCGGACGCGTTCTTATAAGTCGTTTTCTTCTTAAAATATTTAAACTTAAGGGGGGGAGTAAGGTTAATCGAATGAAAAAAGGCATGCTTTTGAGAATTTTTTGTGACGACACAGTTAAAATTTCTGTATTGAAACCAATATTACATTAAAGAATGATATTTGAAGAATGTTGTATAAAATTTTCAGGAAAAAAAAATCAAAAAACATCTCAATGTCAACAATTTATCGGACGTGTCCTGGAAAAAGTAGAATTGCGGTGACCCTCATAACTTGGTGCTGGATCATTTGAAATCAAAAAATCAAAAATCAAACGATAATAGTAATCCACAGGTATTGCTGGAAGAGCTTTTCCAAATTTTAATTTTTCACTTTCTTGGAACACTTTGAAGCGAAAAACGTTTTAATCATAAATTAATTTGAAAAAAATCTCTCCAGTGTTACTTCGTAAATAACGTACAGAAATAGTGTTCAAAATGTCAAAAGTATCGGTGCAGTAGTTTTAAAGCTATGAAGGACACCGACTTTGAAAACGTAAGTTGTGGAGTAAATGCTTTAAAGTTTCGACCACTAAAAAAGTTTGGTATAAAACGTGGATCCGACAGGTATAAAAATACTCTTAACTTCGTCAATTTCGCTCCAATCGACTTGACATAATATTCTTAATATACTGTGCATTCAATTAAAAAAAAAATCCCTCAATATTTTGAACAAAACCGCATCACTGAGAACTGAATAAAAATCTGAATACAGCGAAAATATATTAATTTTCTTTAACAATTAAAAAAAAAATGTTCAATCAATCTGTTCGGTTAATATTAAGTATCTGTTCATTAAATCCAGAGTTTACTCACCATATTTGTAAAGTAAACTCGAAATAAAATTTTACTGAAAACCATTGATTTTGAGGTTAACTTGAGTTGAATCCCAAAACTCGTATGATCTCGCACTGAAAAACTGGTCCTTATAAAAACTAACACTGCTGTTTTTATGTTACCTTTGAACTTGCAATTTATTTCTTTTTTAAGTTCAGGAAGAGCGCAGAAATTAAATTAACTTTAAAAATCTTATCCTCAAGGAAAAAGGGAGGACAAGCGACTTATTTTAATGTTAGCGTAATATTTTATATACTATACATTATGCTATATCAGGTAAATTTCGTTTGGCCACCAATTCGGTTCGGATGATATTGGCAGGTGTAGAGATTGGTCAACAATAACGATAACAATTTATAATGGATCGCTTACAAGAAGTTGAAAAATAATAGTGAACCGAGATATGCTATAAAACTTGATCCAAAAAAAAACGGTTCCAGATCATTGATAGCTTGTTCTACGATGCAATTTTGCGAGAATCTTTCTTAGCAGAACTAAGTCCAAAATAAGTTATATCAAATGGAGTCTCGACTATGGTAGTATATGAAGCAAAAGGTGTATGTACATCAACATCCTTGATTCTTGGGAACTATATTTAAAATGGTATAACTGAAATAACACCAGGATGAAAATGTACTCAAAACAGTTTGCCTTTGCGCCACGGAAAGAGGTGTCCACTTAACGACATTTTATAAAAACATCATGACGTCGATATAGCATTTAAAAGCTACAGAGTGTCGATATTTTAGAATTCCTAAAGTATTTTTTTATTTTCAGAAATAGAATTAAGCTTATTAAATCCATAAAAACATTAAACGTAGAAAGCTAACGTTAGTGAACTACCATGAAAAAGTTTTGTTTTATAATTTTCCAATGAGCATTAATTATAAATAAATAATTATAAAAATGGTCCAATCAAAGAGCAAAACTGTCATAATGAAGTTTCTGGACCGCTCCAAGTCGACGATAAACTGTGGTACAGGCACGTCGTTCATGCGAACTATATAACGTGCTCTACTGCAAGGATTGGTCACCGATATAAAGTATAAACGGAGAGCGTTGATGAGGGATCAAATTTTTCCATGACTTTTAACATCTTCAACTAACAAATTTGAGAATCAAAAGTGGCTGAACTTTATTCATTTTCTTCCACATGTTTTCCCACCGATATTTAACTAACTGTCTTCTACATACCTGTTTATTAACAAACCCCTTACGATGTGGATTTTTTTTTGCAATAATGAAAATTCAAAGTTATTTTATTTGAATAATTAGATAGAGATAATAGTTTATCCAAAATAACGCATGGTTGTCGGATTAATTCGGCTTTCCGGATACTTGAACGTGTACGTGGCGTGAACGTGCACATGCATGTGTCCGCCCCTTATACCAAGTGAAGGATAGAGGCGGCACCCATCGACAGTGGGGTACCTTCCACAGTCATTATTTTCTCTGTGTGTAGACCCTTAAACATTTTGTAAAAAATTGTGAACGCGCCCTTGTTCATGTCAAACATATGTCAAAAAAATCAACACTCTAACAACAAATTTTGCCGGAGCTGGACATGTAATCCATTTCGAGGAAGTTCGGTGTAATTTTTGTGGCAAGGTTCTTAATCTGTTTAAATTAGTTTTTATAATGTTTTCTTTAAAAGGAATTGTTTTTCAAATATAACATGTATTATGTATTTATATTTTTTGTACTCTGAATCGATGTTAAATTATTAAAAAGAAAAAAAGTAGAACAAAGTCCGACGGGGCATCTCCAACAGTGAACAGTGGGGCACCTACGACAGGCTGCAGGGCCTTCCTAAATTAATTTATTAATAAAAAGAATTGCTAAAAAAACGAATTATTTTCCTATGGCTAAAGATAATGGGACCGACGGTTAGCTTACATTTGTGTCCTATTACTTCAATACCGCAGTGGTTTTTAACTTTTCTGTTTAAATATTATAAAAATTATGAGTAATTGTTTTTGCTGTACAAACATGTAATGTTGGAAGTTTTTAAAGCGGAAAATTTTAATAAATGTTCCAATTAAAGAGAACTATTCTTATAAGTTTTTATTGCCATTTCAAGGAATTAAATTGGGGGAAAAACGTATATGGGATGAGGAAATTTTACAAAATTTACCCACAAAAGAGGAAATTTCATAAAAAAAATCTGGCAACACTGGATTCAAGTACTATTTAAGTTTATTGAAATAGATGATTATAACCCGAGTTTCTGACTCGTGAGAGTATTATAAGCTTTGCTTCGATTTTTTTTTTGTACAAAACAATGCGCAGGCATTTTCTTAAAGTCTTAAAGGGACGCTTTAGGGTCATCTTATTCTGGGGGATTAGCAATTGATTATCTTTGCTACATTATTTAATTTATAGTTTTCAGTTATCCACCCTGAACTAAGGAATTGGCCATCTATTTGGTTCGTTTTTGACCGGTATATTATTTTGTCGATATATTTTTATAACACACCTGGTTAACTTATGATACTCTTATCTGATTTATAATTTTTTTTTTATTCGTTCTATAATTATTTATTTATTTATTTACTTAGTTGTTTATTAATTTATTTTTTTATGTAATTTTTTCATTTATTTATTATTATTAAATTTACTATTGTTTATTTATTATTGTTGTTGTTATTTATATGGCTTTCTTTAGATATATATTTATTTTTGTCTATACTTGAGTAGTTTTATTAATAATTCTGAGTACAATTTTTGATTTTAAAATAATATTCCCCTATTGCTTATATTTATTAATTAAATTTCTTATTTACTAAGAACTTTTGCTGTAAACACTTTATCTATTTCTTTTATCTTCCAATATTCAAATTCAAAGCTGTAATATTTTTTGGTTCTTTTTGCATGAAGGTTTTGTTAAATTAGCTTTTTCCTTCAAACCACGTTTATGTGAAATATTTTCGCTTGCTAAAAAAAAATTATATTCTCTTCATAGTAAGGTAGTTTCATTCCACATAAAAACCACATACAAACCATCGAACCAATTTATGCTACTAATAAAGTAAAACTCTCTTGCTTTCTATAAATTATATGTTTAGAGCAACACGAGATATTAGATTGAGAAGACTGACTTGCGAACGTTTTATTCGCCAAGGGTGAAAAGATGTACAAAATCGGACATATGACATTTTGCATTTGCGTCTGTTGACAACCGCGTAAGGGTTCTGTGCAGCGATAGTTTATGCCAAAAATAAAAATATCCTCCTTTGATATTAACTTAATAAAAGTTGCTAGTGAAAACATTTATCCAGAAATATGGTCATGCTAAATAGTAGTGTCACATTCAGTTTATGCAATATTTTTCTGGATAGAGTCAAGACGGATAAGTGGTAATCAATCTTCAGTAGATGATAGTCCTCGAGACGTGGTGCTCGTTAGTTAAGCTGCGGCGATTCGATATGGTCAATATGTATATAATAACAAGGACACCATACATTTGATGCATATTTGACATCAAGGCAAACCGATTTGTCTTTCCAGACAAAGGTAAACTATTGGTTATCTTTCCATCAAAAACCATTTATTATGTTGGCAAAAGACAAACGTTGATGCCACCAAAAGAAGACGAACTAAGGCCATAACTATTTTAGATTTAGTTAGATTGATTACATTTTTTTTTTTTGAAATTTGTATATTAGTGGTATAGGCCCGTTGAAAAAAAATTATTGACCAAATGAGGGTCAAGGATTTCACAAAATTTTGTTTTAAAATAAAAAAAAAAAAAATAATAAAAAAAAATAATTGCTCGAGAAAGTTCATCGAAGGCCATACTAATTCACCTTAAATGCAGCTGATAACAATCTTCTTAGACTCTTTATTCCTACTAGAAGTCGACGACAAAAAGCTTCATTGGGTTTTATTTTACAAAATGATGGCCCTATTCCAAACAATGTGGAAACTCAACTGTTGTGCGTTAATACTAATATACTAAGTGAATAAATTCTTTGCTCATAAAATTTGCTCTGTCACTTGTGTATTCATCAAACTTTTATCAAAAATACTTTGAAACCATGTCAAATGTTCGTACATTCATTATTTATTCATTTTGCCAGTCTCAAATACGTCTTATGCTCTTTAAAAGTTGGCTTAAACTAAAACGAATGACATCAGCATCAGCGCTATTGACAGTCACATTACATATTTTAGAAACAGTGTACCCATTCCAGCACGGCGTAGCGCGAAAAATGTACTACTGTAAATATGACAGTTCTTCGCGTAACGAAAGGTAGCGAAGAGTAGCGAGTCGCTACGAGCAAACTCCCCTCCCGAAGCAATTTTTTTTCGCAACGAACATTTTCCTCTGAGTTGACAAATTGCGTTCCTGAGTAAATCAACGCTTAGCATGGAATGTATGCCAGACCCAGTGATTTGCTTACGGGATAAGTTGCCGTCAGTTTAAGCAACCTCAACTTCAAGTAATTGCTCTGTTCTAAGATGGCTTAAAATGTTTTATTATGCGTGCTTACGCTCGTCCTGCAACTGTGTTCAATCGGTTTTAAAAAGAATTTCAGCAAAATAAAGGCACGAAATATTTAAAGAAAAAAACAAAGAAATCATCAAAATAGATTCACAAAACGAACAAATTTGCCTTTGCTACCTTCTACTACTATTGTAAGATCTTTGTTCTATACGAACTCTGGCGTTTTGGTGGATAAATAAATTAATGACAACAAATGGTAATAAAATAAAATAACAGAAAAAAGTACAAGTACGAAGGAACATAAATAAATAATATATATAAAAGTGAGTAAATAGTAAATAAAAAATAAAATAAATAGATTTTTTAAAAAGATAAATGAATACATAAATAAAAAAATAAATTAAAACATTGTAAATAAATGAATTTTTAAATAAAAAAAATATATTTATTAATTATAAATAAATGAATTATTTAATAAATAAATAAATTTACAAGCAAAAAAATAATAGTGTAAATAAACAAATCAGTATATAAGTATAATAAAACAAATTATTAATCTATGTTCAGAGAACAACTTACAAGAACATTGTCAAATCTTACTTTTTTTTATTCATCATTAAATCAGTTTTAAGCTTTAGAATTCTTTCGAAGATCAATTCAACAGTCCCATTTTGATGAAGATCAGATGAAGAGATATGCCAGGGTAGATTGATCATCATTTTAAGCAGCTTGTTATGCGACACTCGCAATCTTTGGATATGAGTTTTGGCACAGTTCCCCCAAAACTGGACAACAATAAACAAGGATACCTTGGAATAGTACTTTATGGATGATGATTTTATTTTCGTTTGACAATTTCGACTTTCGATTTATGAATGGATACAGCATTCTAGTAGCAATGTTTATTATATGTAATATTTTTTAAATATGTTCATTGAAAGTCAGTTTCTTATCCAAATAAATGTCCATTTTAATTGATTATCCCACTTTAAGTTCAACACTGTTGATCTTTAACTGATTGATTGCGAAATGGGTTGCATTTTTCCGAATTAACCTTTATTTTCCATTTTTTATAATATTCGCAGGGTATCTCCTTCGTATAGTTAAGGTTTCTTTCAATATTGAGAGAAAATTCATGCGAAGAATTTACACTCACTTATAAGGGGATAATCGGAAGTACTATATATATTGTTATATCATATAACTATCTAACAGTTTTTTTTTGGTAACCAACAGTACCATGTTTACGAGTTTTCTTGGCAAACAAGTTCACTTTTAAACAAGATACAGCTCCGCTTCATCAATTCGAGTCATCTCTCAAACTTCTTCTTTTGAAGAAGACAAAGCAGAGAGAGTGGACGGCTAACCGACACGCATCTTATCAGCTTGCAGACATGTTAACAGTTAAGCTTCAATACGGTTAACATCACTTAAATCCACTTCGTATTTCGGGTTGAATCTAATAAAGTTTTATTTTTTATTTTTCATAAATAAAAAAATATATAAAGATAATTTTAAAAGGAAAATATTGCTGAGTCGTTTTCTTTTCTTAACTATATGTTGTTTAAGATGGGGCTTGTAAAAACACCTGCAGGTGGATAAAATTGATTCGAGAGACAATTATTGACAAAGACTATGAAACTACGATTTAACAAAAAAAATTTGGATAATTATGAAGTCCTAAAAATCTGCTGTTTGACATTTTCGCAGTTCTTGTTTTTGATGTTGATATGTCGAAGAATAAAAAGTTCCCTTAGTGTGTATGCAAAAAATAGTTAGTAAATATATTATTAATTTAATTAATATATGAATATTCCATCGCAAGGTTATAAAAATTCAGCTAAGTTTAAAATCAAGCCGTTGTCCGATCCTAAACAAGCACTCATCCTTTGGTCTAAAAGTTTTGCGGTTCTAATTACAACCGTATCAATTTTAGCTATGTTGTAGTTCACCTGACGAGAAATACCAAGAGAGATTTAGGATAGTTTTCAGTGCACAATTTGAAGTCGTCTTAAATGACTTTTTGCACATTTTTCCCATATTGGGGAAGCGTAAAACATGTCATATTCTAGATCAGTCAAGATCTAGAATATTGACAGGAAACTGACTACAAATGCATTTGACATTTCCATATGTCAACTATCAAATTTTACATTCAAATTGCACTTACAATTTATTTATGAATTTTCCTTTAATTCTTAAAGATCCTATCATGAGTTTATCAAAATTCAGCAATGTTTGGATTGCATAGAGGCCAACAAGAAATCGAAATGCACTTAGAATCTTTTCTCCGTTGTCAATTATCGCAGTTGAACTAGAAATCGTAAAACCTAACCGTTTCTTAAATAATTTTACACAGAGCCAGCTGACGTTTAGTCAATCAACTGCAAGAGCAGTCAAATATTTTTAACTGCAAGTCCAGTCCACTATCTCACCAAATGTCAACTAGTTTTGCAGTGCTATTGAGAGACTGCAGAATAAAGCGATGAGATGTATAGTATCCTAAGGTACAACAGATTTACATCAGTGAGTTATATGTTGATGCTCTTAGCATAAAGCAAAGATTAGCCTTAAACACTCTTATAACAATCTTCAAAATAAAGCACGGACTTTCACCAGGATACTTGACAAAAGGAGTAAAAAAAGTGAAGGAAGCGCAACCATACATTCTACGAAATGACAATCATTTAAGATTACGTAATCAAAACTCCACGAGATCACACTATACGCTTATATTTAAAGAAAGAAAAACATTTTAAATAATATAAAAGAGATATAATAGTAATATGTGAGTTATGTTATTAATGTTAGAATGTAAAGCGGATGATATGGTGATCTTAGTATCAGGAAAGTTCCCGGCTGTGATCAGTGAGATCATGGAGGCCGCACTGGGCAAAATTGGCACCAGGGCTTCAAAATGCGGTTGACTGCCGTTGCTCTTGACTACTAAAACCAAGATACTCAGCTTCCCGCTTCCCCATCCGGACGATCAACCGCTTTCTCTGTGCAGGCGTTGATCAGCGAGTAAGGAAGGCGTGCATAGTCTTTTACGCCCGCAGTAGAACCTCTGGAAATCAACCCTCCAATCAAAGTTGATCTTATGGATGTACACGGCGGTGGTTCGCCCGATTCTAACATACGGATCACTAGTATGGTGGCCGGCACTTAGGAAACAATACAACGTCATTTAACTAAACAAGGTACCAAAGGCACTCTGCGATCGACTCCATTAGATGCTCTGATAATGCTGCCTCTCCTACCTTTGGACCCTCACATTAAAAACACTACAGCACACGGCGCCATCAGGCTCAGAGAATCTGGATGCTGAACTTCAAGACAATATGGTCATAGCATTATACTTGACCGTATACCATGATCACCAACGGACTATTCGGTCCCTAGAACTTATCCATCAAATAACTTTGACATTCTAATCCCAGAAAGAGCGGAATGGAATAGTGGGCAGATATGCAAGGATTTTAACTAGACTATCTACACTGACGACCCTAAGATGGGCGGCGGAGTCAGTGCGGGTGTGTTCGCAGAATCTCTGAACATCAGTTAAGCCTATAGACTGCCCGACTATTACAGCGTTTTCGAAGCGGAACATGCGGGAAATTTCGTCAAATCAAAATACATCCAAATAACCTGCCAAGACAGAAGGTTGCCAAGCAGCTATCAAAGCTATTGCCTCCTTTACTTCACATTTAAAATAAGTACAGGAATGCCAGACTCAAATAGCGTCGTAAGAAGGTCAGCTCATTTCCTTTATATGGGTTCCCGGTCTTGGTGACATCCAGGGATGAGAGGGCCGATGATCTGCCCTTCAGCGCTCGCCTGTTGGAGAGGTTTTCATCTCACTACATGCAGTTAAGGCTATTATATCCTCATAATTCCTTGAAGCAGCAAACCTTAGATGGGCCAGTCTGACGTACTGTGCAACATCGAGGAAAACATGGCCTGAATAAAATAATCAAAAGCATATGATCTCATTTGGCGAACCCGTCGCCCGCACAGGACACTGGCCGATTGGAGATCATGCCGTTAAGCTAGGCATTCCACACAATTCACACTATCCCAGCTGCAAAAACGAAGCTAAGAGGGAGACCCTTACACACTTCTTTTGCCCCCGTTCAGCCCTTGCTAGAGCTAGGCAGCGAGCACTTGGTAGACCTTTCTTCAATTCAATTCAATTGATGAAATTAAGCAACTAATGTCCTTCTTAAATACCTCAAGCTGAATTAAGAGATATCTCAAATACCCTCATATATAAGGTAACAGAGTAGCATTGAAACGGCTCTGGCAAATTGTAAAGTTTGGAGAATTTTTTTCGGATTGTATTCATGTACCATCTGGCATCCCACAAGGTAGCCATTTGGGATCTTTGCTTTTTATTTTATTTATAAATGATATCCCTTATAAATTCTTACATTCGTTATGCCTGTAATATGCTGATGACTCAGTCCTTAGATGATAGTCTGCTTCTCCAAATTGATTAAGAAACACTAGCAAAGTGGTGTGAAATGAATTCATATCTTAATGCTCAAAATTGCTAAGCTATGTCTTTCTGTAGAAAGACTAAGCCTATCAATTTCCCATATAATTTGCTTGAAAGAGTAAGTGGTAAGAAGGATCTTGGAATGATTCTAGATCCTAAGTTCACGTTTTTGCCGCTTACAGATTTTATCATCAAAAAACCCAATTCTAAGCTCGGGTTTATAAAAAAAATACAGCACCTCTTTGGGACCATTATTGGAACAAAGATATGCCATCTTATAAAACCAGATGCCTGCTGATTGGTATTTTACCTCTTGAGTGTTGGCTTAGTTGTTTTACCGTTATATTTATTAGGGATATTTTAATATATCACATTAAGTGTCCAAAGTTTCTTCGCATGATTTATTTGTATGCACCCAACACATTTAAGGTGAATGTCCTAAATATATTTTCGTCAATGAATTAAATCTTGTATAAAAAAAATATTGTCCTATCTTAGTCTCTTACAGAATCTGTTTGATTCATAAATAAATAAATAGGATATAAACGAGAGAAATCACTCAGAGACCGCTAAAGGACTTCATGAGTGGGCTCCCAGGGCTGGAATGGTAAAGTTTTATTTATTTATATACATTAATAAGAGATTTCTTTAATATGCAACTAGACTACCGAAAATAAGCATCTAGATTCATAGACAAGACAAGTACAACAATGTAAAAATAAAAATAAAAATTCTTAACATAAAAAGATAAATTATATTAAAAAGTATAACAACAATTGATTTTTTAATGAAAATCTACTTAAATGAAAATCGAAATCAACATAATTCGAAATAAGATAAATTTCTCTAACACAACGAGTTATTGGTTCATTAAGCGCATAATTTTCCCTATGTTCGTTCTCTCGTAATAAACAACGTACTCGCATTTGTCGCGATGGAGCATAAAAATCAATCAAAGATAAAAGAGAAGGGCATCTAATATGATGAGTTAAGATATCACTTATGAACAAAGCCGAGAACATTTTACGTATCTTTTCAAGTGCTTGAATTCCAAGTAGTTGACATCTCGTAGAATACGTTGGAGTTTCAATGTTCCAACCCAATCTCTGTATTGTATGCCTAGTAAACTTTCTTTGGATCATTTCAATTCTATTAGAATGAATGCTGTAAAAAGGGTTCCATACTACAAAGCCATATTCTAGGACTGACCTAACATAGGAACTATAAAGCAACTTAAGGGCAAATGGATCCCTGAAATCCTTTGAATTTCGTTTAATGCTTTGCTTCGGATACGGCAAATTCAATGTGTTTATCAAAATTAAATTTATGATCAAAATTAACTCAAAGGTCATTTTCTCAAAAACTCTTTCAGGAACTTGGTTATCAATTTTATAATCGAAGAAAATTTGTGATAAGTTGCGATAAAATGAAAAACATTGAAAAACATCATTTTGAGACATTTAACGATAATTTATTAAAAGTTATATTCGGTAAGTTTTTTTAGGTCTTCTTGTAGAAGACAACAATCTTCAACAGAAGTAATACATCTAAAAAAAATTAAATCGCCTGCAAATAATAGTCGTTCAGAGTTTAAGAAGATAACAGGCATATCATTTATAAAAATTAGAAATAGAAGGGGGTCAAGATGGCTTCCTTGGGGACACCGGATGTTACCATAATTAGACTTAAAAGAACTTGGTCAATGAAAACGAATTGTATACAACATTCAAGGTAAGACATCAACTAATTTAACATATTTAAATGAAAACCAAATAGTGCTAGTTTTTTCAACAAAATAGAGTGACTTACTCTATAGAGTGCTTTCGCAAAGTCAGTATAAACAACATCACTGATTTCCTTTCTCGAGATTGTTAAGGACAAAATTAGAAAAGATTGCAAGGTTAGTGGTGGTTGATCTTCCTGTGACAAAGCCGTGTTGAAACGGCGAAATGTGTTCTTTTAATAGAAAAGTCAACTTATCATAAACAAAGAGTTTAGGTATACTCCTTAGTTTACTGATCGGGCGATAGTTAGAAATTACCTGTTTAGAAGCGGTTTTATGAATAGGAGTTACAAATGATTACTTCCACTCTGACAGAAATTCGCCACTTCCAAGAGAACGAATTTCTGTCAGAGGCTCAGAAAGAGCTCCTACACAGTTTTTAAGTACGATTGGTGGAATTTCATCAGGACCACGGCTAGTGTCACTATTCAAATTCCTCAAACCGTCTTCGACTAAGGTTTTATTCTAAAAGACCGATATGAACCTTACAATCATGAGAATATGATTCAGCTATACTTGAATCATCACCGTTAATTTCTGAACAATTGGAATAAGTCGGCAAACGAGTTACAAATCGACGAAATATCTGAAAAAGCCGAACCCTGGTATTGCATACTACTTGGAATCCCGTTGGACGATTTCTTACCTTTGATTAAGGACCGAAAAGATTTACTTTTATTTTAAACTTCCCATCAGGAAGTTCTTTTAATCGGTCCGATTTTCGAAATTCAAAATTTTTACATTTCTCCACGTTTCGCGGTCCCAGTAGTCGGATTCCATTGTTTTTAGAAAGATGTCTGTACGTACGTACGTTTGTGCGGATTCTTTCGTACAACCTAACTCGAGGACAAATCAAGCTATCGAAGCTATCAAATTGGTTTCATTCGAAGCGTGTGTTCAAAAGGATCACCTGAAAAGCTTTTGGTTAAATTCCACAGGGTGGTTTGAACCTTATTTTATTCTTTAATTAAAAACAATTTAGTTTTCCAATAAAAAAAGTTAAAAATTAATTAAGTTTATAGTTCACAGCTACCTTATCAGATAAAAAATATGCATAAATATATACCGTTCATAAGTTTCCGGACAAATTCATATAAAAATGTTTTTGTTTGTCCAATGTTAATGCCAAAAGTTTCATCAATATTATGTTTATTTAGCCAACTGACTAAACCAGAAGTGACTTACTATAGCGACTACCAAAAAGACTAAAACAGTATTTAGTTGAGGCCATTTCATATTTTGATGATGCCCCTTTCTCTATTTCCTGATCCAAATTTCCACAGAAGTTCTTTGAAATTTTTTTCAGAAATGTGAATCCTGTAAGTCTTTCCCATTTTTCATGACTCAGAATGACGTCTGCTACACTGGCACATAAAACTATCTTTAGAAAATTATGGAGCCTGGTTACAAATTTCCCTTTGCTCATTTCAAAACAACTTTTTAAAATTCGTTTTCCTATAAAAGCATTAGTAATAGTAATGATTTGTAAGTGATGTTTTAGTGATAACTCAGCACAAATTTTAATAAAAATTTTTTGAGAAAGGGAAAGTTTGCAAAGAAATTGTAGAGTTCAACCGAATCAGACAAAGTTTCATGCTCGAAATTTAGTTTGTGTCACTATGCAACTAGTCCTCAAACTTTTAAAATATGAATCCCTATAAACAGAGTTCTCACAAAATGTAATACTTTTGAAACAAAGCTATATAATATGTGATAATTCTGACTGTCTGATTGATAACACTTTATTGAAGAAGTTGAAAAACAAAGAAAATAAAAATTCAACTTCGAATATGAAAGTTGTTGTAATTTTTATGTTTATGTTTATGTTTATTGTAGCGATTTGGTGTATATGACCTTACTACAAACAATTTTTCAATATTTTACTGAATATATCACAACATTGTAGATTGTAATGTAATCGATTTTCGCAACTCTAAATTTGAAACATCTTATCTTCACCTTGAGTTGGATACTCTTAGAGGAACGGCCGTGTGCTACAATGTGCCTAAAAAAGAATTTCTAAGTTCTATATTTTTGTTTTAAATAGCAGGAAATGCTTTCATTGAGTCGCGTAATGCAAGCCATGGACAGCCAGCCAGCTTCAACATGAAAAGAAACAGAGAAAACAATTATCTCAAGGTAACACACCCCAAACCGAAGCCTGCATATTCGAAATGGAAACATCATAGTAGAATTGCAGTCATTGCTGAGGACATGGAAGAACAAACAATACCATCAACCTGACCTAGACGAAGTAAAGATAGCAAGATAGAACTTCTTAAAGCGGCGGCGATGACTTAGTTGGGAGTATGCACCAACTCATCTGCAAAACATGGTCAGAAGAAAGCATGCAAGATGAATGAATTCTCAGTATTGGTTGCCCAATCCTGAAGGAAGGAGACCAATTATAGAGGTCTCAATCACCTTAAAATTGCCTATATCATATTTTCTGCCGTATGATGTGAACGTCTGAAGCAGTTCGTCAACATCCTGATAGGTCCGTATCAATGTGGCTTTCGACCAGAAAAGTCCACCACAGACCAAATATTAACATAACGGCAGATCTTGGAAAAAACCCGCGAGCTCCAAGTCGGTACGCACCACCTTTTCATCAATTTCAAGGTTTGTTTTGGTTTCTGTTTTGTCCACAGAGACGAGATATATGAAGCTATTTCTAGGTTTGGCATCCCTGCCAAGACCGTCCTTTTGTGCAGGATGGCGATGGAGGACACTGCTCTGTCTTATCACGGTAAATTTATTTTAACTTATCTTTGGATATGAACTATGACCTGGAATTAATGCGGAGATGGTTCACACTTCATAAAAGGGCCATTAGTGACAAAACAAAGTTCATGATGTTTAACATAATGGGCAAAATATGTGATCCCATGTGCCCAATTGTTAAAGATTCCGTTTGACTCATTCTTGTGCACACGATAGAGATATGCATAGTTTTAGTTAACCGTCGAACTCCTAGTTTCGAGTTGTTCAAAAGTCTTGGTTTTCTTCCTTTAAAACATTTGTATTTTTATAGTGTTAAAAATATTTTTTGAAGTCTCAGGATATACATCTTCGAGGGTTTATGATAACCTCAATCTACGTGTCAACACCAGTAATCTCGTCAATGTACCAACTATAAAAAGATCGCATTACTCTTGCTTTTATTCTATTAATGCGCCCCGTTTATTTAACAAATTGCCTGCAAATCTAAGATGTGAAAGAGTTAAATCCGTCTTCCTCAAGAATGTGAAAATTTGGCTTTCTACGTTAAATTATGTTGTTATTGGTAATCTACTGAATCCTTCAGTTTGATTCTTTTTCTTTATTTTTCCTTTGAATTTTTTAATTTGCAATCCGCAAATCATTTGAATTTTAAGTTTTAATATTTAATTTTTATCTTATTAAGTTGTTATTTATTTTATAATTGTATCGCATCCCCATCGGTAAATTATTATTTAGTTTTTAATTTCGTACATTCGCCTGTTGTCAGTATCTGATAACAGAATGTACTTAACTATTTCATTTAAAGTGAACAACAGTATTACTGTTAATAATGTTTTTCTATTTATGATTTTATATTTGTATAGCTTTAAGTTTCAAATAAAGAATGAAATAACAAAAAAAAAAAAGGCCACCGCCATCCTGCACAAATTGCGGTCGGCAAAGAGGTTACCGACACATTTGATGTCTGACAACATTTTAGACAAGGTGATCGATGCACTGTCATGCGATTTCTTCAATATCATACTTGGGACAATAGTGCAAAAGAACCTTGTCAAAACCAGAGGGCCAACACCAGAACGTTACCATAGACAGCTATAACTTTGAGTTAGTTAGGGCGTTGTCTATCTTCGCTCCGCTGTAAAAACAGATAATAACACCAGCGCTGAGATCAAACGAAGAATACCTCCGGTTAAGAAAGCTAAGCTCTCTTTCGAAGACCTGAAGTGTCGCTTTATAAGACCCATCATCCCCGTCGTACTATATGGTGCACAAGCATGGACACTTTCAAAAGCGGATGAAGGCCTCTTAGGTTGTTTCGGGAGAAAATTGTGATCTTTTTTCCCATCTGCATTGACGGTGAGTGGGGCAGAAGATTCAATAACGAACTGTATGCTACGAGTTGTACAGCGACATCGACTTAGCCAAAAGGATAAACTACCAATGCCACGCGGACTGTAACGCCACATCAAGTTAGTATTTAAATGATGAATCTGATCCTTTTGTTTGCAATGCATTTGATTAGGGAATGAATGATGTTTTCATCTTGAGATGGGAAGTTCATGGTATGGGCAGGCCTACTCGTACCCAAACCAATTTTTTAAATTGAACTCAATTGAAAAAATATAACTTTTATACAGAAATTTATTTAGAACGTCAAATTCAGGCCTTAACCGAATGTATATATTCTTTAGATTATTATCGCTAAGGGAAATGTGAAAACGTTTATATGCTTTGATTATTTTATTGCTTAGATTACAAAGCCTCTTGTTGTACCACAGTGGCTTGGAATTATTATTTAATTTAACTTTAGGTACATGAAAAAATCATAGAATTGCAATAATGTCAAAGAATTAAGTTTTGTACGCCACGGAATATCTCGACATATAGTATAACTCGCAATACCCACGAAATTAGCCTTTTTATAGTTAAGCTTATATTTAGAATAATTAATAGATCTAAATTAGTCATAAAAAGAAACACAAAGATGAACAGAGTTGGGGAAAATTGGCAACAAAGATTTGTCAACTATTGTAGGTTAATCTCTATCAACAAAGACAAGATCGAGTAAGTTCGGCTATCGAAAACTTCCGTCCGAAGGCAGCAACAAATTGTAGTTCCAGCCCTAACAATTTTTGCTGGGGCTGTCGATTACTGATTTTGTATTTTATTATGTATGGTACATAATTTACGAATCATGGAATATAAAGATATGAGATATAGCGATATCCAATTTAAGAGAAGCATGTTAAGTGTGACGCGGTTCCGTCAATTTTCGATTGCGCGAAAACAGTTGATAAATAGTCCTCGTTGATATAAATAAAATATTTGTTTTTTATTCTAAAATATAAAGTAAAATTTCATTTGAATATCCATAGAACGTAAAATGATTGCCGCCATTGAGACGGACAAGAATATTTATTTTTTATGTGAAGTTTTTGACCAAGAAGATTGTTTTAGCCTTCAATTTCATCCACATAAACATACCACTTTCTCTTAGTTAAAATTATGCTTTAAATATTCAAAAAATCTGTGATAAGTGGGTGTGTCTTAAAGGTGTCAGCATTCGGTAACAACCCTTTGAGATATGTACAATACTTGATACTCGATACTTGACCAATAAGAAATCATTTTGTGTATAGCATTTTTTAATGGAACAACAAGTTTGAAATATATTTAAGCCTTAAATCGGTTCCGTCAGAAAGTGTAACACACAAACAAAAGGCAAAAAAAAAACAATTTCAATTTGATTTTTCGCCATTCTGTTGACCTAAAATACATACTGAAAGCACTTAAGACCTAATTCACATAGCTAATGATTGTATATAGTAGGTAGTAATACAGTTAGGAATTAATTATATGCATCTACTACTACTAACTACATATATACGAACGTACACTGCTACATTATAGCCGCATACGTATATTGTTTTACCACACTATAAACATATACAATTGTATCTTTTATCTTAGTAGATACATCTCGACTTGGAATATAATTAAAACGTGTGAGAAAAATATTACTTGTAATTTGTCAGAAGGTTTTCGTGATCATATGAAGGTTCCATCTTTGGCTAAAATAAACCATTTTTTCTTATCCAGCAGATTCAAAATGTTGCTCTCTTATAGTAGTACAGCATTAAAATGACAAAGTGTATTCAGTGAGCATTTGATAATTCAAATTGGTTGTGCAATGCAATGATTCACGAACTGGAATTCCTCTCAATCAATGTCGTCGATTGCACTTTATTAGATCACTATTTATTTATCTTTCACGCACAATTTCTTTGTTTAAGGCCGAACTAAATTCGTTAACACACGCGATTTTTGATTTGACAAAGTTTAAAAAAAAAATACCGATAAATGCCACATACAGGAGGATTAAGTATGCAATCGAAAGAATACGAATGAAAACATATTTTACAACCTTATAGATACCGCGCATTGAGTACGCGTGAATGATCGCGGAACGTCTTCCAGAAACTAATTTTTTTCCGATGGACGAAATCAAGGGCTATTAGAATTTACATACCATACCATACTTCGAAAAGAGCCAAATACCTACACACTCGAGAACAACAGCCTTTGGTCAAAGAACGTAGGTGGAAAGGAAAGCGATGGGCTATAGGTAGACACTTGCTCTGGGAAGCCCAAGGCAAGATAAATTCACATGGCCGAACACACTCACAAGCTGTATGTAACGATTCATCACTACTCAACCGCATAGGAGGTGCATCGAGAAAAAAAGACAGATACTTTCCAGATTTTCCATTCCATCTGACTGAGAGAGTACCTATGTGCCGAGGCTGGCACACAGTCGGAGTGAACAGTTGAAAGTCGCATGCATGGTGGGGAAAATTTATTCAGACTCCCAATTGGCTGTGGTGTAATAAGATACATATTCCATCTGAGGCGCTAACCTTAAGACAGTATTGGTAAGATCGTTTTTCTCATACTAATTAATGCTATAGGGTGCACCCGTAATTCGTCGAATCAAAAATATAATTGTCTAGTTAGTTCTTGAATTTGTTACTTATTTTTTATAATAGCCTTGCAAACATAAATATTTCGCAAAATAAAATGTAAATAAATAAATAAAAAATAAGGGCAATATTAATTCAAAAGTAAAAAATAAATTCTGATTACATGTTTTGTATGAATTATTTTGATCATAGGCTACCAACTCAGTTGTTATTGCTCACACATCTTCTTCCAATCTTTCGATATTTTTCGCAGTTTTTTACAAATTTTGTATAAATTATATAATACTTTAATTTTTCATAAGTAGATGAACTATTGTTCGATTTATAGCTGGCAGAAAAAGAGTTAAGAATTTAAAGCTTTACAATCATGGTTAGAAACCACAAAGGGGGCCAAAGATTTAATCTTTTTAAAAAAACGTCATAATATTAAAGGCTGCTTCGTTTCATAATAAAATATTTATAAATTACAAATTTATACACATACTTGAATTATACTTTAATTCTTTTGAATAAAACATAAAGTTTTGCGCTGCTCTTGCCGAGCTGCTCTTCGTTAAAATAGATAAAGGTGGCACAACTTTTCCAAAATCTTTCGTAAAATATTAGCAATTTAATTAAAAGCTATTTTAATGAGTCCAAAACATTGGGCTATTTTTGAAGCACAACACTAAGTTTTTTGGAAAAATAATTTTTTACAGATAAGAAATTGAAATACTCCAACAAATCTAGTGAACAATATTATAACCTAAAGTTTGATTTAAACATTTTTTAGATATTTTTATTTCGAAGATATATTTACAATATTGGTTTTACCAAACTTTTTACATTTGACAGATATTCGATATTAAGCTTTTTTGCTTGGATGAAAGTGGATTTAAAGATTAACAACAGAGCATATGAAGAAGGAAAATTCGAAAAAACCCTCACTAAATAGTTGTACAAAACAAAAAAATATGATTACATATAGGAATGTTATGTATTGGAAAAATATTATTCAATTGTTTACAATGATATCGTCATACAATAATTAAAAAAATAGATAATAAAATGAATAAATAAAAGTAAAATAAATAATTATATAAGTAAATAAATAAATATTATTGCAAATAAATAAATTAAATAAGTAAGTAAATAAATTCATAAGTATTTCTTATTCTTTTAAAAAGAATATTTTATGAGAAAAAAAATTATATTCACCCAGTCTTATACCCAAAAGTGATTTTCTTGCTCGCTAGGGCATGAAAAGTACCTAAATGGGTTTCACTAACAATATAACCTACTGGTGCAACGACATTGAGATACTTAAGGTGACGCGTTAGCACGCATACAAATATACATACTGTGGCAAAGATAATTTTTTTAAGAGTATTATTAAAATCTTATACTCCAAGTATAGTCTATATTTTCGTTCAGATTAATATAATTTATTTTAACAAACTTATAATTTTTAAAAAAATATACCCAACGCTAAGCTAAAGACACAGTTCCGAGGGGTCCGCTTGGTTAGTGACATAATGCAAGATTGTTCAAGCGTAAATTGGAGAAGGGTTCAGCAAAGTGGTGCAAGTATTATGTAGACAATTTCCCACAGAGAGAAAACCACGTTGGCTCAAAATAAATGGGGGAAAATGACCTAAAAACACATATAAAAATATAAAACAACATTGTGAGTAGAGCTGAATTGTGATATTTTGGTTCACTGAACTGCATCTTAAGGTATAAAATTCTAGAATACTTTCTGTTTCAGTTCAGTTCGGTGGTGGTCACAGGGATAGAAACTAAACATACATATAAATTAATTTAAATTTTCAATACGCATTCGCAAGTGTTAGCTTAGTTTACGTTAAACGATGACGTGTGATGATGATCGTATTAACTGAACTTATTTCTGAGCCGCGGATTTAAGCCAAAAATCTAACAGCATTTCATTAAATTTTTAAGACAAAATAAATAGTTTTCGTTCGCCCAATGTGTATTGCAGTCGAGGCTTTCCTATTTTTCTGGCTACTTTCAATCAATACTCATCTGTTGGGAGTCACTTCTATAAATTTAGTAAGCGGTCGTAGTCGGAGTTGCTTCTATCAGTGCTTCAATATAAGGATTACTTCTACTAACCAACTTCTTTCTTCAGACGTAAAACTTGCTTTGTTAAACTTGATCGTCAATGTCCTGACACAACCTCCATATTTGTGTTAAAATTTCATAAATTAATCAAATCACGTTTATCTTATATCAGGTTGGCAACTAAGTAATTGCGATTTTTTAAAGAAAATAAAAGACAATTTTTTCATGGAACGAAATAAATTTATTATGTAATGTATTGCCCATTTTTGGCAATGACCTTTTGGCATCTTTCAGGCAGCATCATAATTCCACGTTCATAAAACTTCTGGTTTTTATTCACAAAAAACTGAATTCGGTACGATTCGACATCATTCTTTTTGAAATTTTTACTATTCAAGGAGTTTTGCAAAGAACGAAATAAAAAGTAATCAGATGGTGCAAGGTCAACCAAGTGGTGCAGATCAACCAAGCTCCAATAATTTTTGCCGAGTGACCAAAAATGTGGTGGCACTGCATTGTCATGATCAGCTTTTGATGTTGTTTGAGCTGGTTCACCTGGCTTGTTCAACGATCTTTTTCGATTGACATTGTTGTACACAACCCATTTTTCATCACCAGTTATCAATCGTTTTAGAAATTGATAATTTTCATTCCGTTTTTTTAACAAATCACAGATGTTAATGTGTTGTGTTAAATGATTTTCTTTCAGTTCACGAGTAACCCATGTACCGAGTTTACGTACATAGCAAAGTTGTTTCAAGCGAATTTCAATGCATGAATGTGATACATGAAGCTTCTCTGCAATCTCACGTGTTGTACTGTGACGATCCGAATCGATTATTGCTTTTATTTGGTCGTCATCAACTTCAACTAAACGACCAAAGCGTTTTTTATCTTTGAGTGAAAAATCACCAGAATGGAATTTGGCAAACCAGTTTTGACACTGCCGTTCTTTTAAAGCTTCGTCACCATAAACAGCACATAACTTTTTGTGAGCTTGCGATGCGTTTTTTCCTTTCCGGAAATAAAAAAGCAAAATATGACGTAAATGTTCGTTTTGATTATCCATTTTTCAACAGACGCAACAAACAAAAACTACACAACCGATTAAAAAAAAAATTTACTGATTGACACTTGACAAGTAGCAGTCATTTTTCATTTCATTTACTGGATTCATGATATCTTTTACATAGACTCTAAGCTTTAATCGCAAAAGTTAAATTGTGATATTTAATTCAAGTTAATACATAGAAAAGTAAGAAAATAAAGTTAAATATTATAATAATAACAATATAAAAATAATCATGACGATTTAAGGAAAAAAATATATATTTTTGAGTTTTTATTTTTTAAAACAGAAAAGAAGAAAAAGATCAATACCATATTACATCATATACAAGATAATAAGTTAGTTAGACAAATATCTGAAAACTCTACTTCCAAAATGTTTGGTTCTGCGAGTTATGACAAGGGGTAGGGAATTGAACATTCGGATAACATGAACAAAAAATTTTCGCTCAGTATTTCTGCAAGTGAGTCTTGGTTGAATAAATGTTGAGGAGCGTTTAGAATTTGACATTTCAATCTTTTCAAGGAGATACATGGGCTCTTTGGTTGTTAAGATGTTGTTAAAAGTCTTTAGGGCACAGTAGGTAAGATAAGAGTAGAGACTACAACCTAATAAATTTTTTGAAAAGGCCGATATATGATCAGAGCGTTTTAAGTTATAAACGTACCGTGTTATATTATTGAAAGCTACCGTAAGGTTTCTTGTAGATTCTGAACTACGGCAGAAAACAAATAACATCCGTAGGTTATTATCGGCATGATGAGAGTTTTCACAAGGTGAAGCTTAATATGTTGAGAAGTGAAGTATCTAGAAAATGATAAGCTTCGTAGACAGCCATATATCTTTGCTATTATTGACTGGACATGAAGATCCCAGGTTAGATTATTGTGGAAACAGATGCCGAGATTTTTTGCTTTCTCAACGTACTCTATGACTGTATTACATAAATGTCGTGAGGGAAAATAACAGAGGTCAAGTTTGTTTTTGTAAATAACGAGCCTTCTTTGGGTTCAAATAAAGGTTGTTTTTGGTAGACCAGTGCATGATATTACTGAGGTCGGTGTTTAACCTAAAAGCACCATCGTCTATCATTCCAAGCTTGCAACTTAAATGTAACTGTGCATCATCAGCAAAGAGACGAACAGACGAATTCCCGGCCGTTAATGGAAGATCATTTATAACAATGCTAAATAACAGCGGCCCAAGTATTGACCCCTGTGGCACTCCTAATGCTAGTTCCAAGAAACCTGAAATCTTTATTCCAACAACAACTGCTTGCTTACGTCCAGTAAGATATGAAGAAATTAGGTCGGTGGCAGATTTTGTGAGCCGAAATTGATTTCTAAGCTTGGAGATAAGGATATTTGGGTCGACAGTGTCGAACGCCTTCGAAAAATCCAGGAGACACATGAAGGATATTTCATCTTGCTCAATAGAATTACGAATATCATCTGTTATTTTTAAGGTGGTCGTTATGCAGCTATGGTGTTCCCTAACATCAGATTGAGATGGGTTCAATAATTTTTTATGTTTGATGAATGCCGAGATTTGTTTATGAAGAATTTTTCGAGGACCTTTAAGATAAAAGGAAGGATTGAAATCGGGCTATATTCAGCTGGTGTAGTTCGGGTGCCAGGTTTTTTAAATATGGGAATAACTTTAGCAGCCTTCCATGCTGAAGGATATTTTCTTGTTAGGAAAATTGTATTGAATAAATGTGCTAGAGCAGGAAGTATATGTGGCAGTATGATTTTAATGAAGAGAGGGTGCATTTCATCAAGACGTATAGCCTTCGACTTGATATCCAATACAGCACTTACAAAATCAGTTTCTTCAACTCTTTGAAAGTAGAACCTTCTTCTACGTGTGACGGTTTAGTAAACCGTGGTTGAATAGATTGCACTTTTGCAAACTCTTGGTTAAGATCCTCTACATTGACATCTTGACGACATGAAGCTTTACGTCGTCCAACCCCCAAATCGCGTATATTCCTCCACAAATCTTTGGGTGGTAGTTTTTTGTCGAATTTTTGTGTGTAGAAACGACACTTGGCTTCCATAATTTGTCTACAAACTTTGTTCCTTAGTAACCGAAAAGAACTATAGAGATCAGGAAGACGAAAGCGTTTTCATCGTTTGTAAGCTTTATATCTAAGCTTCATTGTCCCCAGTATATCTGCTGTAAACCATGAATTATTTTTGCTTTTCACACGACTTGTTCTGAGCGGAATGTGCAGTTTGAACAGTTTCCCAATACCATTTTGCATGAAATGAACTTGATCATCAGGTGAATTTATAAAATAAATGTCCTGTCAGTTATACTTAAAAACTTGAAGTATCAAATTACAAAATGTGTTTGACATTTCGATTACGTCAGCAAGCCTAAAAATTAAACTGAAGCCATCTATGAGTGAAATCCGCAATTACTTACCAACCCTATATTTCAAATTTTTAGTACATATGTGTAGTTCCTAAAAAAAAAATGAAAATAGTTTTCATAACAGTGTAATGCAATGTAACAAAATTAGTAATAATATTTACTATTTATCATACAATTAATTTGTTTAAAGAAATGATCTGTTGTTTTGGAATTACTCCTTAAAATTCGGCGATCTACAATCGCTTTTCAATTGGGTTGAGATCTTGGGACTGCGCTGGCTATTTCAATATTTCAACTCTTCGATCCGACTATCTTGAAACCACATCTTTACCGTATTGAACGTGTGCTTCAGGCTGCTGTCCTGCTGAAATGTCAATTTTAGTGGCATCTGATCCAGAGTGTCTGCCAGCATTACATTTTTCTAAATGTCCCTATACACAAAACAACCCATGTACCGCCAATTTTTGAATCCATCTAAGTCCTCGCGCAGAAAAGCTTCCCCACACCATTATGTTTGTATGAGTATTAATAACTCTCAGTTCTTTTTTCTGCTTTAGCTGCTTTTTTAGTTATAAATTATTTTGTAGTTCATTATACCTAGACAGAGATGAACTTAAGTACTGTATTGAAATGAATAAAATTGCAGAGGCTAGTTTTGGGTTTTCCAAAAAGTCAGCCCTGTCCAATGACTACTCATATTTACTTCCAGCGTCATTGAAAGTGTCAATTAAGCTGTGCCACGGAAATCATTTTGATACCATGAACTATTTTATTTTCCACCTAACATACATTTCTTCAACAAAACAAAGAAAAGTTAGTTGCTAAGAACTCGAGATATTCATGGTACCTGACAGAATCAAAAATATTCATAAAAATTACAAAAGATTCGCTTAACGCTTGGAAAAACACTGAGTAGAATATTTAGTTGCAAGGATTAAAAAAAATCTAATGGACCTTTTTGGAATATAGCTAAGATCATTAAACAAATATAATAAGAAATTCCTGCATTTAAGAGAAATAATTCTGTATTATTTGCTTGTCGTGAAAAGGCCATAGCATAACATTTTTTTGAAAATCAATCAATTTCCAGAAATATTGTGAGTAGTCCCATTGTAGAATCTTATGTTGTACACACTGTTACTTCAATTAATTGTACCAATATTCCAGGGAATATTAACCCCATATCTATGGAAAATATTGAGAATGCATTGTGTTCTCTTAAACCGTTCAAATCATCGAAAAATACCCAAATTATTCCTATTCTAAAACCGGGTAAGGACCACAACTGTGCATGCTTTGAAAAATCATACACTCAATCACAAGTTTGTTAATCATATTTACCGCAACAACATTTTATCTTTAAAATAGTTTGGGTTTAAAAGACACTATACAGTACAGTAAATCAAATTCATCGAATTACAAAGCACACAAAAACTAATTTGAATATTGACAAAAGCATTGGTGTATCCCAAGGAGCAGAAATAAGTCGTATACAATACTGAGCGAAATTCTTATAAAAACATCTGTATATTTCTGATGCATTAAGCATATTAAACCCTAATATTTCCAGTTGTTGTTTTAAGTAAACCATCATCCCTTGTCTGTAACATCCGTTACGCAAAATGAATGGTTTATCCCAAATGCAGGGCGTTGTAACGATTTATTTCGTAGTGGTTTCTCAAAAAGGGCAGATCGTGCGCGAAGTTATTATAAAAACAATCAAGTGAATCGTGTAAAATTTGTTGATTGGATTTGTCACTTCACTTTTTTTGCAGAAATACGGTTAAAAGGAAACATAACACGATCAATGTTAAATGTTTAATAAGTTTTGCCTTATCGAATTTGCAATTTTTAGAAAAATATTCTGAAAAGCCACGGGGAAAAGTTTTAACGGACAAGGAAAAGGGTATGATAATTGCGCATAAGGGATCTGGACTTTCTTTGCGAGAAATTTCGGAAAAAATTAATCGGTCGCGTACACTTGTACGAAATTTTTTGAATTTGGTTGTCAAATATGGGACCATACGAAACTAACCGCCGGCCAAAAATCCCTCATATTTCGAGAGATTAGACGAGATCCAGCAACAAACAGACTTTTAGCTCCACAAATTGTGAGAAAATATGATCTCCCAATTGGAAAACGTCGGGTTAAACAAATACTCAGGTCCGAAAAGAATGTTGTCTATAAGAAACCTACGAAAAGAGCCTCAACTAACTTTCTAGAAGACACAAATTGGCTAGATTGGATTTCGCAAAAAAATACACGTCAAGGACTGAAGAATGGAAAAATATTTTGTTTAGCGATGAAAAGAAAGTCAACCTGGATGGACCCGATGGTTTTTCAATGTTTTGGCATGATCTAAGAATGAAGGAAGAAGTTTAGTTTAGCCGCAATTTTGGGGTGGTAGTGTCATGATTTGGGCTGGTTTTTGTGCTGCTGCTTCGACGCAGATTGGCTTTGTTCCAACTTAAATTAACTCGCAGAGATACATTGACTTTTGCAGGCCGTTATGGTGGAAAAGGCTGAAGAATTATGTGATGATAACTTTGTGTTCCAGCAAGATAATGCTGCCGTTCCCTCTGCAAAAGTAGTTAAAGAGTGGCTTTCGATAAAAAATATTTAGGTTTTGGATTGGCCGGCGTGAAGTCTCAATTCAATAGAAAACTTGTGGGGAACATTATCTCGCTTGGTATACTCAAATGGACGACAATTCAACACCGTAGGAAAACTTTAAGAAGCCATTAAATTGTCTTGGAACTCAATATCAAATGCTACCCTCCAAAATTTGATCAATATCATGCCAAAAAGAATATTTGAGACGATAACGAAAAAAGGAGGACCTATCCATTATTGAAATTATTGCTTTAATAAATATGGTATTCCCTAAGGCATTCTAGACAGGTATTTATAAGAATTTCGCTGTTATTTTTATTATTTTTCAGTACCAAAATGTAAAGTTGAATTGTTTTTTTTACTTTTGCAAAAGATTTTTGAGTTTATAATGTAAGATAAATTATTTTCTTAAGATGGTTAATACGAAGAACAATGAAAAAAAATAAACTTGGAGAAAAAATAAAGTAAAAACCTGTTGTATTTTAATAAGAATTTCGCTCAGTGTATGTTATGTTTACAAGCCTGACTTTCCGCACCTTATTAACTCTGACTGTGCTAGATGACACTTGCATTTTTTCTTCAGATCAGATTGGTTTTAATATTGAAACCAATTTACAATCTGCTTTTATTACCATTTTAACCTACTTTAAGAATTGGAAAATGAAGATAAATGATTCAAAGACCAAGGCTGTCTTCTTTTGCCAAGCAAGACGCTACAAATAAAAGGCTCCAAGATCGATTGGAAGTCTTGTGTAAAGTATCTTGGAATACACCTAGATAAAACCCTTGCGATAGATAAAACCCTTGTAACGTGGATGAAGCTCATCTTTGACTTTCGAACACGATAGAAACCATCTGAACCCTTAAAATTAAATCTTCCTTAAGAATAAATTTGATAATGATAATGCAACGGTGCCATGCTCGATCTATTTTCCAAAGGCCTATCAAAGGATTAAGATGTGCATAGTTAAAAGCTTTCATAATAGCTGACGTATTTGTATATTGTTTATTTTTTTTATATACCTGGCGAGACAAATTTGCTCAGTTCAGGATCTGATGTCAGATGGATTTCTATGGAGTGTCTTGATTTGCATCGTCGGAAAATCATTTCGTTCATTTTGCGAACTCCAAGACCCAGCTGTTACTGGGAAGTGGCAGAGAGATGTGCTCCAGATGTTCTGCTACACCGAGCCTATGAAAGTAGAGATCTAGGTTTATGTGCCTTGCTACCAGTCCCACCATAAGCCGTAGATTCCTTTTTTTGGAGTTCAGAGCTCGTTTGGCTGCCTTGGTAATTGGTTTTTCTACTATCGCTTTTGCTGTTCTCCACGTTGTAAGTGATTTGAATTCCTATGTTGTCCATTCGTTTATAACTCTTTTAATAGTTGTCAGCGGGACGCCTGTTTCTTCTACAGGGTTTTTGTGGTTATTTCCTGCTCCTTTCCTCGCCACTTCGTCAGTTTTTTCGTTCCCCATTACATCTTCGTTCCCCGGTACATATGTTAGACTGACGTCGTTAAGTGTTGCTTATTCGTTAAGTTTATGTTTGAACCTTATTACCGGTGTCGATACTGATAGTGAGTTTGTGATTTGCATTGATTGCTGCAGTACTGTCGGAGCCGATGAGTATTGGCTTCTCTCGTATATTGAATTCGATGAGCTTTTCTACTCCAGTTAGTATTACGAGAACTTCTGCTTGAAAACCCTTGACGAATGACTTAAGATGTTTTTGAAATTTCGATCGGTGGGTTTGGGCAGTAGATCCCTGCCCCCGATTCAGACAATATGTGAGAGCCGTTCGCATATATTGTGATTACACCGGGATCTCTTGCCGTGTTTCCGTTCGTCCAAGAAGCTATGGCAGGGAAAATTTTCTTAACATTGTTTTTGAAGGTGAAACTTTTTTTCATCTAGGTCGCTTTAGGGCTTAAGTAGTGGTGTCATCGCCCTTACAACTTTCACAATTTTCCTATGCCTGGTATTTTTTCTGTCATCAAAGTGGCCCAGTGCCTTGGGTCTTATTACCGAGAGTCCTGCTTCTCTTTTAACTTCTATTTGTATGTTATGTTAAGAAATGCTTCGCTGGCTGTGGTCGGCGTGGAGTTTTGTGCGCCTGTTATTCCCAAGCATGCAAAACGTTGCACTTTTGTGAGCCTGTCGGCTTAATATTTTTTATTTATCGTATTCCACCATACTATTATGCCGTTAAGAAGGGTTAGTTTGATAATACAGTGGACTTGTTTTGATTTTAGTCCCCAAGAATACCAAAATGCCCTTCTGCTTATCCAGTATACCTTTAGTAGTACGTTCCTCTTGGTTTTACCTCCAATTGAGTTTCTTATCGATTTTCAATTCTAAACTTGACACTGTCTTTGATTTCAAGTTTAGTACCTCCAATCTCTGCGATGTGGAAGTCACTTATTTTGGTCTTTATTGTGAAGAGGACCAATACCTTTTTACTAAGGTTAAGATGTTGTAACGGTGTTGAGTATATCCTGCATAAATTACCCTATTTTGATAAGGTGCTTTACTTGAACTAGGATTGCTAGGTCGTCTACGTATGCTATGAATTTGGCGCATGTCCCACCCCTTGTTTCGTCTCCGTTGGAGGCTGTGATGATGCGATTCGATAGCATATGTTCCAACTACTTACTTGTTGATTTGTGTGTTGCTACTCTAGATTATTTTTATATTGTTAATCACGCCCCTTCGATGTCCACTCTTTGTTTTCGAAGACATTCTCAATTGTTGAAACTACTTTATGTAGTGCGGTATTTGTGGATATGCATTTGAGATATGCGTGTTGGTTCGTGCTCAGTTTTTTTTGCTTGTCTGTTTTGGGTAGGAAGACTACCCTTACCTGCTGCCAATACTCTGGAGTGTACCCTAGGTACAGACATCCTTCGTCAGTGGTTGTTTTAGAGTGTCTATTTCTCTTTGCACAAGGGCTGGTGGTATAACACCTATTCCTGGTGACTGAAAGGGCGAAGGTGTTGATGGCCCTCCAATTAGGTTTCCCTGCGTAAGTCCTGAGTGTGTCCAGAAGTATTTCTAGAGTTTCCGCTGTAGTTTCCCAGTTGCCGCCCTGCTGTATAAGCTGGTGCTGCTATGGCTCCCTCGGGCTACCCCATTGTTGTCACATATTTCAGAATCAAAAATTGCAGACCCCGCTGGGAGTGGTGATATCATTGGGGTACGAAATATTCTGAAAAGCTCTATCTTTCCGATCCCCTATGTTGAAAACTTGGATATAATTTGTGTCAAAATTAAACTCAAATCTAAAATGTTTTTTTATTATTGATGTCTGTATTCCACCCACGAGCTCTAACAACATTTATGAAAGAGTCCCAGTTGCTATCAATTATGGATCGGATTTTCGCGATCCTCTTGAAGAAATTTTAATATTAGGTGATTTTAACTTACCTTTTTTAAAATGGAAACCTTCTGAAGAATCTTCTTAACGAATTGGATAAACTTTGACAGTATCTTTAAGGGAACTGTTGACCAGATGGTTGGTAAATTTTATGCGAACATGTTCGACTGCTTCGTTTCATTAGTTCGTGTTAAACAAACACGAATGGGCTCTCTAGTAACTGTCCCATGGTGTAATCATGAATAACGAAGTCTAGACGGAATAAGGCATGAAAAAGTATCTATCAAGTAATAATTCTAAAGACCATGATCACTACTTATCCATTCATATGGAATTTCAATTACAACATTTTTTTTTTTTAATTTATCAACTGTAAGAGAAAATCTGATGTTTATTCTTCCACTCTTTCATACTTGAAAATTCATGTTAAAAACCAGCTAATATATCTAATTTCTTTTCCTCATTTTTCAGTTCCGCCTATGATCAAAAGGATTCGCTCACCTAGAGAATTTTTGCCCTAGTTCAATAAGTCACCCATCAATAACTCCAACTGATCCGGAATACACTTGCTCGCCTTGAAACTGACACAACACCTCCAATAAGTATTGTTGTAGCTCTCTTGCAGCTCCCTTGGCTTTTATATTTGAAGACTCTATTGACCAAAAAGTTTTGCCAAAATTTTTTAAAAATGGTTTCATAATTCCGGTGCACAAAAAGAGCTTCCGGGGAGATGTGACACATGGACCCATAGCTAAGCTATCTTGCTTGCCGGAACTCTTCGAAGCTATCATTTTCGACAGTGTTTATTTCAGTTGTCCACCTCCCCTCACTGAAAACAGCATGGCTCTGTTAAAAACAAATCCTCAGTAACAAATTTGTTCATTTACCAATGAAACCCTAGAAGTAGGAAATCAAGTCGACTGTGTGTACACCGATTTCAGTAAGGCCTTTGATAAGCTTTCTCATAAGCCAATTGCTTTTAAAATCAAATCCCTTGGTTCCCCTTTATCTTTCGTGGAGTGGATGTGCTTGTAGAACGTATGAAGTTTTGTTGAGGGGATCCACCTCTAATACAATTAACACCAACTCAGGTGTGCCTCAAGGTAGCCACCTTGGTCCTCTTTTATTCATTCTAGCCATTAACGATGTTGTAAGTGTGCTCAAGAACTCAAACGTTCTTACTTATGCCGACGATATAAAAATATTAAAGTGTATCCACAATCTATCTGCAGCGCTTTACAGAATGACCTTAATTCTTTTGCAAATTATGTGTAAATGAATACTTATAACTGAATATTTGTGTATGTGTGAGCGTTTTGTAAATCTCACTGTAGTTCTGCTTACCGTCAAATTTCATACTTTGTACAAAGTGCTACCATTGTAGATTTCGTAAGTTTAGCAAAATAAAAAAACTTTTGCTTTCCATTTCTTGTAATCCTTAATTTAACGCAAGAAAAAAAAAGGCTTATTGGGATTGGTGGGCTTGTTCACCGAAAGTATAAGTATAGAGCACATTTTGCTGTAGAGCAGAAGTCACAAATCACATTGAATATTTTATTGAAAAAACTAAAAACTTTAAAACTTTCCAATGTGGCACACAAATAAAGCAACTGAAAGTAATCGCAAAAGTAATAGATTGCAATTACTTTGTAATCCGATTACCGAGTAATTAAAAGATTGATTACTATTGCAATCGGATTACTCTGTATTTTGATTACTTTGTTATTAACATTTTGATTTCAAAGGAATCGTGATTATTTCTGTAACCTTGATTCCTTTGTAGTTAGATTACTATAATCAAAAAAGGAATTGATTACTTTTGTAATCGTAAGTGCTCAACTCTGCCCTGCTCGGATTTGCTTATGCAAACTTTCATGTGTTCGTTTTGCTTCCAGTAAACTGGCACTCAAACAAGAACTGTTTGGACGTGTCCATTCTTAATATGCATGCTACGTTTTTTATTCAATTATTCAATATTCTTATTTTTATTTGACCTAATTTTATAATATAACATTTCTTAATACTTTTGTTTTTTTAAATATTTATTAAACTGTGTATTTGTGGATGGTGTAAGGTTTTTTTTACGTTTACTAACAACTAACACCGTAATATTTTGACAGCATATATATAAATATAAATATATAAAAAAACAAATATCATTTCTAAAAAAAATGTAATTATTTTAAGCCTTTAGGACCTATGCGCTCGCTGAAATTTATAGATACTAGCGATAAGTTAAAATTTATTGAAAAATTGTAAAACAAGAATATATCTGAGTAATAAAAATTAAAATGTAAATTGTATTTAAAAAAAATAAAATTAAAAATAGACAAAAAAAAAAATGATGACTCAAGAAAATAAAAACGAAACATTCAAAGGCAACCCTGAAAGTGTAAAAGACCAAGGATAAGATGGACAGATGAAGTGACAAACAGATATACGTTCCAAATTTGAGAAATGCAGCACTAGATAGAGCATAATGGAGGCACGTCGTGCAGAAGACTTAATCATGCCCAAGGATGTAACGCTACTTTTTTTTTAAAATCATATTCATATTTACATATTCGTTTATTATTTGTAACATATAAATATTTATGCAGATAATACTACAAGTCAGACAAGCTAACTTACTAACACATATTTCTCCATCTCAATTTTTTTACGTTTCATGTATGGTATTTCATCAAACCGTAACCCTTAAATAGAAGATCATTTGTTTTTTTGAAAAAATTTCGGGTTTCTAAGGCAAAAGACCAGTATCATGTTCAACGGCTAAATTTTAAATTGACATCCCCTAGCAAAACAAGCAAAGAATATTGATGGCTATAACTTCGTTGGAATAAGGATCCCAAAATAATGGTTAAATACACGGTGTCAGTAATATTATTGTAGGCCGTTGCAATCTGTTGCTACTACAGCGATAAATGAAATGAAAAAATTACATTAATATTCACAAAACACGGAGGCCAAGACTGTAAACATGCATTGTTCTAGAAGTGCTTGTAGACTCGTTTTCCAGAGTTAGGGGAAAACGGAACATAATGGGCCCTTAAAGGATTATTTTTAAGAAATTGCTTTGGGTGCGAGAAAGCCTGCCCATACCATCAACTTCTCATTTATTTGCCGCCACAAACAAATTAAATAAGTGTTTTGAAAACATCATTTAATTCCCTACGCAAATACCTAAGGCGACCTCATCCGCTTTTGAAAGCTTCTGCACCATGTAGCAAGATGAGGATGATGATGAAAGTCTTATAGAGTGATACTTTATTTCTTCGAGATAGGACTTTATCAGGAGACCGTTATGTCCCCTTGTGAATTTTGAGGTGTGGAAACCTCGTACAATGCCTCGTCCCGCTGCAAAACCGATTAGCCTCAATCCGTCCTCAGAGATAGTGTCGAGACTCATCACGGTCAGACACGCAGAATTAAGAAATATCATAATATGTGTGTCAAGAGTATTACATTTGGCAAGAACTTACTCTGTTTAAAGGGATTCATGTTTAAGTTCGAAGACCGGTTGCATGGTGACACAAACTAAATGACGAGAACGATCAAAGCCGTTGTTGGCAATCATAACTGGAACTGAATTGTTTTTGGAACTACAATATAATTTGTCTGATTCGGCTGAACTCTGCAATTTCTTTTCAAACTTTCCCTTCCTCAGAAAACTTTTTATTGAAATTTGTGCTGAGTTATCACTAAAACACAGCTTATAAATAATTTTTATTACTTATGCTATTCTCGTAAAAAGAAGTTTTGAAACTAGCAAAAGGGAAACTTAAGTCACAATATTGTGACCAGGCTTTGCTTCTTTTTTTTGCGGAATTTAATTAGTATTTTCGAAATATACATTGTGAAAGACCGCTTATGCCAACTCCTTGTCAAATGTATTTTTGAAATTATTTCCATATAAATATCATCAAATTAATTAGAAAGATATTTACCATTTCTCGGAATATTAAATTTTGATTATCTTTATGTCCTTACAGAAAGGATTCAAAAGTTCATAATTTCAGTAGAGAGATTTCCACCACCTCTTCGTTTCGAGCTGGGAGCTGCTCAGCATAGGATTTTTTTTCTTTCTTTTCTATATGGCTTTAAGAGGATCACATTCAGTCCCTTTTTTTCTTGGAGATTTTAATCGCTGTTTCCAGGCCGATTTCGAGAGATTGTTCATGATAAGAAACCAGAACAGTGGTAAGCAAACCAAATCTTCCTTGAAACGCTTTTTGATATATGAGTAATGCAATTTTATTCATGAGTCTCTCTCTCTCTCTTTATGCTTTTTCTACGAAATCAATTGCCTCAACGTTTAATGCACATGACTCAAATACAATAAAAAAAATAATATAGCTATAAAAATGTTGTATCCGTTAATAAACAGAAAATCGCAATTATCAAATAAAAACAAAGTGATAATTCACAAAGTTAAATTTCAAGCCTTACTCCTATACGGGTGTCAAGTGTGGGGTAGTTCTGCCAAAAGTTACATAAAAAAAATTGCAGGTTTCTCAAAACAAACTATTAAAAATGATGTTTAATCTTTCCTGGCATCCCTCTTCTTCAGATCTTCATGATAAAGCCAATGGTGAATTGATCTCTGTCAGAATTCGAAATCTCACCGATACTTTCTTGATCAGATGTGATTTCCCTGATAATCCATCGATAAATCAGTTGTCACCCTAAAAAAAATCACCCTTCACTTGAGTTGCACACATAATTCATCATGTTTTTTTCTCGTTTGTCACAATATTTCATTACTAACCTAGTGTTTATTTATTTACTTGTCAAAATGTTTATTCATGTGGAAATTTATATACTTCGGTTATTTATTTATTTATATTTATTTCGTAACTTAAATATTTTGGTTTTTATTTATTTATTTATCAACTTATTATGTATGCGTTTATTTATTTATCTCTTTTGTTTAATTAATAGGACTACCGGTTGAAAATGCCGTTTTTTTTTTCAAAAATCAATGCTTTATTGAGGAAAAATAGATATAAATTCAATATTCAAAGTATTGCCCATCGCTAGCCACACATTTTTCCCATTTTTCTGGCAATTCATGGATACCCGTTCTGAAAAATTCGTCCGGTTTGGCCGCAATCCACGAATCGATCCGTTTTTTGACATCATCGAAATGACGGAAGTGCTGGTCAGCACCCAATGTCCTACCTTTCGGATCATTCCCATTGCTTTCAAACGATCGGAAATGGTTTGCTGAGCGACGCCAAGTGATTTTGCAAGTTCTTCTTGCGTTTGTGACGGATCTTGATCGAGCAATGCCTCCAATTCATGGTCTTGAAACTTTTTCACCTGGCCGGCGCGTTTTTTGTCTTCGGTGTCGAAATCACAATGTTGGAACCGCTTAAACCACCGCTGACACATTCTAACGTCTATAGTTTAGCCCGGGTAAGCTTCGATAAGCAATTGATGTGCTTCGGTTGCTTTTTTCTTTAAATGAAAGAAGCATATTAAAACTTCCCGCAAATGTTGTTCTGATGGCACGAATGTAGACATTTTACGGCTTAACAAAAACTTGTATGTTTTCACTAATGACCAATAACCTAGACTGAAATAATAAGACAATGACATGAAGTTTCTGATGTGACAGCTGTCATGGTCAAAATTCACCTCAGAGTAATAGATATGAAGTTGTCTGCAATAACGACATTTTCAACCGGTAGTCCTATTATTATTTTATTTTTAAATTTGTCAACTTATTTATAAATTCAATTATTAAGTTATTTTTTTTATTTATCTACTTATTTATTTATATATTTATATTTATTGTTCTATAATTTTTAAGGCTGTGATATTTATACATACTTTTTTTTCTTCTTCGTTATTATTATACTTTTGTTATTTTTGTTGAAAGGTAATTTAAAATATCGCATCTCTGTACTGTACGAAATAAATATCTATCTATCTATTTATCTAAATTTTCCAAGCACTTCCATGGGATTGTGGATCACGATATAGAGAATGGGACACATCAAAATTTGAAATGAACTCAACTTAACAGTGGTTAGTCCTTTAACTTAGTCTTTATAACTTTAAACTTACTTAATTTAGTCAATTGCCTGATTCATGAAACTTGAATTAAAATTGAACAAAAAAACCTGTATGAATATGTCATGAACGGCAGTATATATATATATTTATAAATATTTTTTATCTGACAAGGCAATTGTAAACTACTTTAAAAAAAACAACTTATCGGTTGGGATCGTGAAAATATATAAACATAGTTCTTAATATACAATCGGTTTTTATAAATTTGATTTTGCAAGTTTGCAAAAATAATACGCAGAACTTTTCGTTTCGGCGGAATTATGCCAGCCGCTGAATTTGCGAATCTTCTGTGCAACCACAATTTATTTGGTTGATTTACATTAAATGAATATGATACTGATATAGTGTTGTAGATCAGAGTTCCGTTGACTTCGTGGATTTGATGGAAAGCGTGTTACGGGTCAAAGTGTATGGTGTGCTGGGGTGTAAGACGGGGTCTAATGATTTTGAACTAAAACTTAAATTGGAAAATTTTTTTGAGAGTTTTTTTTGTCATAAAATCTAAACCACGCTTTCAAATTCAACCAAAAGCCTTTCAAGTTATTATGCTAACACGCTTCGAATGAAATCAATTTGGATTCGATAGCTTGATTTGATCTCGAGTTTGGCTGTAAGAAAAAATCGGCACAAATGGTACGTATGTACGTACACACACACACACAGACATCTTTCTAAAAACAATGGAATCCGATTACTGAGGCCTCGAAACGTGGAGATATGTAAAAATTTGGAATTCCGAAAATCGGATCGATTACAAGAACTTCCTGATGTAAAGTTAAAAACATCAAATAACAAAACCTTGAATTATTGAAGTTATTTCGTTTCTTCTGGATTTGCCTTGTTTATAAATAGTATTATTGTCTTGAGAAGATTCCCGGTACAGTTGCTTCATGGAACGTTAAGATCTCACTCGTTTGAAAGTCTTCGTCGTAGAGATATTTGTATAACAAAACAAGCTATTATAATATTTGGCACTCTGGCTCAGTCAGTTAAGGGAATCTTCTATTGTCCAAAAATGCGTTCAATAATTACTCTTTCATGAGTATGCAACTCATTATAAAGGGTTTTCCAATAAGGACTAGACTTTTTTAAATAAAACTCAAAACATTTAAGATATTTCAAAAACAAACCGTGGGCACGTTTGCAGCGGTCGAATCGTTGAACCAAATTTTCTACGTTTCGGCCACACATTTCGGTCGAAACGACCGCTATTTCGCGTTCAATGTTGGCTCTGAGCTCTTCCAACGTCGTCGGCTTGATGGCATTAGCCAATGACTTAATGTAGCCCCAAAGAAAATAATCTAGAGGCGTTAAATCACACGTACAAGTCCAAATCTTTCAATTCGGGACAAAAATAATCGGGTTTCATGGCGCGATAACAAAAATGAGCCAAAAATGAGCTTCGTCACTGAATCTTCCCAAAGGCCCGATCGGTCTGAGTGATGCCCAATGCTTCAGAACGCCGTGGTGCGTTCAAAAATTAAATTCAAAGTTGTGAAGTTCCTAGTGAAAACCGTTCTTTTTCATTGCACGATGCGGTTTGATTATGACATATTCACTCTTACAGATACGTTAAAATCTAATTTGCTTTTAATTCTTCGAAAAAAGTTTCATTTTCCTGGATATTTTTTTTACTTACGTAGTCTTCGTGCCTATCCATCTTTAAAAAAGTATAAATGATAACACCTAAGTACTTTATTTGTTCTACTTGTTCAATAACTTCGTTTTCTATTCTTAAATTTATATTGCACTGTGTTTCAAATATCTTGGACCTCGTTTTTTGTACATACTTCTTTAGTTTGTTGGCCTTGAACCATTTGCTTATATTGTCTAGATCTTGTTGTAACTGTTGAGTCATCGTTTTGACATTTTTACCAACTATGTACATATATAAGGACATCCCTTGCAAACAGAACTTTTTTGCAAAACCTTAGTACTCTGCATTCATAGTTTATATAAATATAAACAAAAGAGGTCCAATTGTTGATCCTTGTGGTACTCCTTACAAAGTTATTCTTAGGTCAGAAAGTTTGCCTTTTACGGATGTTCTTTGTGTTCTTCTAGTAAGGTACGAAATGAGCCATTGAAGCTCCACATCACGCATTCCTAACTGCTTTAGTTTCTGGATAAGAATTCCTGTATCAATAGTTTCGAAGGCTCGCTTAAGATCCAAAAACACTGCCATAACAGTGGATCCAGTTGCTATATCTTCTTTCCAATTTATTAGCACATAATTTAAGGCAGTTTAACACGAATGCCGACTTCTAAATCCAAATTGATTTTGGATGAAAATGTTATTGGTACCAATACAATTTTGAAGTTGTGTTTTAACAATATTCTCCATTAGCTGTTCTTTTTATTACACAGGCAGGGCGTTCACTGGTCGATAGTGTTCACATCGATCCTTAAACTTTTTGAATTGGTGTAACAAACGATTCCTTCCATGAGCTTGGAAAACATCCTAAATTGAAAGATTTATTAACTATTTCAGTTAATACATTTTCTATCACTCAAAAGCGTCTAACAACATCTTATGACACACAAATTTAAATCTTTCTTTTATTTCGTTTGTCGTAGGACTTTAAATTAGTGACCGACCGATCATTCGATTTCGGTTTCGGTCAGATTCGGCCAAAAAATAGGTTTCGGCCACAGTTTCTGTTTCGTATCTACCTATATTGGGGAGTGAGTGTGTATTTAGAGTTTTCCTCCCAGACGGTGAAGTAGGAGAAGGTGGAGAGAACAAGTTTGCTTCTACTGAGCGAGGTCTTCTGGGTTTGCTTTAGCAAGTTGGGGCAAAGCTGTGAAGTAATGGGTACATAGCTTTCTATGTCTTGATATTGCTATGACCGGACATTCATTGAAAAGATTTAGTAGATTTCTGGTTCTCTGTTTTTCAAGCAGGTTCCAAGTTTGTCTGGTGATGTTAAGATGGTTGATGTATTTATTTTTTAACTTGTCTAAAAAAGGTTCGGTTTCGGTTTCGGCCGAAACTTAGACCTAGGCCGAATGTTCGGTTACGGTTCCGGTTTCGGCTGAAAATCATGTTTCGGGCTTTCCCACTTCAAATATCATTTATCATATGGGTTTAAAGTGCTAAATTTAAAGCGAGTCGTGAGTTCATCTATTTGGTTAACATACTGCTCAACAACAATCGACTGATTTATATCCATTACACTGTCCACAAAATGTTTATGACAGTAACGTGCCAAAACTCTTATTGTGCGATCATCATAACTTTTTTTAACTGCAATTAAATATTTAAAGTACATTGTTAAATATTTTCCATTTCATTTAGTTGTTACAATTTACAAACAAACGGACATTGCAAATCCACTTGAAGTAAAATTAGTTAAGTGCGATTTCAATCATTTTATTCATCAACATCAACAAGCATTCTTACCGAAGGTGAAACGACCTCACCTAAATTCAAACATTCATCCACGAGAATGTAAAAATATGGTATTAATTGACTTGAAATAAAAGCAAATATTATCCGGCTCAGAGATTTGCAGGCCCTCTCTGCCTCCAAAAATACCAATGCGCCAATTTATTGCGATTTGCAAGGCACACATCCATAACTGAAGTTCCCTGTGGCCGATCATTGATAAGATTTCTACTGCACCTTAAGAAAAGTTTCTTATCAAATAAAAGATTAATAAATGATAGGAGCAGCTAATGTAGCACGCCCATGTTTTTTATGACCGAGTTTGTTAGTACAACAGGTCCATCCTACATTGGCGCAGCTTACACATAACCCTTCGGTCGAGATCCTGCAATATGTTCCTGATCGATGCACACGTATGCATATAAACGTAAGTTGCGCTGTGCCAGAGCCAGACGCTAATATTCGTTGAAGTGCGTTTCGTAAAAAAAAGGTGGAGAGTCTATTCAAAGCAAAAAAACAAAAAAAGGAAGTACCGTGAATAATAACAGGAGAAGATCAGTGTTCCTGACCTTTTGTGTATTTTTTTTTATCTGCGCATACTTTTTTTTAATCAAGTCGAAAGGCATACGATCAACTTGAACATTTTGTTGTTGTTAAGTCTGTAATTTTAAAGTGTGCCTTGAATGCGAATACAAGCGCCAAGTCATTGATTTTCTGGATACATCTGAAGTGTGCTTGCCTTGTACAACCGTGTTGAATCACCGGGATATACTTTATTTATTTATGTATATTTTTAACTTTCCATCAGTTATTTTTTTTTAGAATTAGATAATGAGGTCTGACCGGGTGTGTCCTGATCTTTTGATCACTGTGAGAGGCTGCGTGAATGTTTTATTAATATTATATTAATTTATACATAAGTTGTGTGTAGCCAAACAGAACAACGAGTTCTCAAAATTACAAAATTTATTTTTTTTTTTCAATTGAAACAATTTTCATTGTAATAACCGGTAAGATTAAATTAGTTAAATGAAGAGTAAAAATACATTTATTTATTTATTTAACTACGGATTCAAGTATATGATCAAATATATGATATAACAGAAAGATATTTTTAACAACTAGTAAGCAAATATTCCAAAATTTGCTTTTTTAGGGTTCCGTACTCAAAAGGTCCAAAGGAAACCTATTACAAAGCATCCGCTTCGTCCATCCGTCTGTCACAGAGCTGTATCTCGTAAGCCGATATAGGGAGACACTACGAATTTTCACAGAAGGTATACTGATTTTGCCGCTACAATACAAATAATAAAAATGATATAAAGTTAAAAATAAATGAGTGTCACCATACAATGAAAGTGTTTCATGAATTCACAACTCAACTTAACAACAAAAACTAAATCAACTTTTATAAGTAGATAAACCATAGGTACATGCAAATCAAGAAAAGGATCGAGTTCCAATTAGAAAAATGAAAAATCATTTTGCAAACGAACATTTACTATATTTGAGTAATGGATGCAAAATTGTAAATGGAATTGAATAGTTTTGTACCTTACCAAACGGAGTGTTACATCCACATGTACATGTTTAAACTATTTAAAAAAGTATGGCATGTGATTTTGATGTGTTTTTGAGTTCTGATTGTCCTGGCAGATCAATAAATCACTTTAAGTAGACGGTTGCAAAATGAAGAAAAATGCAAACATTGAGTTACGTTGTGTGTGTTGGTAATGCATTTAACGCACACAACGATTTAACATTTTTGTATACATATTTTCTTATTTTTCAATATTTCTCAATCCCTTCTTTAGAGCAATTTCTTGAACCCGTTGACAACTATAACTTAAATACGCCTCAGAATCACTTGAATACTTGTCTTTAATTATTTATTTTCAAGAAAATACAGCAATAAGTTAGTTGTGATCATAAAATAGGTACACGGTTCTAACACGCGTTAGAGTTTACAATTGAGATTTGCTCTTACACTACTACAATTTGACGTTCATCAACGAATTTTTAACGAATTTTCACTCGGTTTGAGAATCCCTTGCATGAATATACCAAAAGAAAATGTCAATATCATTTATTTACATGTTTCTTCAGTAAGTCTGCATCAAATACTCTTTTAATCTTGTGAACATTTTAAATCCTCATTTTTTAAACTTTTGAATTTCCTATTTGCAAGTTCATATTCTAATTTGAAATACAAGTCAGCCGATATAGAACATTGTCAGGCTTACTCGTCGTATATATGTGCGATGCTATGAGTAATCTTAAATTACAGAAATATAGTGTTGCATACTTTGAGAAGTCGCGGATCCCTTTTTGTGAGAGTCAACTCTCACTAGGCTACTCTTTGGTTCTTCTGAACGTCATAATTTTACATGGCGTCACATTTCCTTATTAAAATAACACACTATTCAATTAGGGTTCCGTGATAACGCCAAAAAGGCAAAATCTGAAATTGTAAAAGCGATTTATATAAAAAAGATAACTTCAAAAATGTACATCTGATCAGAAACATACTTCTAAGCTAGGTGAAGATATATAGTATGTATAAAGAATTGGCCTGCCCAATAAGTCGACCTAAACCGAATTATAGATCTTTTCGTAGGAAAAAACCTTCAAAGGCACTATGAGTACCAGCTGCTTGTGCTCACAAAAGTGTGGGAATCTTACTCACTAAAAAACCTCCCATAGCTCTAGACTACGAATAAGTTTCCTTAACAAGTACATAGTTTCATTTTCTGTAGGTCATCGCGTATGGTAGATAGCTTTCCAGTGAAGGCATCTACTAGCTCCGTCATTGTATGCGGTTTTTACTTAAGGCGCTAGATCTAACAGTCTTGTTCGTTGTAGTCGGCGCACAAGGTTAGTCTTATCCAGAGTTTGCATAATTTCGTTATTGCAGTGATCGTGGAGACGAGAACGACGGTTTTATGCAAAGTAAGATGCTTCGTCAGACTCATTTAAAAAGATCCGCCAAGCTTTCTTCCACTCACTTATTACGTCTAAAGCTCGCTGGAGTTTTCGCGTTGACGATTCGACTGAATTTCTTTGAATTCAGTCCCGCATCTAACTCGAAAAAGTCTATTTGCGAGATAGATTTCTAGAATTCAACTCAATTTCTCCGGTAAAATAAGCCTTAGTTTATACTTTAGTCCATCGTGCCACACCTTGTCGAAGGCTTGCGATACGTCTAGAAATGCACTAGATAAAATCTTTTTCTCTTCCTGGTCTTTTTCAATTACGTTTGTTATTTGATAGACCTAATCGATTTCGGAATGCTTGTTTCTAAAGCCAAACTGGTGGTTCAGTATAAATCGTCTTACTCCAATAACCGGTTGCAATCGTTTAAGCAAAAATTTCTCAAAGACCTTGGATATTATCGGCAGGAGTGAAATAGGTCTTTATGATTTTTAGTCGTTTGGACTTTTTCCCGGTTTCAGAACCATTAGGAACTCGCGACTTTTCATTGCCTTGAGACGCATGAAATTCTCAAGCAAGCATAAATCATATGCATAAGCTTGACTTACGCAAATTGTGTGAAAAATTAGAAATTAAAGAAAATGTGCGGAGTATGCATTCATTATTGTTTTTAGTGAGTTGGTAATGACAATTTGATGGACGAATGGTTATAGATCTATAGTTCTCAGTTATTGTGTTAAGAAGAAGAACGATTTTGCAAATATGAATATGGTGAAGAAAGGTGTCTTATTGAGAAAGTCAAACTTTGAAGTATGCTTTCATTTCCCTGGAAATCATAAAAATTTAAACTCTCTGGAACTTTTGTTCGATAAAATGCCAGGAGGGACATCCAAAACATCCATACAATTCTGCCCATATATAGGGTTAAATGGCCTTGTTCCATTGCTTAAGGCTTAATTCGTAGGACACGATTTCGCAGTAGTAATAAGAGTAGAAATGTTTGTTGATTGGTAAGATTAAAAAATACAAATATAATGTGGACTCTTGCTCTGCTTTTTCAAAACAGAAGATTGATGTCAATTCACAAGTTTTAGAACCTTTTTAAAATTAGTTTTTAACAAAAAAACATGTATCTGCAGCTATATCAAAATAAATGAACTCATTACCAACACAATGTCTGACCCTGTTGTTGAGATCGGACAAGTCCAAGAAGAATTCCAAGTCAAAAAATGAGCAGCTATGAGAGTAGAGTTGCTGTTCATCAAAGTTGAGGTCGGGCTTACGATATTTACGATCAAAACCAACCAAACGCGCGACGTCACATTTAGTGTAATCAAATAAGATCTCATTGTTTTTACTCAATCTTTCGCCAGCGCGAGAACGCCAAAATGTGTTTCTTCTTTAGTGAGCAATTCACAATCTCGCTTTGACTGCGTTGAGGTCTTGGCTTGACAGAGATAGCGAAACGTTGTGAGTTTTTCGTCGATAGGACTTTTATTTGGTAAAAAAAAAAAAAAATAACCAAAACTATTTCTCAAAAGGCTTAAGGTTAAGGTCCTCATTTGAGAGACAATTGACTTATTATTTAAGGTTTGTTGAGAACTATCTTAGCTGATTTCTTCGAGGTTAACCCCACTTTGCCAGCTCCGAGTCGAACCCTCGATTGGTGATAACGCGTCATGAGTTAAAGACAGTCTCAAATACTGCTGGATACAGGAGTCCAAGGAGCAAGGAGCCAGCACTTGAGCACTGAAGCATCCTAGGAGCCACTCCCCGAGCAACATCTGCCACGCGGACTTAATGGACCATTCGGACGCAACAATACGCGCAAGTAAGTCTCAATAAAATACAATTCGAATTTGACTGCATTGACAGATTCGAAACAACGCAGTGGTCCAAACATAGGAAATGTGTGCTTCCATTCACATATACGCTTTGACTTCGTTTGAGTTGACAAACGTAATTACTCGTAAGAGCCATGTAACAAAGCGCCGAAAGGTGAAGCAGAAGTTCAAACAAGAAGTTCGTTTTGATATTTGAAGTCATGGAGATACATCTGCGCATGCAAAAAATTTAATAAAAAATTAATGTATAAATATCTTTTTAGAATATGTCCTTCGATGACAAATAATTTGCTTTGTGTGGGAGGATCACTTCCTTTTCAATACTAAGAACAGGAATTACAAAAATATTGTGAAGCGGAGTTTGCGGTGGCAAACAATTGCCGACATATTGAATAGACTAGGTAATTAGAATTGTGATTGCATATTCATTTTTGTAAGTGTATCCATATATAATATAAATAACCTTCATTTCGGTAGAGGACTGCAAACAAAGGTTTAAGAGCCTTCGGGACCGGTACGTGTGAGAAAAAAAAATTGCGAACAACCCTGGTAAATGGTAAATGCTTTACTCAAAAATTCAATTAATGGTAATTTTTATCATCAGCAAAGTTGATGTTGAAATCCCGACTCAAAACTATTGGCAAATCATCAAATCTCTTCCCAATTTTACCTTTAGCGTTTTTAGAATAAATTAATAAATTTCCATATGAAAATTCTCGTATTTAAAGAATTATCCGGTGAAATATAAACGGCAAGCACTACGAATTTGCATAAATGGAATCCCTGTTGATACATGGCTTTCAGTTACTAAGTCTAAGGGAAAGTCTTTAAGACATTCAGGAACTGGTGGATAATTGAATCCATCGTAAACAGATAGTGGTGGGATGCGTTGCTGTATAATTGCCGTGAGGCAAGTTGAACATGTTTTTATTTCCAGTAAAGCAGTATTTGAGAGCAATGTTCTTATAAATTAAATATTGAGTATTGTACCGTTATTTAGGAAATATTTCAAATCTTTTTTAAACCACAGCCTGCCGCAAATGTCACAAGAAAGGCCAAATTCATTTTCAACAAAATCTTTTTCAAATTTTCGATGCGTAGAGGAATTCTGTCGAAAAGCAGTGTATGTTTGAAAATTTTTATTAAGTGGAGGTGGGTCAATTTGAGTGTGGGGGTGACTTTGGAGTACTTCTATACTGGGAATGGGAGAATTGTTATTGGAAAAATTCGGTGGAATGGATGGACCTGATGGACCTGCAATTGTGGACCTATGGAGAACTGGTGGTACATATGGCACATATCTGGTGGATGGGCCTACAATTTGTACAGTATGGATGACTGGTGGTACGTTTGACACATTTTCCTGCGTTATTTGTTGTTGTCTTGCCTCTTCCATTTTTGTACCAGAAGAATCACTAGTAGAATTAGCGGTGGTTATAGACAGAGCAGCAACTTCAATCTCGTTCTTTTTCTTTTTTGTTTTCTTTCTTCTTCTCCCTTTTTCTCATCGAAATCAGAGGATGGGCAGAACAGCAACCTTATTCTTTTTCTTTCCTCTGTATCGCTTACATTTTTCTTAGTTTTTTCAATTTCTTTCTTCTTCTGTTCTTCCATCTGCCGTTTTCTTTGTCGTTCTTCGTGAAAATCATCCCTATTTTTTTCCATTATTAAGTGAATTGCGGTGAATTATGGTAACAGTTTCGCGAGTTTGACGGTTTTTTTCCACTCAAAAGTGCCCAACGTGCCTAAAGAAGTTTTCACTTGAAAAATTCAATTTCGTATTAGGAATAATTTTAATTTATACATTTTGAAACCTTTGCGACTTGTTCCCTGAAGCACGAAAATAGAAAGATCTTTGTTTCGGTTTTTTGCAAACAGCTGACTGCCAAAACATATGTCAAAGCGCCTGAAGCGCGTCGCGTAAAAGTTGTCAACGTTGTGAATCGGTCATAATGTGCAAATATTCATATTAAATAAATACTTATACAAATACTCTCTTATTTTTTTTTTTTTTTGATTTAAATAAGCATTAAAACAATATTTTATTTGTCTCATTTCCAATACATTTATAAATCCAAGTTTCAGAGCAAAAAATATAAAGAAGAAAAAAAAAACATGTGAAAGCACGTTAATGTACCTTTAGAAATGAAAGAAACGAAATAAGAACTTCGCCAAAAACAAACTATGTGTAAATCAATACGAATGCATTGACTTGGCTGCACTGTTACATTTTGGATACGGATAAACCTCAAACGCGACGATTTATTTTCTGCATGAAAGTACGCTGAAATTATTTGCATCGGCAATATCTTGAAAACTTCTAAAATAATTCGCCGAAATGGATCAATTTGGTCCCGAACTGCTTTCGAAGATCTTAACTAATGAAGAATTGGGCAACACGCCCAAAGAAGTACAAGAAAAAATAAACAAGTATTTCGAAGAAATATTCAATGAATTCCTTACAACAAAGGCAGTCGGCGAAACTTCAAAAAATGTTGTAGGTAAGTAAGATCAACAAATTCGCCGGTAAGATTATCTTTAATTCGTGAAAAATACTAATGATCTTTCAGATTGATATGTTTTTCCTAGAACATTTTATATAAAAAGGTATCTGTGCGTTATAAAAAAAGCTTCTGGTTACGGCCACTCTGCCGCCATGGTTAAAATAAAGAAAAAAAAGTGTCCAATTCTGAATGCTTGTCGTTCACGATTCATACCACATAAATTGTTCCTAAATCTTCTTGCTATCCCACTACTATATCGTCTGAATTTTGTAGGCAAACAAAAGTCAGGAGGAAGGCCTCGTGTGTTGTTTCTCAAGCATGCAACGCTTGCTATACATGGAAGCACTTAATTCTTCGGTTTATGTAAATAATTTTCTGAACCTATTCTGAAAATGTTTCCAAAAATAAGACAGCTATCATTTCTTAAAAACACGCTTAAAGCAAAATATCGCAGGATTTATTTCATCTTTGAATCTTTTTGTACACTGACTTTGAGAGAAGAACTCTTCGAACTGCTTCCAAAAAATATTTTTAATTTTATCATTTTTTACGAAGTAAATCAAGGTCTGTTATTGTGTCTGGGTTTCTTCACCCTCTGTTTTAGATTTGTCATTTATAATTATGGAGACCATCTTTGCTTTTTTCTTTTTAAATCGTCAATTACAGTAATTTGTCCTTTATTTTACTAAATTGTCCTTATGTCCCCTTTTTCTTTCAAAACATTTTTCTACAATTAAGGACACATCAACATCTTTCCTCTATACTAGATTGCTTAAATGTTTAATGGTTTGAATCATTTCATTTTGCCATTAACCCTCTAACAGGCAAAGATAAATTTCCGACGGAAGGTGAAGCTGAATTGTTGTTAACTTGAGATATTGGTGTAAGAAGCACGAATGTAGTGGAAGGTGGCCTCAGGGAAGCCTTTTCATTTAAAGCAAAAAAAAAATAAGGTGTAGGAAAAAATAAGTGTTTTATGTATTGAAATTAATGCGCGCTATCCTATTTTTCTTCGATACAAATGGTTTCTTCGCAGCCTTAAAACACTTAATACTTGCGCACAACTTCTTGCAGTTCTTGGATAAATATTGAGTCGCAAGTCATTCACAACTTTCCCTGAAGATGTTCTAGGATCTCGTACTATAAAATGATCCTGTCGTGCAGTTGTGTGTCGGGGTCTGCCGCCAAGATGAAACGGGACACAACCGATTTCTCCATGGAATATTTAAAGCAAATATCTTTTTGTTTTATTCCACCAAGAAAGTCTGCAATTATTTTATTTTTAAGTTTATTTCCAAATTTGTTCCTGGCCATTGCCCTTAAGACAAATATCCAAACTTAAACTTCAACTCTTTCTGCTATCTCTTCACAGTGGATAATAAGTGAAATGAAGGATCAGAAAGCAGAAAGTATTTCTTAAAGGAATGTGACCTGACAATACCCAAATGTGTTTGTACTTTTAATTTGGTTGACCATATGTTCGAGTTCATTCGAAGTTGCTTTAGTTTTGTCAATATCTCATTTCGGATGTGTATTTGTTTTTTGATTATTTAGGATATGGAACACATTTTCAAGCTTATAAAATTATGATATTTTGTTAGTAAATTAAATTCCAAGCGTTTTTATCATGAATAGTTAAATATAGGGACACGTTTTCGTATTTCGTTTTACGTATCGTGCTCTATTTTAAAAATATGGCTTTAGTTTTGTTACATACTGTAACCCTGATTCCTTCCACACCTCAGAGAATACTCCATCAGCCATAGATTTTTAATTGAGCCACATTATGTTGGTCCGATATCAAAAAATGCGTCAGTAAGCATTTTCGCACATAACACATTAGCATCCTTTTTATTTAAATTTTTTTTAAGATCCTGTATCGTTATATATTTAAATTTAAAGGTAAGGTTCACTGTCCGAATAAAATTTTTATATTGTACTTTATGGTTAGCCCTATTTATTTCACATATACTTTCAACAACGATACTATATTATCTGTTACAAAGAGTTCTCAAACATACCACCATTTGTTTTTAAAACCAATGATTTTACCGTTCTCCACATAGTTTTCTGGTCACCAGCTGACTCTATCTTCGGAGATACTTGGTGGGTTTTTGCTCTATCGATTTCTGCTATGAAATAGTTTTGCAGTACCTTATATTCTTCCCAAAAACTTGGCAAATTGTCCACACGTCTTTTTTAAATTTATAAATTTTCTGCCTTCTTATCTACTTTCCCAACTTCTCATATATTTTAACGATTCTACAGTCCTTTTTATACTGCTCTGGAAAGTATTCGCATATGGATTTACATCTTCTTCACATCTGTTATCATTTATCGTTTCGCTTAAGTTTCTTTGTAGGCGTTCCGTTTTTTATATCTTAATATTTTCATTTGCCTTTTTCCACTCTTTATTTTACTACCTATTTCAATGTTGATTTGAATGCTTCCATGGTCACTAACCTTAAATGAATCTACAACTTTTGCCTGCGCATTATTCCTATTTGTAATTGTGGTTAACATCCACATCCTTCAAGTTAAGGGTATCTTTAGCTCTCATAGCTCTCTTTTATCGGAAACACATACCACCGAAGATTTAGAAGACTGTGAAATCGATCTAGAAGGTAATCAAAAACCATATCGGGGTGATAGTCTTTGTTTTTACATTGACAAGAGCTTAGAAGTGAGTGATTTACAAAAATCGATGTATATTGGTACAGTTTATCGGGCTCATACTGCATCAAAACGGGTATTCTGCGATGTAATCCGCAACTGGACTGAAAATCTTGTTGAATTAAATTGGCCATATATTATATCGGGAGTTATTAATATTAATATTGGTTGGATGAATACGATTTGTACAGAACTAAAGAATATTATGGAAGTTGAAAATCACTGTTCAAACTATTCGCGACCCTACGAGAAGCGAAAGCAACTCACAAGCACTAATAGATTATGTCATAACAAACTCTAGAACAGATACGGCTAATGTTAATGCAGATTTAAAAATAAGTAATCATGAGTCTATTGAAATAACGACGAATATAAATAAAAACGTTAAATATTCAAGTGACGAAAATATCCGTACTATTAAGTTTTTTTAAATACAATAAAACAAAGTCACAAAACAATCTTAGAAACAGTGAAATAACAAACCTGATATATATGAACAATATGAACCGTTTGGTTATATATTTCAGAACGAAATAGTGCGAATCGCTTAATCACTTATGCGGGACAAATATATAACAAGCGATTTTAATAACTGGTTCAATTCACATCTTAGAAATTTGCAGCGGGAAAAAATAGAAAAATATCAATTGTTTAGGTAAACTACGATTGCAGAGATTGGGCCCAATACTGTGATATTACAAACCGATACAAGACAGAAATAATCAGAGCCAAAAATTAGGACATAATGAAAAGACTATCACGTGGCGAGTTATTAAATTTTATGTTTTGTATGAAAAATATCAGCGCATTAAAAATATATGCTTTGATGGCGTACTAGTAAATGAAGACAAGGAAATAGCTGAGCGGTTTAATGTATATTTGGTGAAAAGTATAACTAAAATTAATCTTATTTGTGCAATAAATATTTGAATAATAAATGGATTAATCATAAGTCACATTTTGAGTGCTGTTCCACTGCGTTTTATTTATGTAGTGACTTCATCAAATCTGCAGCGTTTGCCAAACAAGGCTTTGAGAACTATTTTAAGATGCAACAGATTCACATCGCGCAGCACAACCATAAAAAACCTAGAAACAGAAATGATCCAGACTATCTTTATAACTTTTGCCAAAATCGTATTATTTATAAAGGCTCTCAATTTTTCCACTCTTTGCCAAATGATATAAAATAAGAAATGAATCTCAACACCTTTAAGAAGAAGTTATAGAATTTATGAAAACGAATTTTCGTTATATGCATTAAAATATTCTATTTTTTATATAGTTATATATCAAGTTATGTTGTATTGTAAATTAAATTTCAAATAGCAGAATATGCTAAATAAATAAATGATCATAACTGGCAATCCTTTTCGTCGCGGTTACTACACATCTTCCCTTGCATATGCTTGTTGTGTGATGAAAGTTCTAAAATGTATTCTATCGCAACAAAGTAAGGCTTTCGTATATTGTAGCAACATAAAACTGCTTTTCTGTTTCCATATTATGAATTGTAAAAAAATAGAATGTAAATGTTTTCCTTAAAACCTGTGATGATTTTAATGCCGTAAGACTTATGATGTATTTTTTATTACTTCAATTCAATCTTAGATGAAATTCGGAATAGCTGTGAGAAAAAAGTGGAAGAACTATCATCTGAGCTTCAGGACTACGCGCATAAACTAGAAAATTCAGAACAAAATGTTGCTGAACTTAGAAAACAGCTTGACACTTATTCTGCAGAGCGAAATCACCTGATGCAATTGACCAATAAATATGAAGCGGAATTATCAGCTCTCCGTCGCGATAAAAATAGTATTATTGATGAGCGTGATTCACTTCTTAAAGCGATTGAAAGGCAAAACTCGGAACTGGAACGCCTTCAACATGAAGTTAAGTCATGCCAAGCACAATTGAAATCTGCAATCAATAGCAAATGTGCAGCTTTAGCGCGACTCGATGAAATCGAAAGCAAGGAGGCTTCTCTTGAATTTAAAGAAAAGCGCATGGATCAAGAACGTTCAATACTAACAAATCAAGTACAAACACTAACTGAAGATCTGAATCGTAATATATCCGAGCTCCAAAATATACGCAGAGAAAATACAATTAAGAACCTCCATTTAGAGACCAAATTAAATGAAAAGATTGAAGAACTAAAAATATCTCACACCCAATGCATCCAATATAAAGAGACCATCGAAAATCTTACCGCAACATCACAAGAATTGTCGGCCAAAATGCTTGCTCAAAGCGAAGAAGCTAATAAAATGATGGACTTCTATAAAAAGGAGTTACAAGCTAAGACCAAATTAGCAGAACTTTACAAAACTAATTCGGAAGAAAGAGCTTTGGAAAGTAACGAAATGGGGCAGGCAATCATTGATTTGAAACGTATGTTAGCTGAAGCAAGCGAGCAGTATGGTGAACTTGAAACCAATTTGAAGTCAATATCAATGAAACACGAAGAGGACATCGAAGAAAAGAACAAGGTAATCGAGTCTCTGAAGGCCGAAATCAACCATGCAAATGACTTACTTAAGGAAGTACAAAATGAAAACATGGAAAATGCTATAGGAAAACTGGCACCATCTGCCGCTGTCGCTAGTCGTCTCATAAAATCTGACATGACCCTGACCGAGTTGTATTCTCTTTACGTCAAAGCCACCGAAGAGTGTGAACATCAGAAAAGGGAAAATAGTCGGCTGAACCTCCAAATGAAGACAATTCTTCATGAACTTGAAGAAAGAGCTCCACTGATGAAGAAGCAAGAACTTGAATATGAAAAACTGGTAGAAACGAATAATATTTTGGCGCAACAGCTAGAAGAAATGATTATAAAAAAAACCGACAACCAGCAAGATTTCGATGAAGCTCAAACTAAGATAAATCACCTCGAACGCGAAAACAAAAAACTGAAGCATTCCCAAAGCGATTTAAGTCGTCAGGTCTGTTATTTGCTGAAGGAAATCGAACAGGTGAGTACTTCCAAACTTATAATTGAGCCTTCAATAACACATCCTATTATTGGTCTTTAGAATCGTTGCGGCTACACCTCGGATAGTCATCAGCAACTCAGCAATAATTTGTCCACCGACGAAGTTATATCGAAAAAGCTGGTAACGTTTTCCAACATAACAGAACTACATGAAAACAATCAGAAATTGTTGTTATTGGTGCGTGACCTAAGCGACAAATTAGAAGAAATCGAGAGCATAAAGCAGCAAGCCAATGAAGCCTCCTATCAGGAAAAAATTGAGAGCTACACCAAGAAAATACGTAGCATGCAAGATTCCCTGCAAAACCAATCTAAAATGCTCAATACTTATTTGGCTAAGTGCGAGCGCTATAAGCGAATGTATTTCGAGGCCTATGCTAAAAACATTGGTAATGTTTCAAAAATGAGAACTGGAGATGATGATGACGATGAAAACATGGACGTAGAAAACGAAACCGTTGCAGCTAACACGACTAATAAGGAAGCCAATGAGAAAGATAAACGAATTTCCGAATTAGAGAAACAACTTGTTGAAGCAAAGGAACAATCAAAGTCGTATAAGGAACAATATGAGTACTACACAAAAGAGAAAAAGAATAATGAGAAAATCATGAACGATCAGTTTGACTCTATGCGGACTGAAGTGCGCGAATTGACAGCAACTAATTGTAAACTAATGTCAACTGTGGAATATAACAAAGAACAACTTAAGATACAACAAAAGAACATTTGCACATACAAACAACAAATAACAGCACTTGAGGACAGAAATAAAAACTACGAAAATACAATTATAAAACATGAGCAAACAACTTTATACCTTAAAGATGAGATTCTGAAGGCCCAGAGAAATTTATCTGCGGCAGAATCTGAACTAAATCATTTGAGGCAAGAAACACGAATTCTTAAAGATTCCGCAGCGCGTCTGCAATCCGAAAAAGAAGGTTTCCATAGAGAGAGACAAAACCAAAACTTGCTTTTGAATAACTTGGAAATGATCAAAGCTAGTTTTGAGCGTTCAGAAATGGAGGGTCGAGTTCGCCTGGAAACTAGATTGGATGAAACAACTAGAGAACTGTCTGCTCAACGACGACGTTACCAGGAGGAACAGGATCGATTCCGAGAACTTGCCGCTGATCTGAAGAGACAAACGGACACAGCAAGGGAAAGGATGGAAGATGAGAAGCGTGTAGCTGATCAGTTGAGAACCGAAATGCTGGTTATGCGCGATGACTTAAATGCCAAATCAAAACAAATAGAAGATTTGAGCAAAAAACTACAAGAAAGTCTAGCACCAACTAAAAACGATAACCCAATAGCCATAGCCAATAAAAAACTTCGTGAGTTGGAAATTAAGCACGACGAAGACCAACTGGAAATTCAATCTCTTAATAATGAGTTGGTAAAATTAAAGGAACATGCCGAACAATACTTCAAAATGTCACAAAGCGCTGAAAGCGAAATAAAGAAAATCCATGAAATACACACCAGTTTCGTTACAAAAGCCGAAAATGAAATCAAAGTTTTAAAGCAAACAGAAACAAACTTACGTTCACGAATCGAAGAATTAGAAACTGAGTTACAGTTGCAAGCAGTTACAGAAGCTCAAAACAGCGGAAACAACATTCCAATTCAGTTGCAGAAATCTCAAGAGGAACTCAAAGAAACTTTACAGAAACTTAACGAATGCAACCGGGAATTAAGAAATGTTCGCGACGAATACAATAAAATGTCCGAATCACTGAATTCAGTTGAGCAAAAGTACGTTAACGAAATGGTCTTGCATTCGGCTGATATTCAAGAACTAGCCAAGGTTAAAACGGAGTTGTCCAAGGTATGCTTAATGTTTCCTTATAAACTACAATTTATTATTTTAGAACTCTTGGTTTTCTTAAGTGAAAGATTTTTTAAGTGTATGAAAGAAAATCTTCATAAACAGTTAAGGCCTGGCAGCGTTTTTCTACAGCAGCAGTGAAAGATTCGTTATAACTATGGCCAGGTCACTTATCAACACTGAAAGATATTCTAGACTTTTGGTTAAATTATGGGTGCTAATTTAGAACAGCTCTTTTTTTAGATTACACAAAGGTTTTAATTTTTCACAAAACACACTTTACATCAATCCGTACATATTTGTCTCATATAGGACTTTCTTGAATGAGAAATCTGTATAAATTCGCGACAAAGATTGCAGCAATAACAAATCACCCTGCTCTTCAATAATCTCTCCAAGATTTTCAGGATTTCGATCCAATTGTAGAAGAACAAACCTCAAACTTCGTTCTACTTCTAATATTTTTTACTATCGATAAAAACACGCCCAATCACTCCATTCATATTTTTTTAAATCCATTTTTGTATAAGACCTCGTATGCCATGACAGTAAACTGAATTCTCTTCAGCGGTAAAATATGGTAGTAATTCTTTTTCACGAGTACGATAAAATGTAATATTCGTATCTGATGTAATTAAAATTAAACAATTTTAGAAAATTCAGTCTCTTTCAAAGTCAATAAAGTCATTCTGATTGAAAGACTGAGAGTACGTTACTTGACTTGGTGCGAAATCCGAAGAACCATCGTTTTTTTTTTTGCATTTTCCATCTGGTTATCTGGCACAAGTGATTCATCGGAGTGTACAAGAGGTCATTGAGCAGAAAGCAAAATCGGATTAGACCGACAATGTTCACCGCATAAAAATATCTATCGCCATCGACACAAGTTTGGCATTTGGCACCCACGGTTTGTCTTGATAGGAAATATGGTATTTACTCCAAAGTATATTCACCACAAATAACACAAAAACTATCGGGATCGTTCATACAACGTCTCCTCTTCGTAACCAATGTTATAATTTGTCCTGAGACTCCTCTGCTAAAGCTAACCATTCGTAGTATCTGAGAGTCAATTTTTTTTTTGGAAAATCAAATAATTTTCCATCCCCAAAAACGAAATCATTCATTTTGCACCACAATGGGAAATAACACATTTTTTACTTTGCGAGGACATGTTTTATTGATTGAATATACTTTATTTAGCTTCAATTAGCTATTTTTTACATACAAATATAAACTATTTACATTGATTTTTATTGGACAAGTGAAAAATTATTTGTTTTCAAATATGGTTTAGTATCACGAAGTTAATTAATTTTCTTTTAAATTCTATTATGTTTGTTAAGTATTTGATGTCAGGTGGCAAGTTTTTAAATTCTACAAATCCCATGTAAAAAATGGTTCGCTGACCGCTCGTAGTTCGTGCTCTATCAATTCGTAGATCTCTCGCATTTCTTAGTACATAAACTGCATCATCTTCAGTATGAGCGTGGGCACAAAGGTGTCCAGGTAGCATCTTATTTTTTATTTTGAAGACAAATAACATTGTCAGAACATATAAACGTTGGTTTATGTTTAACCACATTAGGGCGGCTGTCATATTTCTTTTCGATGTGTATCTGTTACACTTTAATATTGTTCTCATAGCTTTATTTTTCGGTAGCTGAAGTCTATCCTTATAAGATTTTGGACACATGAATAAAACGGTTGCACAATAATCGAAATGAGGCTTTACTAGTACATTATACACATTTATAGCTGATGTCGTGGAAACATTCTGTCTCATTTTCCTTAACACACCAATTTTTTTTGACACTTTCTTACATATATAGTCTATATGGGCTTTAAAATATAGTCTGTCATCAAGCATAACGTCAAGGTATTTAAGCTTATTCACCACTTCAATTTGTTCGTTATTAATTTTTACGTTTACCGTTGGGACAGAATTTACAGAGATACTACGAAACACCATACATTTAGTTTTTTCCACATTAAGCACAAGTCTGTTCATTTTTAACCATATATTTATGTTTTCAAGGTCTCGGTTAATGTTATTCACGCAAGTTTCTATATCGGCACCGGAGACATAAAGCAGTGCGTCATCGGCAAAAAGAACAAGCTTAGAAAATTTTACCACTTTAACCATATCATTTATAAATAACAGGAACAATAACACTCCAAGAATAGTACCTTGTGGTATCCCAACTTCAATTTTTATTGGTTTAGATACTTTACCATTAACTGATGTTCTTTGGGTTCTACCAGTTATAAACGTTTTAAACCAATTTTATCAATATATTTGTGTATGCGTCTGTGATATGCAGTGAATAAATAACCCCGAATAATGTAAAGTAAATATTTATATTTGGATATTCCAACTGGTGTGTCAAAAACCTAGCTAAGAATAAAATTGGAAATATACGTTAAATCTTGTCAAAAAGTTCTTGTTACGCCTTTGAAACTGAAATTACGCCAATAAAGATCAATAAACACAATAAATCAATTCGATAAAGTACACAATTACAATATCATGCACTTATTATTTTATCAAGCCGTATTAACTTCCATTTCTATCACTGAGTGCAAAGATTTGATCAATTCTGGCGCTTGTGAAAAATGATATGTGATATGTACATGTTCATTCACAGATCGATTGCTGCTATTGGATATGTTCACACGAAAAGTTCCACAAAATTATCAAAAGAAATTGCATGCCGCATGCCACACTTGAAACATGCCTATATTCAAAAGTACCCACTATACGTTCCATATATTTTTTGTACTTGTGCAGAATAGTATGAAATTTAAACTCACAAATTTGTCAACATGTTCCCAGAGTCATTCCCTTTTTTTAATATATTTTTCATTCTCATTTTTTGTCTTTGCTGTCTGACAAGGCGACAGGGAAAAGAATGGAAAAGGGGTGTGTTGCGAGAAGACAGAAAGAAAAAAAAAGCTTTACTTGCTAAGTTTATATTTCACATTGGTCCTTCGAGCCTTGCAACGAATTCCGGTTTCAGCACGGATTGTGGACTTACATCTCTCGCATTTCAACATAATAATTTATATTGATTTTTTCATTTATTATGAATAGACACACTCCGACGAAATGGTCAATACCAAATTCATGAATTAAAGTACCAAATAACAAGAAAAATAAACTTATATAAATCGCACCGCTAAAAAAAAAATAATCCACCTTCACTTTACTTGACAGCTGTCAAGAAAAGACAGATAGGTCTGGAACTTCAGCTCATTATCTTTTGCTACGTATTTAGAAAGTTTTGCCAAAAGTATCTCTGTCAATTGTCTCAAATGCTCTTTGGAAGTCTAAAAAGACCGTTATAATTTTGTTTTTATTATGTCGTTGTTCCTTTAGATTCACCAATAGCCAGTTGAGGGACTTTTCGAAAGAGTGATCAGGTCGGAAACCGGATTGATTTCCACTATCTTCTCCAGAATAGGCATGACTGGTCTAAATTTATCGCTCTCGTTTGTGCCCGATTCCTTTGGAATAGGAACAACAATCGACTCCTTTAAATTAATTGGAAATTTCCCACTTATAAACGATTCGTTCACAATTCGTAGAATAATCGAGCCAATGATATCAAAACAACCTAAAATGGTTTTAAGTTTCAGGCCGAAGGCACTTTTGGTGTTTATCTTTTTACATATATCTTTTAGTATATAAATTTCACGAAATTTTAATGAAGATTGGAATTCCTGAATATCAAGGTAGCACGATGAGCTATTTACAGGTATAGAATTATTAATCTTATTTACAATTTCTAAGAAATATGAGTTAAACTTTTCAGCGATTAAGGGAACGTTTTTTCTATTTTATCACCGAACCTGGCTTTATTTATTTCTGTTTTCCTCGCTTTAAACGCCAATGTTTTAATTGTTTTCCACATCGATTTTAGATTTTGGCACAATTCAATTTTGTTGCGAATGTATCTCTGTTTGGCCCACTCTAGCCTCTTTTTAAAGATATTCCTTATGGGATTTCCCAGTCTGCAACCCTATTGGACACACTTGCCTTTTTAAATTTTTGAATTTAAGTTTTAGTATATTCAGTTCACTATTGAATCATTCATTATAAGCTTGATCGATTTTAATTTTTACTGTCTGTTCTTTTACACATAACATCAAGATTTCTTGTAGCATCACCGATACTGTATTAAAGTCTGAGCAATGTGGAGTTGAAATACACTTCTGAATTAACAAACTTTGTATTTAAATTCATACAATTTGTATGTAATTGACTCGTGGTCACTAACTTTTAAATCATTTGATGTATCCGCCCATATACTTCGTTCTTTTGGCGATATCACATAGTCAATAAGAGATCTTGAAGATTCAGTTATCCTCGTTAGTTCGATAAACATTTGATGACAGTTGTTTTAACCAGGATTTCATTAATAGCTTAAGTGTAAGTATATTGTAAGAATTTGCGTGACATTTCAGGTCAATTCGGACGAGATAACTTTCTGTACGTGTAGGTTAGGTAAGGTTGTGTAGGGGTTATGAAGACTCTAGGCAACATATTTGGATTTGGTGCAACTGCCTAAACGCTTTCCTCCAAATTTCAAAATTTGTTTGTAGTTGATGCGTCTTACTGCTTCTTGGATTTCAAAAAATTATTTGCCCAAACGTTTTCTATGGCTTCTAGCTATACCCTGGCATTCACATAATATATGAGTAATGTCCTCTTCGACACTCAAATCACCGCAGTATCTGCATTCGTCCGTGACTGAGAGTACGTCCACAGCTATCCTCAGTTGCTTTCTGTACATGTAATAATATTCTAAATTTATACAAAACAAATGAAAATATAATACCAATTCTAACATGTCCAAAAAAATGTTTCGGTTTCGGCCTAACTAAGACCCAGGTCGAAGTCTCGGTTACGGTTTCGATCAGACACTAGTTGATTAAAATCACTCGTGAATTAGCTTAACTAAAGATTGGTCCCAACGCTCTTACCTTACGATCAAACAATCACTGATTTCAAAATATTTTTAAATTCATCCGGTATGTTTGACCAGCTGCTGTGTGGAGCGTTCACCTTATCAAAACCAAGGCAATCATGTCCTCCTTGTCAAGCAGGAGTGAGAATTCTAAACCCACTTAATTGGGTTACCAACTTTACGCAAACGTGAAAAGGTCATCGAACAAAACGGCCAATAATTATTGATTGATTTTTAATGTTTATATTAATTAACAATATTTGAAAAACAAAGAAGAAAATTTGACCTTGCGACAACTCAATAGTTTTTGAACACTTCAGTTGCACTGATTTAACATTTAACTTTGTTTTTATTTGAATTTTCAGATACGTGAACAGATATTCAGTTTACAAGAAGGTCGAGATAGGGCAGTTCAGGAACTAAATGAGAACAAAAAGTCTTTAGAAGAAACCGAGTGCTTGCTACGAAAAGAGAAAGAAGAGCTCGACAACAGGCTTAAAGATTTGGATCAACAAAATGCAGCACTGCACAATCAAATACAAGCTCTTACCTCAAAGCTTGCTCAGTCATCAGCAAACGAATCGCTGAATGAGTCAACATTATCTGATATAAACAGATCGTTGGCTGAGGAAGATATAAAGAATCACGACCAATTACTTCAAATAATTAAATATTTGCGTAAAGAGAAAGACATAGCTATAGCCAAGGTTGATATTCTTAAATCTGAGAACGTGAGACTTATCTCCGAGCATACAATTTCTCAAAAGAAGATTGATGAGTTGAACGGATTTTTAAATCAAGAACGCACTAAATCTGAGACAGTTATAGTCACTGCATCCCGACATGAAGAAATATTGCGAAAAATTGAAACATTGAATGCTATAACCGATAGTAACAGAATTCTTCGTGAAGAACGTGACGCACTGTCTGTAAGGGTTAAAGAATTAAATGAACGCGTCAGCAAAGTCGAGGACGAAGTATTTCCGTTGCAAAAGCAAAACCGTGAGTTATCCATCAAAATTGAGGAACTGTCTACAGAAAATAACTCTTTACGTACTGAGGCAATCAGATGGAGGCAGCGCGCAAATCTTCTTATCGAAAAAAGCAACAAGAATCCAGAAGAATTTAAACGTCTTCAAACGGAAAGGGAAAATCTCGCCAAAATGTTGACGTCCGAAAAGGAATTGCTAAGACAGACTAACGAAGAGCTCAACCTTATCAAGAGCGAGAAGAGTAAAATGGAACTTGAAATAACAAGCATAGGTCGGCAAATTCAAGCCTTGAATGAAGACAAAAAGAAGCTCACGGACGATTTCAACTTATTGAAACAACAGAATTCTAGATTGACGCAAGAAGTAATGGAACTCAAAAACCAGCTGCTACAAAAGGAAGAAACCCTTCAAAAGATTACGGAGGATCTAGAGTCCAAAGACGCACAACTGCTTGATTCCAAAAATAAAGAAATTCAAATCAGAAAAATTGCTAAGCGCTACAAGGACTCATTCATGGAGCTGTCAAACAAAAAGATCCTCAATGCTGATGGCACTGTAATTGGTGAAAATTCAAATTCCGCTGCAGGAAATTTGAGCGAGGCCGGCCCGTCAGTAACCAAAGCCGACAGCGAAAAGGACCTGAAGGAAAGCATCGATCAGCTGAACGCACAAATAAAAACTGTGCGGGAAGAAAATGACAAGATGAAAAAAGAAAATGATGAGTTACGTACTGCTGTGGAAAAAGATGAGCGAGGTAAATTGCTCTTAAGGGAGGCAAAATCTCGAATAATGAGTCTGACCGAGTCTAAAAACCTTATAGCTCAGGAATTAGCACAAACCAAAACTAAACTCCAAAATCTTAAGCAGTCAACTGATGATCATGATTCTGTTATCACTAGCATTAAAACGCAATATGATGATAAGCTTTCAAGATTAGAGAAAGATTTATTGGAGCAAAGTGCAGGTAATAAGGAAGCTATTGCAAGACTTACGCGTGAAAATGAATCATTACTTATGCGAATCAACCAACTAAACAGGCAGCTAGGCTTGCAACAATCGGCAAAGCCTTCTACAAGTTCAAGTGCGATTTCCGATAAGGGATGCATATCTGAATCTTCTCCTAGGACAGCTAACGTAAAACCCATGTCCGGATCATGTAGCCAGCAGTCGGCCACAGTAACGCCCTGGAGAGGTAGTGATACCCCACTTGCTAGCATCCGACCCATTTCAGTTCAAAATAGCCGTACAGCCGCAGTTTTGCCAACAAGTCAAAATAGTATGAGCGTTGGGCCAGGGTCCGGTTCAGGAAGCAACACAGCATTAGTTCCACCTCAACAACAAGTGCACACAACAGGAAGTAATGTTGAGTCTATGTCGTCTTCACCGACTAGCTCACATACTGATTATATGCCATCTACAAGCTCGGCGGCCGTAGCTGTTGCCGCTATACCCCCAATGGGTGCATCAGCAGCTGAATGTTCTCAAGAAGCTGAAAGTGTTCCAATGCAGAACAATGAATCACAGGTGATTGTGAGTGGAGGGCAACAGCAAGTTGTTGCTCTGGTGTCACCGCGTGTTGAAGGATCGCAAAATGTACCGACAACAGTACAGAGTCAACAGGAGCCAAACAATCAACCCAGTACTTCAGGGACCACAAGCTCTTCACACGTATCCATAAGTAGCCACCGCCATGCTTCTTCGAGCAGCAATGTAACCACTACCCAAGCGAGTGGTCATAAGAGGCCAAGGGACGTTGAAGGCGACAGTTCAACTAGCGCCGCTGAAGACAGTAGTGAAAAATCAAAACCTCTAAATAAAAGAACGCGTACACACACCGGAGAAGCAATGGGCTCGCAATTAGGCGTAACTGAGTCTGGAATCGATGTAGAATACCAAGTACCAACTTCTTCACAACGAGACCAAGAAGACGACATCGTCATTGTCGATTCTGAAGAAGATGATGGAATGGTTGATGAAGGAACTGCTGAAGCAGATGATGGGCCAACTGAAGATGGCGAGAACGAAGGCTATGAAGATTCCTATGAACAAGATCAAGATATGGATGAAAACGAGTGTCCAGAAGTTGATGAAAGCAACATACAGGCTGACAATAATGAAGTGGAAATTGATGAGTGTATGGAAATCCCTGCTCAATGTACCTCTGACAACCAAGTTGATCCAGAAGCCAGTACAAGTGCTAACCAAGACAACAATCAACAGAGCCAAGCCATTAGTAGTGGAAGCTGTGAGCCTGCTACGGTTGCACAGGCATCATCTTGGAAACAAACTACAACACTATCACGCCAACAAAAAGCCACACTCATGATGCTGCAACAAGGAATTGAAGGCGAAGTAGTAGAGGATCCAGTTGCACCGCAATTTAGTGGACATCGATCCGATAGGTACATTTTTATCAATCTTTTACCTTTGTTGTTTGAATTCAATTTCGTCAATATAGCTGCAGTGAAAGTGTTAGCTCCCCGCATGGTTCAAAATTTGCATATTCCGAACCACATCTAGAGGAGGAGGAAGATGCTAAGCTCGATCTGGTGGAAGAAGCAGCAGCAGATGAATTCCTCACTGACAATTATGTCGAGAAAAAAACGGATGAAACAGCTGATCCTGCTGAAGACACAAAAAAGACTGGGAGCTCAAGCACAAGCACTCTTGACGAACGAGAACCCGAAGCTGCACCAATAGCATCAGTTGCTTCCCGAGAAAATTCAAATAATTTAGATTCTGAAAGTAAACTAAATGAAACATAAACTTTATTGTGAATGACTAACGTTCGTTGTTCTAGGCCGGGGAGCAACGCAGTCAGGATCCGAAATTCAACAAAATCAAATTGAAGGTACTGCCGCTGAAGACAGCGAAGGTGGTGTCGACACCGTTTCTTCCGAAGGCGAAACAAAAGCTAATGTTGAAGAAGACTTAGAGGTTAAATTAATGGACTTGATTTTTTTTTTTACTTTAATTAATCTTTTTTTTTAAGGAGGAAGGTCGTGAAGCAGAAGCTTCCACATCTCCATCGATCAACACGAGATCAAAAACAACAAGGGGCAATGTAACTGCAAGACGACCATCTAGAGGATATCATAGAGGAGGAAGACCCACACCAATTGTATGGCAAGGTTAATTTAAGGATATGGACCTTATTCGGCTGGAACATAATAATTTACTGTCGTTTCAGATCAGACAGGAAGCCCACGTAACTCATCGCCAAATATGAGAAATCAAGAGCCAGGAAGTCCATCTCGCGGATTTCAAAACCAAAGGGCGCAAAGAGCGCGCCGAATGCGTCGTCCAGGTGGAGTAAATTATGGAAACATGCGATATTCTTAAAAAAAAATAAGTTAAATTTAAATATGATAACGTGATGCTGTTTCCCTATGAAAGAAACATTTATTCCATTATATGTATGTAAACTTAACACGGATTTAACTATTTTACTTGGCGATGACCTGCCGCTTATTTAAAGTTTCGCAAATACATTTTAGTGACTATCTTACAATAATTTTTTTTAATATTTTAATTTCCAAGTGCGACTACATGAGTGACTGAAGACACTTGGAACTCTAAAAAGTAAGTACTTAACCAGCTTTTATTGATCATAAATGTGCAAAAATCAAAACAAGAACAAGTGAGGTGGTAAACTTGTTTATTATTTTCATCAGAAGAAATTCTCGCGCGCATATTTCAATCAGTTGTAGGAAAGTTGGAAATCAGACGATTTTGCGGTTAAGTTCACTTCGTGTAGCGACACAGTTAAAATCTTTATTAAAAAAAACCCCATTAAAGTTTGATACTTGAAGAATATTGTATAAAATTGTCACGAGGAAATATTAAAAAACTCGGCAATGGCAGCAATTATTCGGAAAAAGTAGAATTTTGTGGTGACCTCATAACTCGGTGCTGGATCATTTGAAATCAAAAAAATCAAAGTTCATTCGTTAGATTTCGTTTTTCCAGGTAATGCTGGGAGGATTTTTCGAAATTTTAATTTTTCACCATTTTGGAACACTGAGGGGAAAAACTAAAAAAAAAAATCGGTTAATTTGTTATTGTAGAATAAAAATTATTAATAAATTTGAAAAAAAAAACTCCAGCGTTACCTTCAAAAAGGATCGGTGCAGTAGTTTTGTAGTTATGAGGGACACCGACTTTGAAAACTTGAGTTGTGTATAAAAAAATGTCATTAATTCGTCAATTGTGCTCCAATCGATATGAAATTTTGACACGATTATTAAAAAGGGACAATTTTTCATTCTCCGTCTAGCCACCAATAGTGCCGGTATTGCCATCCGCTCTATCGCGGTTTGATCCGGTGAGCTACCTGCGACGTCTTGATCGTAATTAACTTGCCCGTCCACAGCTGTTCGACCAACGTGGAAAACCATACCTTTTCCATCTAAGTAGAGAAACCCTTCAGGGGAATCAGTTCACATATTAATTTTGTGGCAGAACGTTTTTTAATATTTTTTTTCGTCCTCTACCTGGCTTGTTATCCAAATTTGTTCATTTCTAAATTTATTTATAATATGTCTAACTACAGAGAAGGATCTTCCAACAAGTTTGTCCGTCTCTCGGTGTGTTTTACCCTCACAAACTAGCTTAAGAATCAGCTTCCGTTCTTCCAATGAAGTTTCCATTTTTTCCTCCCATGTTGGGTTAAAATTTTTATTTTTTGCTGTGAAACGCTTACAGTCAATACTTGTTACTCATATGAAGATTGGACATGAATTTTCGTCCAGTGGAGCCGGCGTGTTAAGCTTATTAAAAGAAACGCGGAACCCCTTATATAGTAAAACTTGCTGCCGTACTAGTATTATATATAGTATAAGGAAGTGCTTAGTTAACATTGCTTTTTATTGCTGTACTGTTATTTTGGAAATTTAAGTCAATTCATTAATTTTCCTTACATATATGTTTGTGGATGTTTGTTTACGAATATGTTACCAGGCAGTTGTTAAGAGATATGCAGACGACAAAAAAAAGCGCGTAACCCCGTTCCAGCACGCCGCACTGCTACGCGAAAAATGTACTGAGATGACAGTTCCTCCAGTAGTGAGTCGCAACGGGGAAATTTAAGGTTTACTTGAAAGTAATTTAGCGAAGATTTCTTCCCTACGCAAGGAAATCTGTCAAACCTCATTTGATTTGCTTGTAAACATAACGTCATTCGACAAAAGTTGTTAGGCACTAAGGACCTTAGATTTAGATCATTGGAGACGGGACAGTAGAATATTGTTATTTCGATCGAAAAAGTACAATCTACTGTCTACTGATCCCAGAATATATTTAACAAAATTCTACTGTTATTTTTCCACTTGTATATTTTTCTATTATTATTTAGTTATTGTTCACTATTTTTTTTTTGTTTCATAAAAAAAAAAACGATTTATTAATAAGTAAACAAAGTGTAAGTATCCCTTAAGCACATTATACACATGAAACAACCCTGTTCAAGTTCACTCCTCTTTTTAAGTTTACTTATGACAGTCGCAGCTCACAACTGAGAATTCTAGTAATCTGTCATTTCATTTTGAATGATAACGTATGTCGCTCGTTCTTGTTGCTGCTTCTCTTTGTGTTTTTCGTTTCAACAGTTGAAATGTAATTCCTTTGTTTTTTCATGTTTTTCTAAGTATGTATTCAAATAATTTTTGTTCAGGTCTGGTTCATCAACAAGAAGCCAAAATACGGTCAGAAATTCAAAAAGAATGGCTGGAAGAACCACTATACAAGAATTGGCTGAAACAAATACCTGGGGACTGGTTCAAATGCAAGTGTGTTCCTGGCAATGTCGTTTTTGATAAAAAAAAAAAAAAACGAGTATATTGGCATTGGAAAGACACTGTAAGGAAGGGAGGTAAGGAACCAAAACATATTCAAAAATATGAGAGCACAGCAAATGGGCTGTGATTTACATTATGACCACATTAAAAAAAATAAAAATGTTATATGTTAAATGGCCTTACCACAAAAATGATCTTTATTTTTCGAGGAAACTATTATTAAAAAAATTATTAACATTTAAAATTCTATAAATTGTTTTTTTTTATTCTATAAAATCTAGCACACATTATTTTATATTGCATATTTCTAGGCAATTTCAAATTTGCGGTAATTTTTGAAAATTATTGTTGCTGTCCTCAGTTTCTTTATTTTCACAAGTTGTTTATTTACAAATTTAAAATCAAGTATATAATGTAACAAAGTGGAAATCAACAAGAAATTGTTATTTATCTGTGAATAATACCTCGAAAATGCGTTCTGTTTAGACGTCTTTTGATAACTTTAATTTGTAGTAGCTTTGTTAATAATAGTTTGATCGCAAAATATATATAATTTTCGTGATAAGAAGGCCATATATATATATAATAAGGTGGCCATAAAATAAAGCGGCCCCGGAAAACACAATTCATTCAGCTCTAGGCTTCAAGAAGAAACCGTATGCACAATCGTCATGAATTGCATATGCCAAAGTGGATCGCTTGCTGCTTGTACTGCAGTCAAGATGTTGCCTCCATGTCTAGAAGATTTAAATTAATTAAAATTAAGTATAACTCGTTGGCTATGTATGCAGCATTGCATTTGTAGAGTACTAGAGATGTGAAGTGGACTAAAGTATTACTTTTGCATAGCGGATTTTGAGGAGTCTTCCTTTTTCAATCGAAGAAAGTTTTGATACCATCGTTTGCAAAATGAATCTGAGATTTTTTTTTATTAAAATTAGCATTTACTTTGATTTTGCCAGACAACTTTAATACTTCTATCAATTTTTGCGCTGCTGGTAATAATCAAAATGTGTCCGAGATTAATTTGGGGGCTGAATGTGACGAGTTTTTAAGAAAGTCTGATCTTTCTTCAAAAGATATTAAAGATATTGGAGAAAATGCTCTAAATTTTACGTTACGGGATGTAGTGAAATAAAAAAATGATTTACAATATATAATATGTTTTTTAAGCAGTTGCAATTTTTAGATCGCTGTATAGCCCTTGATTTGAACAGATCTGAACACTAAAATCCGCTAGAAATACTGTAGTCATTTTTCAAAATTTTTCACGACTGCCATAGTTTGCCTATACATTTAAAGGAAAACGATCGGACTAAATTGAAAGAGGCTATCATTGAAGAAGTTTGGAATTTTATTGCAAGTATCAAAGATTAAAAGGATAAATTTGTTTTCAAAAATGGTTCTAAATAGTTGAGATTGTATTATGTCTGCCACATTCAAATGCAGAATGTGAGCGCATTGAACTAAAAAACGGAACTGCTCAAGCAAAAAAACTCTCAATTCAATTGCTCTCATAAAAACCTAGATGGAAGACGAGGGTTTAAATTGTGTTACAAATTACGAAAACCATTTACGTTGCTAGCAGCGCATAAGTTTTACATTTAATGCAAATGAAATTTTCCGTTACTGAAATAATAATAAAGAAATGAGTATCTGAAGGACTCATAGTCCTATAATAAATATAAGTACATGCACAAGTATTGTTATTTAATTTCTTTTGCTTGCTACGTAAGTAATATGTATAAATTTGAATTCTATGAATAATTTATAAGAAATTAATTTTTTTTTGTTCTTATAAACGTTAATAAAATTAAACTTAATAAACTAAATAAATGTAAATTAAAAAACGTGAAAATGTAGTTTTATTTATTAATAAGTTTGAATCTCATTAAATCATATAAAAAACTTCATTTATAACTCAAAACTAAGCTCCAGCCATAAATCGCTTATTTTTAGAGAAATTAAGAAGCACACAACAACAAACAAGCCTTCAACTTCATAAATAATAAAAAAAAGTGATATTCTTTTTGGCAAATGTAGGGCCCAGCAAATTTTAAGTGATATGTTCTGCAATACATTTTCCAAATAATCTCTCCCTCTCTCTCCCAGCAAACACTGAAAGGAAAAAATAACCTGGTTGGGCAATCCAATACCGCTGGAGAACGGTTTAGAGGCATGGACTCTATTTCAAATACTGCTCTGCCAAATTATATTTAAGTAACAGCCAATCAGAACATTTGAAACAATAACTAAAAACGGGGGATCTCATTTTATATGTAAAGCATCATTTAAACATGTGTTTTTATAATTTCTTTGAGTTCCGACTAATTGTGATCGATATTTTATATATTTTTTTAAACAAACAAATTTTATGAGCTACTTAAAATGTAAGAAAAAATTTAAGGTGTATTTTAAGAATAAAAATACATATTTTCAAGTTACAAAAATCATATTTATTAATTTTTGAAAATATTTCAAATTTGTAGGTATACTCGTTGTTATAAAAGTAACTATAACTTTTTTTATTACTGATAAAAAATTTTATTTTTGTTACTCGATTCTGGTGATTCATTTAATTAAAAAAAGAAAAAAACATTTTACTTCTTATGAATGCCTGCATTTATAAGCAAAATTAAATCTGTGGCATTCAAAAAATTGAATTTTGTGCGGCGGTACGGAACCCTCTAACGAATATTAAAGCATAGAGTTTCCTTTTGTTATTTGATTTGAAAGTGCACATTGAACTCATCAATTCGATGACATTCTGATATGTTGGAAGTTTAGAGCGGGGACCCCTCCAACTGAGGGAGTATGCAAGAAGTTCTCTTTACAGGCAGACCATAGATTGTTAAAGTAAATTCTTACCAAATATCATGTTACGTTCTTGAAACTGTTAAACTCCCAGAAGAAAGTTCGGAGTTCAACTGGAGGAAAGGCAACAACTTCCCGGAACCAAGTCAGGTGAGGAAACTAAGAAGACGTATTATGAGCTCCGAGGCAGTCTGGTCTGAAATATATTTTCATTTTACATACGTTGCAAAGTATCAGTTTAACCCATCGGACCTCTATTGGCAACATTAAAATAAATTATTAGATGTTTGGAAGATATCAGTGAATTCAGATGTGCTAACGCTGAGTGAACAGCTGATGCTATTGCCAGAATATCGATTTCTGGGTATGTGTTTAGTAATTTTCGCTGGATATTTTTATGGTCGAGTATAAGCGAAGAACGCATTCAAGTGAAGCTCCAAACGTGTTCTGAGATGATGCGGGTGTTGTGGAAAATAAGGGATCTGCATGACTATCTATTAATGAGGTCACCCTATGTTGCGTCGGAATGGTTAATAATTTGGAGAGTCAAAGAGTGATCCACATAAGGAATAGTGAAAAAAAGCCATATTCAAATCAGTGTGCAGCTAGCTGGTATTGATGGCTCACGCTTTTTAAGGTTTACCGGAAGGGTAGAAATTGAACCCTATTTTTAAGCCTCCGCGGTTCATCCATCTTATTTTCTGAACCATAGTAGGAAGACGGTGTGCTACTTAGGCCGCTAAGCAATACCTATAAAGTTAAAAATAGGGGAGGTTGTCCCCCTACAAAAAATGCGTTTCGTTTGAATTGCAACTCAATTTTACGGCAAAGAGCTGGCAATGAGAAATTCGAAATTCATTAAAAAACAATTCAATTTAGCGGTAAGTGGGTTATGATGCACTTTGCCGCTTTTTTCTGATCGTTAAGGGGCTATCAAATGCTTGAGAATCTGCCCCAAAGTGCTCAAGTGATGGTAGGCAATTTCACCCACACATGTGTCGGAGTTTATGAGCTTTAAAATATTACGAAAAATTGTTGGTCCCATGAACTTGTCGGACTAGTTACAATGACAGTGTATGTAGCCGAACAGGTACAGGTACATAAACGATCGAAAATTGAGATCACGGACTTACGGACACTATGCGCCTTATTTCAATCAAAACAGATTGAACAGGTGAATTCAAAATGGGCCGTTGCATATTTTGTCCAAAATACAACACGAAAGGTAGCTGGATTTAACTGTTTCAAATTAATCAGCAGAATGACAGACATTCCTATAAATACTTTGTATTTGTTGGTGAGATGAAATAAATAATAATAAAATAATCCACGCTTGGGCTCCTCTTATACGCATATAAAATTTCAATTCATTTACTTTTTTAGAGCATTCATGCAACGCTAATCCGCTGAAAATGTGACCTCACGCGTTAGTTGGCGTTTGAACGTTAATATCGTAAGCCCGACATCAACGCCAAGGAAGAGCAACTCTCTACTTTGTAGGCGCGTTTCACAGCTTACTTCAAGCTTATTTTTTCTTGGACTTGTCCGATTTTAACAACAGGGTCAAAAATTGTTTTGGCAATGCGTTCCTTTGATTTGACTTGGCTGCAAAAATATATTTTTTTGTTAAAATTAATTTGATAAGGGTTCTAAGACTAAATTGTAATTTTTCTTCTGTTTTGAAAATCAGAACAAGAATCCCCATTATATTTGTGTTTCCTAATCTTATCAATCAACTTAAAAGATTGATTGATTGATTATTATTTCTGCGAGATCGTGCCATACGAAGTTGAGGGAACAGAACATTTTTCGGTCATATTCCTAACCTCTCAACAATGTGAGAAACGCCGTCAATATGAATGGTCCTAGAAAAAATGCTTGGTGGGGTTTCTAGTTTTTATATATATTGTACAAAAATGCAAATCGCTAAACATAAATTAATTGTCATGTGATTCCATATCCACGTTCTATATAATTAAATTAATATAAAACATAAAAAGAACAATTCAAATTATAATTAGAGACTCTGAATCAGAAACCTATAAAATAGTTGTAGGAAAATTGAATTTGCCACAATTTTGTCGTAATTTTTTTATTAATACAAAGTCCTATATGGCACCATTTACATCTATGAAGGTTGCTACTTGAACTGGATATATCAGCTGCTGGTATATCAACTTCTTATGGTAGTTCTTTTGAAATCCATTATTCAGCTACATGCAACAAAAACTCATTCAGTAATATATTTTCACCTGTTGTGTTTGTTAATAATATCAAGTCATTTATTCCAGCTTAGTCTAGAGAATTAAAGAATACTTACGTATTCATCATCTGGAGCCTGATTTGATACTATATTTTCGTGTCATTTGGTCAGGCACATAGGATGAAATCACATTGTGTGTTACATCAATTGAACAAGAATACAATAATTAAATTGTTTGAAAAACAGTTTCAAGAATGTTTAAAAAAACTTTTCCTTTCGGAATGGGAAATATTTCATTGGTGTGGACACACCTAAGGACAGTATAGAATAACTTAGTTACCATTCTTTTATGCCAGCTTATCTCCCAACGCCGATTAGTTTCCCATAATGAATTTACTACATGAACAATCCAACTGACACAAAAATATACTGAAAAGATTCACTTATGTTTTTAAAATAAATACCAAAACTTTGTTTAAACATTGACAAATGTTTTAGTTTTATTTTATATAAAAGTACGTTAACATCGTTACTTAAGATCTGGGTCTTTCCTTCTTTTCTTTGTACAGGGCCAACAGTGAAACGTTTGCTACTTTGACAACCTTCGATTAAACAAAATATAAAATAAATAATTAATTACGAATATTATCGAGATGGCGTACCTTGAATCTAACACCGGGAATATCGCCGACAGCGTGACCCTTACGACCAAAGCCTGCTACTAAAACTTCATCGTTCTCTTCAATGTAATTCAAACTACCATCGCGGGGTACGAAAGCAGTGATCTTCTTGCCATTTTTGATCAGTTGCACCCTAACGCATTTCCTAATGGCAGAGTTCGGCTGTTTAGCTTCAACACCCCTATAACAAACAAGACATTCAAAAATAAATACATTTGATATATGAAAAAACTATTTGAATATCTAAAAAGAGTGTTCCTTTTTCGCGGTATAGCCAATGATGTAAACAAAATCAACAACTCACAGTATACTCCTGTGATTTGACATTGCACATAACAAAAACACAAAAATATACTGCGAGTCGTAAATTTGTTTTTTTGCGATTTTGTTTTGTCCGAAGATAGAAGTGCAATAATTAATGTTTGACACAATAATTCAGTACTCACACTTTTTCAAGCACAATGCCTTTGGCGTGAGATGCACCTCCGAAAGGGTTGGCCTTCCATCTGGTTCCCAGATGCGCCTTCTTGTAATCTTTGTCAGCCCAGCGTTGGTCCCGACGATGGTTCACATGCTTTCTGGCGGTTCGAAGACCTCTTGGTTTACCTGGGAAGCACAACAAACACGAAACAAGATTTAAGGTTGTTCTTCGTATATAAAATTAATAACGAAGAGATCCTCCCGCGAATGTTAATTTTATATGAAACAAGAACACATTGAACAAGAGCCGGTGTAACACAACAAATAAAACAACTTATAATAGCCAAATTGCGGTCTTATTGAGTTTTTAACTTGATTTTTTTTAAAGAACAGCAGATTGCAAGGATTTTCCGCGATCAAAGAAAGATTAATGAGCATCAACCGCATACTTTCTGAACGATGGCCATACTGCGACATTCATCGGTTTTATACTTCACTTAACAAATAACACGCTCAAATTCAATTTACCAGATTGTTCAACGATTTTTCACAAAACTTTTAATAAAAAAGATTGATTAAGTCTTGATATTGCGAATTTCATATCGCTTACCCATATTTTTCTAACTTTCCCTGGCAATGGCGGAAATAAAAGAGCGATTGCTAGCCAAAAACATATCGTTGCAGAAGGGTTGTATTCAGCTAGTTTCGATAAGCAAGGGAGGCACATGCGCCATCTATTGAACGCGTTCAGAGCTTGTAATTAATGTTCGTTGCGCATTGGGAAATCGCATACACACATATTCCTTCTTTGAAGTATCTGTTGCTTAAAATGAACTATGAATTACTTTCAAACGCTTTTGCAGCGACTAAAAATATGACGTTATATATTCCAACAAAACTGTTAAAAACTAATGTGAAAGAATATTAAATTAAAGAATAAGACGATGACGAATTGACGAATTATGACCTGTATCTTCTGAAGGAATAGGATGAAAAATTGATTACAAAGAACAGTGCTTCCTTAAGGTCTTTATTATATATACTTTTTACAAAAACAAAACGGTGTAATAGATAACCTTGCATAATGCGTGATTCACAATGTCACTATGACTGCGTTGCGTTGCGATTCGAAGCAACGCTATTATTCAAACATATGAAATGTGTGTTTTCATTCACATACACGTCATGACTGCGTCGCGTTGAGTTGACAAACGTAATGACTCGTAAGAGGCATGTAAAAAAGCGCCGAAACGTGAAGCAGAAGTTCAGATGATTGAACGTTTGCTTCGCTTTGATATTTGAGGGATACAGTGATAGAGACACAATTGCAAATAAAAAATATTCAAAAAGAAAATTAATGTATTATTTATTCCTTATTACAAAGATCCTTTTCAGAGCATGTCGTTTGAAGAAAACTAAATTGCGCTTGTGCGGGAGGATGATAGGAACTATATAAATATTGTGAAAAGGAATTTGCAGTGGCAAATTTTTGCCGATATAATGAATAAACCAGGTCATTGGAATTTTTACTGCATGTTAATTTTCGTATATGTGTAAAAATAACCTTCATGTCGGCTGAGGACTGCAAACTAAAATTTAAATGCCTTCTTAGCCGACACCTTGTAGTTTCTACTTTTTGTTTCTCTTCAAACAAACTGAGAACTATACAGAAGCCGAAGATGGAATTCTGGATAATTCCAACGAGGAATTTATATATAAAAAATGCAATTTCGTATTAGGAATAATTTTAATTTATACTTTTTGATGCAATATTTTTACGATTCGGGACCTGAACCACGAAATTAGAATGAAAATTGTTTTGGTGTTTTTGCAAACAGCTGACTGTCATAAGATTTGTCAAAGCGCCTGAAGCACGAAGCGTAAGAGTTGCCAAAGCGCCTGAAGAGTTGGCAACGCGACACAGTCCGTGCGACGTAGTCAATGCGACGTTGTAAATCGGGCCTAATATAATAATAATAACTTTATTATCCGAGAATTTTTTATTTTTTGATACTTATGTGGGATAAGCATATCCACAGGCATAGCATTGACAGCAGGGTATTAAGCTAAATCTTCCAAACTTTCAAATCACCCGTTCCATTTCAGGCTCCACTTAGGGAATTGATTTGAAACCATATATGTACATCTGAGTTTCTCAAACCACAGCAAAAAAAAAAATCTTTCGTTTTTCACCTAATAGATGGATCCTATTGTGCTACTATGTGCCTACTGGCAAAGACTTTGGGTCGTTGGTCCTATATTTTTTTATGTGTTTTTTTTTTTAACAGCAGGAGATGCTTTCTACGAGCCGTGTTATGCAAACCATAGACGCTGCCACCATTGATACAACTCGGTTGGAAGGGTAGGTAGGTAGGTAAAAGTGGTGGTTCAGTGAGAACCTAATTAGCTCTAAGTGCCGTTTTAATTCCACAGCTCTGTTACCTTATTTATGATGTTATTTTGATGTATTTGAGATATCTCTAAATCCAGCCCGAGGTATTTAAGAAGGACATTAGTTCCTTAATATCCTTAGCAGAAATCTCATTATTTGAGTTGAAGAAGGGTCTACCAAGCGCCCGTTGTCTGGCTCTAGCAAGAGAAGTGTGTTAGGGTCTCCCTCTCATCTGTTTTTTTGCAGCTGCGACAATGTGAGTTGTGTGGGATACCTAGTTTAATGGCATGATCTCCAATCGGGCAGTGTCCTGTGCAGACCGCCACTAATCTAGCAATATCATGACGGGTTCGACGAAGGAGATCTTTTGTTTTTGATTGTTTGTATTCCGGCCATATTTTCCTTGATGTTGCACAGTTCGTAAGTCTGACCCCTCTTAGATTTGCTACTTCAAGGAAGTATGAGGATATATTAGCCTTAACTGCTTGTAGTGAGATGAAAACCTCACCTGCACGCGAGCGCTGAAGGGTAGATCCCTTTCTAGCAAGTTTATCGGCCTTCTCATTACCTGGGATGGTACTGTGGGCGGGAACCCATATAAGGGAAATGAGCTGACCTTCTAACGACGCTATTTCAGCTCGGCATTCCTGTACTAATTTGGTTGGTAACAAGTTGCAAATTTTGGCCACTGACAAAGCAAGTTCGGTTAGAATCAGATTCCACAACTTCCAAATATTGGAAAACAAAACTCCAACACAATGTTTTCAGCACTGTGGTCACTACGAAAATTAGTATGAAATGGAATGATCATTTTTCCAAAAATTTTTTTCTGTTTTTTCTATTGGCCAGAACTACAAATGCAATCGACCGTAAGTTGGAATAGACTAGTTGTAAAACCGTTATATTAATGCAAGCAATATGCTGTAATTGTCATGTGTGATAAATTTTGAAGTATTCTAACTGGTTGGGCTAGGTACTGAACCCATCTTGTAGGGGCGCATCAGACGTCGCAGATGACCATTATCGTTTTCTTGACCTGGACGAAGTAAAGATAACAATATCTAAGCTTGAGTCAAATAAAGTCACTTCAGCGGACGGCCTAGCTGCCGAGATTTTCAAACCCGCGTCCTGGTAAGCAGTATGCATCAACTTATCTTCAATACTTGGTCAGAAGAAAGCATGCGAGATGCATGGAATGTAAGTATTGGTTGCCTAATCCTGAAGAAAAGAGTCCATCTAAGCTGCTCCAATTACAGAGGTATCAATCTCCTCAACATTACCTATAAAATCTTTTCTGCCGAATTTTGTGAACGTCTGAAGCTAACAACCTGACAGGTCAGTAATAAAATAATTAATGATAAAAAAGTTCAATTAACTATCAATGTTTTAAAATAATCGCAAAACTTAATTTTAAATTATATTAAGTTATCCATTAAACATCTTGAAAAATTTATGAAAAATATGTTTCTAGAGATGGGAAGTTCATAGTATGCCAGGTCCAATCACACCCAAAACAATTTTTATTTACAATTTTAAAAATTCCACGGCTTACGGCCATATGCTTAAATCGGCAGAGAATCAAAACTCGGCAGTATGAGTTCTCAGATAAATTTCCTTTATTAACAGGCATTGCGCATGCTCCGGACCTAATCAACATATTGCTTCACGATTTCCATTTAAAAACTCCTTGGCAGCAGAACCCGAGGCAATTTTGTATGCAGATGATACCCTTATACTTGCTACTGATATGAGATTACCTAATGTTCTCTAAATAAAGAAAAGTATCATAAGTTGTTAACACTGCATATTCATGAACGGGAAATTCTAGGATTTTGTTGTGAGAAATTAAGTGCGGGAAAAATAAAAAATTCCTCTCAAACAGAGTCAGATATGATTCTTGCTTATGACATACCTGATAAATCTCACTTTGAAGAAACAACATTGCAAAGAAAACTTATGCACTTATTCAATATATTGAATAACTGAATATTGATACACTCGTATTTGTAAAAAAAAAAAAAACATTACAAATGTAAAGACGACCCTACTTCTGTTAAAAAGATTGTTCCATGGTCAAAGTTAACCTCTACTTCGACGTTGAAGTCGCGCTAACGATATTTACGATCAAACTCCGATAAAACGGTCATCAGTTGCACGAAGACTAAATCCTTGCAACTCCGGCTCATAGTTTTATTTACAACTCTCTCGAAATCGTTACTTCTCTCTCAGGCTTGGTCGATTCAAGTTGCACACAAACAATTTCAAAAAGAGATGCCGTTTATATTTTTACAAATAAATGGTATATAGAGATGTTTAGGTTTCTTTGAGCCGAAGATACCCCAATATCAGAACGTGACATTCTGTGGGAACGATTGATTCTCATTACAACTCAGGTGCCGTTTTGCTTTTCAACGGACAATTCGGGAGGCATGCATGACTGTAAAATATAAAGCAATTAAATGTGTACAATTTAGAAATGTATCATTTCTTTATTTCCCTCATGCTCACTTTTAAAACCTGAATTATTTTTTTTAATTTTTAAAATAACATTTAAGTAAATAACATGTTTTTACATAATAACATAATAACAATATTGACTGCATCTTCATGTTTCATTATCGCTGGTTCCACTTTCCCATTTTACATAATTTTGAACTGCACTCGGTTTCCCTGCGGAACGTTTTCGCTTTCTGTGTAGTTTCTTTGACAATTTGGATTCATAGTCCTTGAATTTTCGATTCCTTTCAGGATTATGATGTATTCCATTCTTTATTCCTACGGTGTCGTTATGGAAAACATCTTCTTTTTGTTTATTAGTTTGGTTTTCATTACAAGCCAAAACACTTTGGAATGATGTATTGTTTTGAAATATATTGGTATTTTGTTCACTGGAATGTGGCTTTTTACTCGAAACCTCAATATATTCATTTATTTCTTCACCGCCATCGTTAATGTTGTAAGTGCCTTAAAATAATAAATGAATAAAATAATTGATTAAATTTGAAAGCATCTAAAGCGAAATCTTTTTTGAAATATGTATATTCGAAAATGTAGGAAGAAGATGACAGGTACTGAGCAAAAATAACACATATGTTTCAAAAAGTGTATTTCTATAAATTTTAAACGTCGAAAGATTTTCAAAACGTATTCCAATAATTGGAGAACAATAAATACAACCCCGATTTTATTTCAAATTTGAATAAAAATTTGAAGTGACAATGGTTTGAATTATCCGAGAAGAGTTAGTAATATCAAGAGATCTTTGTTTTTATTTTTTTTTTCTAATTTTTTATGTTTTAATTTTCTAAGTATTTAAGTAAGCATTCTTAAGAAATTTAAATTTAGTACGTTTCGTTAGTTTAAGTCAAAAGATACAGATTAAGTATTAGGTGCAGCTTAGAACTGGAGCGTCTGGGTCTAGACGCTCTAAGCTAGACCTGATACTTAATCTGTGTTGAATAAGAATATTCAAAAAATTCGAAAAATTTTATTTAAAAATCATATATTTATTTTATTTAAAACAACAGAACAAAGAGGAAAGAAAAACACATTGTTTGGAGTCAAGTTTGTTCAAAATGTACAGTCTATATTAATCAGTAGTGTAAAATTAGTTCGTCAATTAAATTAGATAAACCAGCAAGCTTAAGCTAAGCAAACAACAGAAAACTGAAAGTTTATTTGCCTATCTTTGTGCCTCGATTCAAAGAACGTTAACACTTAGTGTGTGGCATTCAGAGTTTTTAAATTTGCAGCACAAAATGGTCAAATGAAATATGAAGAATAAATGTAGTTTGTTGTGTGATATGATGTTAGGGCCGAGTATCTTGTTTTAAATAGGTATTTGGATAATTGTTTCGAGTCGTACAGCAGCCACGTTAATCAGCCAATATTTAGATTCAAGTCCATTTCAACATCAAATGTAACTCGAAGATGAACACTTACGAAAAAGTAATTAAGGAATATGAAAGCAACCCATTCATCGCACTGGCCTTCAACAATTCCATGAATCCGACTTTATTGGAATGAAAGCTAGTCGAATTAAATAAATTTAAAACAGGAACACTCTAAAGTCATTTCTTTGCGGAACGCAAAAACGCAATGATTTGCTAAAAAAAACCTTCGTTGATTCAAAACCATAAATATCCATAAAAATGTCGTCAGTCTGAAACTTTGGATAAGATCTCAAAGCGCTTTTAGGTAATGGATTTACACTTACATACACCAGCTAAATTGGAACTCAGGATCAGGACATAAGAAATGAAAAGTCTGTGACATACAGCCATCGCAAAAGTTTGCAAATATTAGTATGCGGATTCGTCGTGTTAAACGGCAGACAAAAATCGATTTCAAGTCGGTAAGCGATACTATGTCAATAATCCGCATCGAGAAAAAATTCTGTAACGCGAGTTTCTCTTTCGCAGCTTGGAAGAGGAATTCCTAGGCATCTAAGACAGAGCCTGTTTGAAGTACGATGTCAAATCGTTAAAAAAAACTTATTTCGCATAAAAGTCGAATGATTTTAGACTGGCAGTACAAAATTCTCTCACAAAAAAATCTAAATAGCAATTAAGGTATCCCAGATGGTCGAACTGACAACCACGTTCTCGGCAAGCGAACGTCCAGGGGGGTTAGCATCGACTCCAACAAAAGGAGGTTTGACATTGGACACAGAATATCGAAAATGACCAGAGCTTAGAGAGAACGTCAAAGCGAAATGCTCAAATTAACCTTGCCTTCATCGCCAATAAAATTGAGGAAAGAGCTGAAACCACTCAATGTTACCAACCACCCTACAGCTTTCCCAGTTCATACCCCAAGGTTGAGATTCTACAAATATGCCATAAGTCCTGTTTCAGAAATCACAATCTTGCCACTGATCCGCGCGGAGAACTGAATGTATCCAACCAGCATTTCCAGCAGCTACTTAATGATCATGCCAAAAGACTGATGACCTATGAGGAATATTCAAATCAAGCCGATGAAGTTCACCCTACTGTAGAAGTTAATAGTGCCGCTATACAATAAAATTGCATAACAGCATAACAGCGGTTTCAAGTACTTTACAATCTGAAATTTTTAAATCGGTCGAGAGGCTAAATCCCGGAAAAGACCAACGGACTTTTAGTCGATACTCAACACCTGTTCGTCGACTTTGCATATGACAATATTCAACGCATTAAATTTCACAAACCGATGCAATGCCGGGAACCGCCGGTTTAAGGCTAAAGCTTGCCTTTCTATCTCAGGCTCAGGTCCTCTATGGATCAATGGTGTAAAGTATTATTTTAGTAATTAGATTCGGAAACAATAAAAGGAAATCTTTCCAGTGGTTGAAGCCTTCAAATCTTTAATTCTAGAATTATTGTCATCACCTTTGGATTAAAGAGGCACTGCTTTCGAGAAATTACTTTTTCGGCATTTACGCTACTTCTGGAAAGTTTGATTAAATTTATAAATGTGACTTGTTATTTTCGAAGGTTCAGCCTACGAAGTTGTACGTTTGGACATTCCCTTCTTTCATAAGGGAAGAGTTTCATTATTGAGAACACTAAAATATAAAATGTTTTTCAGAATTAAAAATACATATGTATATATGAACGATTAATTCAACCTTAATTATTTGTTGAACGCATAAGTTCTCATTGTAAACGCAATATACATCAAAGGTCACCATAAGCTTAATATAACCTTAGTCTAGGGCGTAATTTTCCCGGATGTAAGAGTCATCCCACAAGAGGTTCGCTAAACTTATTGTGCGCTACGACCATTTAACGGTCGACATAATCGTCCATCTGAGCAAGTTAAGTGAAGCATCATCAAAGGCGAAAAACAGTGTCAACATATGAAAGTATTGCCGTTGTGGAGCGCAGAGTTGAGGAGAATCCGAATGAGTCGATTCGCCATCGGGCACAGCAATTGGAACTATGCCCGTTCACTTTATGGAAGATTGTACGAAACAATCTTGGCTTAAAAGCTTATAAGGTCCAGCTTGTGTAAGATTTGAAACCGCCTGACCATTATACATGTCGCTTGGACCGTAAAGATGATTCAACTTGATTCTCATTTTCAACGCAAAATATTGTTCTCCGGTGTTGCGCATTTTGGCTTAAAACATCCATAAAGACTCACTGTTTGCGATGCCGGCCGAAATGTTACAGTCAATGGAGAGAAAGAGAGTCATAGAAACCTGATTTTTGTCTTCTGCTTTCCTCAGTTACCTCACTGCTGATATACGGCCCCAGTTGCTCGTTAAAATTGTCGATAAACTTTACGATTGTGGTTCATTAAGGACGATGCCGGCCGAAATGTTACAGTCAATGGAGAGAGAGAGAGTCATAGAAACCTGATTTTTGTCTTCTGCTTTCCTCAGTTACCTCACTGCTGATATACGGCCCCAGTGGCTCGTTAAAATTGTCGATAAACTTTACGATTGTGGTTCATTCGAACTAGACGTGGCCTGCATATGCCGGAAATATTCAAACATTAATGGCATTAAATTATCTATTAAATAAAGCTAATACCATAAACATTAACATTAGCTTCAAGTGTTTTATTTCATATTGAATTCATATGCCTCTTAAAAAACAACCTTTACATAATATAAATCTGAGTTTCACACCACTATACTGTCTTTCTTTTCATTTCCTTGCTCTATCCAACGTGCATTATAAAAATATTCATAATACAGAATAATAAATTACAATAATAAAGGACGCGAGAGTTATATAAATGCAATTCAAAAAACTTGCTGACATCACATTTGTATCCGCGGCTAATAATGAGGTCAAATGGCTCTCGGGTTAAGCAAATGTAGGTCAGCAAACTTGAATGCCTTGTTACTTCTCGAAGTCCAGCGGACACTGAATGCGTTGACCCCTTATAATTTCAAGAAACAATGAATATGAAAATGAAACACGGAGAGTCTGAACGGCGACCTCGAACAAAACGGTTGTGTCCTTTTTATTTATATATTCACCATCGAACGAAAACAAATTATAACTCGTGTGTTGGTGTGGCCGGGCGAAAGTCAGGCATAACGTGTCTCATTTAGACTTCACCCCTATCCGAAGCTATTCGAATTTTATATTATATTCGGTTGCGGTTTCGGATAAGTTTTTATTTAGAATATACGATAAATTCGGTTGCGGAGCATCATTACATCGCTGCTTAGAACAGTAACTGAAAACACACCGGATCAAATATAACTTTTTTTTTTGGTTTTGTTTCAGAAAATAAGAGAACATTTTTACGATACAACGTACATCAAAGCAAATGAAAAATATTCTGGTAGTGGTTGGCGATAAAACATTGGATACGAGTGTTTCGCTCACCGAATCCAACAAAACTGTTTCGAACCAGCGTCGTTATCGATCATTTTTTACTTTCTTAACGCAAAAAACAAAGAAAAATAGTAAACATATATCAATGCCGATAGCTGATCTATTGTTATTGAAATCGACAAACTCGCAACAACTATACAAAGCGCTGCGTGGTAAAACACTTCGTTCTGAAAGGCCGGAGTGCGGAACGGTGAAACAATATGCCCGCTCGAAATCGAAGAGCGAGAAAAAAGAGTGCGTAAGCGATGACAAGTTGCCCGAACATAACCAGAACCATCATAATCATAATTGAACCATCTTTCTAACAAGTTGAGGCGCGTTCTTCAAGACTGAAGAGTCGCAAGACTTTCGATTTCGTGGAAGGCGTGAGTGCGGATAAGAGCTCAAACTACTCGTTATGGAAAGCCGATAAGCTCAAAAAACCCCATAATGCACTCCACGCCAATAAAGAAAGCTTACGGCGAATGGGCAAAAGAAGATAAAGAGACAGCGGATCATTTTGCAAAACATCCAGAAGACACATTTAAACCGTCTGACGGAAAAGCATTGAACGAAGATACCGGCGCCAATACGGGACCGGACAACTTTAAAATGAAAACGTTATCACTGCCCGAACTTCGACAGACCATAAGGAAATTAAAAATAAACAACGCTCCGGGATACTGCCTTATTACTGGTCGAATTTCAAAGGATCTGCCTAAAAAGCATTAGTAAAGCTTTTTTGTATTATAAATGCTTGATTGAGAATTTTATACGTCTAAAGGCAAGGAAAGTCGCAGAAGTCATAATGGTTCCAAAATCGGGAAAAAGTCCAAACGACTATAATATCCAAGGTGTTTTAGAAACTTTTGCAAAAACGATTGAAACCTGTAATTGAGGAAAGACTATCAATACCAGGCCACCAGTTTGGCTTTAGAATCAAGCATTCCACAAGCGATCAGGTCTATCGAATAACAAACGTAATAGAAAAAGCCCTGGAGGGGAAAAAGATTTGCACTAGTGCATTTCTAGACGTATAGCAAGCCTCCGACAAGGTACGATGGACTCAAGTGTAAATTAAGGCTTATTTTACCGGAGAAATTGTGTAAAGTACTAGAAAGTTATCCCGCGAACAGACTAGATACGGGACTGAATACTCAGAATTCAAAGAAATTCACGCCGGAGTTCCCCAAGGAAATGTTCTGGGTTCGATTCTGTCCTTGCTTTATAAAAGAGACATTTCCCAAATTGAAGATACAGTCGTAACTTAGTTCCCGTATGCAAACGAGGCGAATAATTTAGGAATGACTTTAGACGCGAAACTTAAGCTGAAATCACAAGTTGAAAAAAGCGCGACGAGCTCGAAATCAGGCTTAAATAAATGCATTGGCTCCTCGGGAGATATTCGAAACTAAGCTTACATAACAAACTGCTCTTATATCAGCAAGTGCTAAAGCCTAAGTTGGGAGTTGCCACCGTGTCTGAAGAAGTAACTTACTTTGCTTAAAAGCTTCATTCTCGTCACCACGATCACTTTCATAACCAAAGTATGAAAACAACAATCTCGCACTATTATGAGCCTGCGCGGTCGGTCCTCATAGTGCGTAAATAAAAAAAAGTTCAAGACACATCAAAATGATGAAGAAAACAAAACGATTTGGTTGATAGATCCTGTTTCGATTGATGTGTGTTAAAATACAAAAATGTTTTCTTGCCTTATGAAACAAAAACGGTTTGATTGATTCGGTGTGTTTTCAGCGATAGTAGTACCACCACCCAAAAAACTTTGTATGCACAATAAAATTGAATATGTAAACATTTTATTACGGATTTCTTAATTAAATTTATTACTATATTAAAATAGTCTCATTGTTACTCGTTTATTTGAAACAATGTTTTATGTATGAATGAGATAACTTTCTTTACTTTCCAGATGAAAAATTAAATAAAAAGCATTATTTTTTTGGTTTTTATGATATTAGTGAGTAAATATTTAATTGTGTGCATGCAGTAGTACAATGATATGATCGTTACGAACGAATACCTAGTATGATATATATATAAATTAAAGCATTGTTAAGATTTAAAAGAATAAAGTTACCTTTAGGCCCAAAAAGACCTGCTGATTTCAAGCCATTCCGGCTTTTCTTTGTCTTTCGCTTGAGGCTTGTGTTAACTGGGATTATCTTTGATTTCTTTTTGGAAAATGATTGCTTCAAATGATTTTCTAAACACTCTGTGTTAATTGTTCTAGAATATAGTTTTGTTTTTTCACTCTCATAACTCGCATTCTCAGCTTCAAATGTAACATTTTTCGCTTTTATTGCAGAATTTTCTTTCGTCTCGGATTCTGCATGTTCAATTTCGTCAACCTGATTCATTGCAATTGGTATCGATTCGTCATTTGAATTGTTACCATCAGAAACCTTGATGTAATGAAATCATTAAATATGTACAAACGATTATTGTTTTTCCATACAGACCTCTTCATTGAATGATCCTCTTAATATTATTTCAGGACCTCCTCCATAGATGTTATAGAAAAAATGCCATAGATGCGAATTCAGTTGAGCGTAGTCTGATCCAGGGAGTATGTTTCTCACAGGGGATGCATCTGATTTTGCTACTATTGTTAAATTGTTTATAGGGCCAGGGTCTTTGTTAATAATTCCCCGAGCAAAAAGTTGCCATTTTCTGAACCATGACATTGATATTGCGAAAATAGTTGTAGAATCATCTTCATTTTGGAAATCATCATGGTATTTTGAAAATATAGCAAGTTCTTGTTTTTGTCTACGATGAAGGTTTTCAGCTGCTCTTTTGCATATTTCACATTCAAAAAGACGATTGATCACAGGACCGCCACCAAATTTTTTATAGAGAAAGTCCCAAAGTGGTTGTGATAAGGGAACAGCAATTTTATTTATAAGGGGAGCTTTATGCGGTGGCACGCCTCCATGCGAACAAAGAATCGCCCAATTATTAATTGGACCAGGTTCGGCAAATGTATTGAAACGATTTATCCATTCTCGGGAGACAAAAAAACGAATGTCCGAAAACTGTGGTGGATTAAGCGAAGAAAATTCTCTGGCTTGTGCCCTTATCATATCCATATAGGGGTAATTTTTTTTATAGAACAATACATACGCTTGACAATTTTGTACAACATCAGGTGAAACCTCGGTAACGTGCTGGTCATCGAACTCATACCATTTGCCAGTTAAATCATTTTTGGCGAAGCATGTGTAATGACCACCGCCAACTGTACCATGATGACAAATGACAGAAACGAGATTGTATAGCGATATGCTTGATTTACAATCTTTGTGAAGATATGGCCTCATGTCGAACCCGGTCAGAGGAAAATGAATATATGATGAAATTTTCGAGCTATATGACAAGTCATGACGGAACCTTTTTAAATGTATACATAAGGCCTCGGGTAGATAAAGAACTCGAGAATATTTAACACCAGTCCTCAATTTGTTGCATTTAGAACAGCTTAAAAGATAAAGAGAAACAAATGAAAAATTTTAAAAATACTGAAAAAAAAAAAACATTATTATACCTATACATGTTGTCACCTTTCAGTTCATCAGCACTAAAAAAAGACGCCATACAATCATGAAGCGTAACAGATGGACCCCATAGCCAAGATCGTACTAAGTTCCATACCCAACACAACCAACCCTCTGATTTTATCGACTCGTTGCACAAGGCTCCTGAATGGGAACGGATAGCACTGTTGTGGCTGTTAACATTTTGGGCATGATGCAAAACATTCAAGTAGTCTCTATGCGGAATCGGAAGGGAAAGATCTTGAAATGTCTCTTCTCTAGTAGATATTCGATCACAGGTTAAACACTGAACTGATGATAATAATTTCCCATCAAATACGTCACTTATGATAGATCTTTGGGCAACAGAAACATTTATATCATTGTTTGCATTGGAGTTATTTGCACATATGTTTGTTCGGTGACCACAATTAGCAGAGAATCGCGAACTTAGAGATGAATTGGAAACAAATGATGAACTTGAATAATGTTTATTTTGTGTAAAAGAGTCTTCGAATAGACTTGATTGTTCCGAAACTCCACTGTCGCACGTCTCATATTCACCTTCTGATTGAGAAGCTGAACTGGACGAGTAATTGGATATTTCATCGTCGTTTTGGTAAATATTGTGATTTTTCACAGATGTTTTTGATGGGATCGGATCGGTTTCTTTGAGTTCCTCATGTAACTGATCCATGAAACATCGCAAGAATTCTTGGGTATCATGCTGCTGGAATCCTCTAAACATTGAGTGTACACTTCTTATGCCATACAATATTCCCCGAGGCGCTATATAATCTACAAAAAAAAATGTAAGCAAACCGAGATCTCAAGTTAGTAATTAAAGCAAATGTTTAATAAATAAAAAACAAAACTTTAAATTATTCTTAGCGGAACTACACCCGCATGAGGCATGATAAATATAAACATACTGTTTAAGCCTAATTTTCTCTTATTACGCAAATGGGTGTTTGTTACTGCATTACAAAATAAATTATGCAAAAAAAATGGTTCCTACGAATCTGTGCAACGATATATAGTATCTAGAAGAGCGATGGTAAACAAAAAGTAAAGTAAAAGATGGTAAATGGAGCGATTGAGTTATAGTGTTATCTTACGTCAGGGAACTGAAAAAATACGTCATCCAAAACAAGTACGCAGTCAAATCAAGAAACTATGCCGTAATGAAATATTGAAAAACTTTCCGTGAGATTTTTAAAGCTATCTGAGAAGTCAAATTAATTTTTCCCATTTCCATACATTTTTGTTTATTATTATTATAATTTATTAACATATTATTAAAAAAAACATATACTACCATAGTTGAGATCAGTAGCTGCGGAGGCTTTTAGCTTATATATTAAACGAAGTTAAACAAATAAAACAGAGAGGAGCTAAAATATGTAACGTGTTAAATTTGTAACTTGGATTTTAAAATTTATAGATTTTTACAACTTTTTGGTGGCAATGGTTTCGCAGTTTTTGCTTAAAATTATTTGATTGTTGAGCTGTAAGGTGAATCCACCATATCTCTGTAAATTGTGCAATAATACTCAGGGACAAAAAAATGTGTATTCCCTCCTAAAATAAATATAAAGATAATAACAATATACATGCCGTAATGAAAGAAAAAAGAAATGAAACGAGGAATGCCAGAATCAGCCATATCCCCGAAACAGTTTTCGAACCTGGCGTTTTTGATGGTAGCCGATTAAGTACAAAACAAAATAACGTTGACAAACGAGATTTGCCGTGAAGCGAGAAAGAAGAAAACAATTTTTTAGTGAAACCATTTTTTATATACAGATCAATAGTAATTAACATTAATTTAGTTTCCAATTGGACTAAGTAGAGCCCAATACTTATGTTTCAAGGTAGAGTTTAACTTATAATGAAAACATCATCAAAAAAATAAAAATAAATAGGCTTAGTTTTTATTGAGGACTAAATAAAATAAGAATTAAAACGTCAATTGAAGGGGCTAGTGGAAGAAGAGATCTTTACCCGTGTTTTGAGATTTTTACTATTTAAATTTTTCTATTGGTACTCAAATAAAAATGTTACAAGGGCTCTTTTTCCACTCGACCCTTCAATTACATTCAAATCATCACGGGTTCAAGACCCCCATTTTGGAGTCTGACGACCAGTTTTCATTGTCAAAATTAATTAATCGAATAGAATACTCATCGTCAAGAAGAAGCAGTTTGCAAGCAGCACCGCAAGAGCCAAGCTGTCCATTTAGATTTAGATTTATTAAATAAAGCTTCATCGAAGCTAATCACATTCCTTTTACAATTATTTTGCATTCTTTAAACTTAGATCTAGCGCATTTTAGACATTTGTTTTTGGAACTCTTATATTAAAATAATTCGTTCCTGGTAGTAACTGGGAGTTCATATAATAATTTTAAACCTTTATATATAAGTGAATTCTGTGTAAATTTGTATGCACATAATATAATCTGTGGCGACTTAAACACCAATCTTCTCAAGGTTGACTTAAAAGTTCGTCAATTGTTTGACTCTTTTGCAGAATCTGGGCTAGTTCGTATAATATACGTATAATATAAGTTACTAAAGTGTGTCAGCTCCGGCTAGAGACCTTATGTCTACTGATTATGATAGAGTTCTTGATGCTATTAAATTCCGCTTTGTCCAACTGCTTCGAAGAGCCAAGAAACGATACTTCCTCCTGCCTGCAATTAACCGTCTTCGAAACTTTGGCGCAACTTACGTTCTATTGGAATTGGTAAAAGAAATAACATATGCGGACTCAAGTCCGTTGTTGCAGGTGAAGATGGAGTGCCTACTCGTTTTGTTAAAATTGTCCTTCCACACATGTTAAGTGTACCTTCGTTAACATTTCCTGAGCTGTGGAAATCTGCAAAGGTATCCCTGTCCCTAAAAAGCCACAGCCTGTTTCGACTGCGGATTACCGCCCGTTAAGCATCCTACCTACCTCGATCGTAACAACTAATTGTCGTCGGTTCAGTCCGGCTTTCGAGCAATCAAATCAAAATGAAAACTATTCTTTAGCATCAGTACTAAAACAATCTATGTAGTACTATAACAATCTAGAAATATGCAGAGTTTTCAGCGGGGCTGTGGATGTTACTATTTAAATTCGATGTTGTATCTTCACATTACGATGAAATAATTGAATGTTCACATATGTATGTATAGAACCTCGCAGGGAATCCCTTTCAGAAAGCAATTATGAAAAAAAAGTTAAATGTTCTGACATGTTTGCAGAAAAATAGCACGATTGAGGTAAACAGGTTCTAAATTTTTAATATGAGTGCAAATGAATGAATTATGAAAATGAATGAAATTTAAAGAACTTGAAGTGAGTTAAATGAATTAAACAGCTGCTCGTATACTAAGAAAATTCTTCAGTATAACTTATACTATTTGCTAATAAACCGATACTAAAGAGGAGAAAAATGGTTTATAACTATTTTGCTCTTTTCTTACTTCTGCAAACTTAAGGAAATGTGGAATTATTTTTTGTTAGCAATTTGGGTTAAAGAGATATCAACTTTATAACAGGAAATTAAAATTCGCAATGATTTAAAAGTAAAGAATCAAAACTTTTTTCTAGCATATATTCTCTCAACAGGTCTGAAGATATGTTGCAATTGTAATGGAACTGCATTAAACCGCTTGCGTTTTAAGGCGTGTAAAGTCTCTTAAATATTAAGAAGCACTCAATGTATTTATTTGCAACTAAGATGGAACTGAAACAAACAATTTTGCCAATTAAATTATACATTCATTACTTTGGCTTTTAAGTTAACACTTGCTTTTGAATGCCCATGTAGTTCAAGGCGGGAGCAAGCGATAGAAAGATTCGTGTTTTTATATGAGAAAATGTCTTAGGGCTTGCTTTCGAATGTATAGAATTAAAGAATATAAATACAACAAAATATATTCCTTAAAGATCCTATACGACAGACCAAATCTGATCAGAATAGATAAATTCCTCAGTAAAGTTATCCGAGGGCACATTGCAAGGGTAATATCTTCGATAAACAATGTGATTTTCGCGGCTTATAACCGCAACGAGTGGTGTACGTCTTCAGGGCTTTGTATCTCCAGAGTTGTTCTTCTACCTCGCAAAGGCATAGTTTGGAACAGTGGAATCCAAAGGTATCGATTAGTAAAGTCTAGCTCAAAATCCACTCCAGTGCAGAACTGCGACTGGCATACAGTTGAGACGTCGCACGGAGAAACTTGGACCGCTGCCGGTAAAGAAGAAAGTGTCAATATTTTCATGGCTGCTAACTCATTTATTAGGAACCAATTGATTACTTATATCAGCCTTAACCGCTAAGGTTAGGTTTTGTGGCTTTTGTGCTTATTATGTTTTCTTTCTTATTATTTGAATTTAAAATGCAGTTTCCTCAGTTTTATTTTATCATATGAGATAAAACCCAAGTACTTTGCCTGGTTTCTCTATAAACAATATTTTTTCAATCACAAATTTATGTTGAATTTTAGAAAACGAAAGTTCACACAGTCGAAATATGATACATAGAAAAAGCAAGAGATTTAACTTATAGCATCAGCTTTAAGTACCAGTACACAATACTATGTTAGATAATAATTATGTGTATTTAAGCGTCATTAAATATCAATGAACAGAATTCCAATAATTAGTGTAGTTATTTCAAATTGAAAGAATAACATATAAGCTGCTCTCCTAAAAAACTGGCTCCAAGAATTCATATTTTAATTTTTCGCACAATAAACAAAATGATTGTGTACATTGTACATTGTATTGTGTACGTAGCAATCAACTCGAAGTTCTATCAATTTTGGACTTAGAGATAACATGTGACACTTTAAAAATCTTTAAATAATACTTAATTCCAAAGGTCACTTAAAAGTTGATCCCAACATGATTGAACCCTGAAACATAATGCTGAAAACTTGAAGGTAAATCGGCATATATGTTTTCATGGTAAAATTTGAAGAGCTGCATTTTCTAAACCAAACACATTTTTTTAACATAACACTTATAAAATAAAATATCTGCCTTATGTTCAACAAACAAAAGGTTAAACTTTCTAACACAAATGCAGGTAAAGTGCTCAGTTATCCGAGACAATATGAAAAATTCCTGTAACTGCTCTTGATGCATGGTGATCCGAATTTCAAGTTCCTGTTTCAATCACATACCGTATTTAGACTTGCAATTTTACAAGACCGTTCGTTCCGCTTAACGTGTTAAAATTATGAGAACCAACTACAAAATAAGTGATTCTGAAAACGATATTTTTCGCGCATTAAGAGATTATATGATTATAACGAACGTATTATAGACAAAAAAAAGACTGAATCCGTAACACGAAGTTTTAAGACCTTTTAATCATTGCAATTCTATAAAATATAGTGTTGGTAAAAGCGTTGAAGATGATCCGACTACATCGATTTCACGGCGATATATCCGTTGGGCATTCCTAAAGGTAGGTAATGGTGCATTTTGCATTTAGATTTTAATCTGTAGAGCATATTCGGATTGAGCCAAGACAAAAATACATAGACAAGTTATTTCGGTGATATGAGCTAGCCACCAAAATTGTGAGATTCGTCACGTTAGATTTATTTTTGTGGGACTGACTTAAAGATCGTGTTTAAGCACACAATCTGCAAAATCTTGATGCTTTGAAAACGACAATTTTCAAGTTGAGACCGATTTATTGCACTTTTGTGTGACGAAGAGCCATCAATTGAGTCGTGCAAGGACTCCCTTAGAGAACATTTGAATGATGTAATTGAAATCTTAACGCGAATTTAATAAAAAATGGGTTTAATTTAATTTTACTTTTGGTACCACAAAATAGCTGAGTTTTTTTTTCAAATTTATCAAAAAGTGTGCAATGTATACGCAGGTAGGGGGTTTTCAAGAATTGATTTGAATTTGTTGATAAACACTTTTACTATTTCTTCCAGTTAAGTAGAATTTCGGCTTTCACCATTCCAAGCTAATATACATTTTGATTTATATTTGATATTAAGAATTTGCCCAGATATCATTGATCTTAAATATACCAAATGAAAATGATAAAAATTGAAACGTCGACTTGAATAACTATCCGAGTGTGGCTTATTTATTTTTTTTTAATAATTTTAAAAGCAAAAGGAGTTTTTTAACATTTTGATATCCAAATTACCTTTGCTCCGGCTCCCACGGCACCAAATATCTTTGATTAGTCTGTAGTAGCTTTTAGCCAAGCCTGCCTTACTTTTGTTGGCAGCAATTTCTACATAGTGTTCAATAATATCGCCGCAATCCAAGAAATAATAAGTAAGAGGTTGAATATTGCTTAAAGCTTGCAACGCCGAATTCATATAGCAAGTATTTGCTATATTCTGTAGGCCGACGAGACCTTGGACCTTATCGTTTTCATATTCGTCGTTGTCACTCAAACCAAGTGCGCTACTACTGTTATCTATGAAATCATAGTCACTTATGTCCAATGGGTTGTTCACAAGTGAAGTCTTTTCATTGCCAATAAAGACTTCTTTTTCACACAAATAACACCAAATGCGTTGCGATGACAAGTTCATATGCACGCAATGCATATTATTTGCCTACAGGGGTAAAGAAGCTCGTTTACTACAATCATCGTGTGACTTTATTTTTACATGTGTATGTACCTTGAAATGTTCAGTGCTATGATCAGCGACTTGTTCCGAGCATCCTGCCTGCAAACAATTCCTCTGCAAGCATATCCAGAGATTTGGCCCAGTATTTTTACAGAGAGCGCACGACGCTACCTGGAACGACCAAAACATGTATATCATCCTCTCTACTCCTACAAACATACCTTCTCCAATTTTTTTATTTCACTTATGGAGGCATTGGATTTTTGAATGTGTTGACATTTATAATTCATTTTAAGTTATTAATTAATTTGTAAGTAGATATTTAATTGGTCAACTAATATATGAGCATGTCTTATTTTCACCATTACACTAGTTGAACTTTGTCGACACTTTTTTAAAGTCTAAATACAATTGATATATCTCAGTATCTGAGTTACTTTTTTTAATAGCACATAGTCTTTAATTGTAATTCATAACGATCAGTTCTAATCGATGAAGTGAAATTTTTAACAAAAAGTAAATATTCCATAAGTCAGCAAAATGTCAATTCATATCTCTGACGGGTACACCAAAAGAAAAACTTTTTGAATTTACATGGGCACTTGCTGCGTTCAAAAACTCTTCCCTCGCTGATATTCCATAATTTCATTTTGTCACATTTCCGACAGGTAAATTGTGATTACAAGTATATATATGTTTATTTATTCAATTCTTACGCTCAAATAACAATAACATTAATTCGTTGTTCAATTAAATCAAATTAATGAAATTAACTTTTTGAAGGCGTCCAAGTTCAAAGGAAGTCAGTTTATTAAGGGGGGCTGCGATATTAACATTTTTGTTTGCATTTTTTTTATTTTTTAATTGAATTAAAAAATTTTATGTCAAAATTTCAACTCTATTGGAGCAAGTTACGAGTATTTTCATACCTGTCGGGTGAACGTTTTATACCAGATTTTTTAGTGTTCAAAACCTTAAAGCGTTTTCCTCACAACTCACGTTTTCAAAGTCGGTGTCCCTCATAACTTCAAAACTTCTGCACCGATCCTTATGAAATTTTGAGCACTATTTCTGAACATAATTTACGAGGTAACGCAGTGGAGTTTTTTTTTTATGAGAATGAACTTATTCTTTATTTAAAAAGTTGCCTATGCATTTTGACCTGTTTGGCAAAATTGATGATTGATGATTTTCTTCTCCTGCAAATATTGTTTTGGACTCACTCATTAAATACGTCTTTTTGAATGAATAATATTAATTTATACAAGTAGTTCTAGAGCTTAATCCGTCCAGTTGCAAATAGTCTGGTTACGTCACCTTCATTTTCCTTGTTGAAAATTAAGTAACTTAACTATTTGTCGGACTTTTAAGATCAGACAAACTCTTTCATTCATTAGATAAAGCATAATTAATTGATTTTCACCTATGCTTGTTGCTTATGTAACACATTTTCTGCACCAGCGTTCCAGGTCTTGTGTAGTTCTGTAAGCCAATATAATCGCATAAGCAATTTTTTCTAAGAAAGTATGACCTCCAGTCTTTCAATTAAGCCCGAAACACGATATGATTTTCTATATCCAATATTCCATCGTCTTCTTGAAAAGTCTTTCTGGATATGAGGCGCATACGATAGTATCCAATAACCATTGCCTTAAGGACTTTACTAAGACATTGTCAAGTGAACTTAGAAGCCGACTCATGATTTTTCAGGTTTTGTCAAGCCTGTCTTGAGCCTCTACTATACCATGCTTGTTGACCATCAAGGACTGAAAGACTCCGTTTATTGGTAAAATATTCATTTCCTTCACAAGGCTTTCGAACTGTTTAACAACATTGTCAAGGTTTCTACCGAGTTCTTCCAATTAACAATGCAACCCATTTATCCTAGCTTCTAGCAAACTTTTGATCAAGATTATTCTTTACTTTGCCGTGCTTCCAATCTTGATAATCAAGTTTCTAATCGAGATGATTTCATTGATCATTTAAAGTAAAAGGTTTCTTTGTTAAATTTTATCTCGAACCTTGTACTCATTCGCCCTTTCTTTATCTCGAAGAAAAATACGTCATGATTTTAACGTTTTTATCTTACAAAATTACTTAAACGTAGTTTTGTCTCTGACTAACATTTTGTATTTCAATAAATGCATTAAGGCTTATTCAATTAAGTACGCACAATTTTTCTAATTTGCAATTATCTCTTATTTAGTTATCATTCAAAGATTTTAAAATTTGAATCAAATGTTTGATTTTCGGACAGAAATATTTTAATATGAATTATTAAATCAAAAGGCATAATTAGACTTAGATGAGAAAACAATATATAATAACCGCAGAGTGTTTAGGTCTGGATTACGGTGTCTGTCCTTCAGGTTATTAAAACTGTTATCCTAATCTTGTCTTCGAGACATTTCTAAAGCTAACATACTTGCTAACATTTTTCCATGCTGATTGCTTTTTGTTAATTCATCAAGTTTTTTTTTTGTCTTTCATGAATTTAAAAAGGAAAATCGGAACACTTGTAGGATCACTTCGTTGTCCATCTTTCTAACTTTCATATCAATTTTTCTTAATGATTAAAGTCCCATAAAGCTGTAAAATTAAGCTTGTAAGACAAAGCAGTCAGAAGAAACGGCTTTTTATGCCGCATACTCTTAAGGTAATCAAAGCCTATGTACCTAGTCCGGTATTACACGTCGACTCATGAGTCAACTCTCACACAAGTGAAAGGGAGAAGGCAGATTAAATAAAGAGATATAGAAGACAAGCCTCTCGGTAAGTCTTGGGATGAAATTTCGTTTGCTCATTTTTTTTTCAAAAAAATTGGCTACAATCTACCTGCATTTTTGTACGGCTGTTTTTTTTTCAATTTGTTCACGTAATGATTTTTTATTGTTCTGTACCCAAAGAGAGCCAAAGGGTCCTAACACAAATTTTTCTTCGAAGCGAGCTTTGCGGCGACAAATTGTGTTGCTGTCAAAATCAACAATTGACGGAAAAGCTTAGGATGGTTGGAGAAGATAGTTTTTAGGACCCTGTTTAGATGATTATTTTTGAGTGCACCATGACGATAGTTTGAGGGTGATAAGAGTGAGTGGTAAGACCGCTATTACATACAACATGCTTTGCAATATTCAAATGAGTGCAAAAGAGAAGTAAGCTGAAACAACGATAACCTAGCCTTGACATGCACGGGTAGGATTTTCCTTGCATGTTTTTGAAGTTTCCTCATCTCTTTCTTCTTGATATATCGAATTGGCTTTATTCTCGCTCTCGGAATTCACAACAGATTTTCTTTGCCTCATTGTCAGAAAATTGCGGTTTATTTTGAATTAACGTGATAAAAGGAAAAGGATCTGAGCGGGCAATTAAAATTGGGCTACATATAAATAAGGAAACGAGTTTAATAATTAAAATAGGCAATGACTGGTGAACGAATGAATGAATTCAATTTGTCGAAAGAGACCATGTTTGAATTCATTTGCAATTATGAGATATTTTTGAAATGGAAATGATTTAAAACGAATCAAAATCCAGAAAGCTGGTTTGGCGATAACTCGATAGCTAAAACTCAAAACTTCACTAAGAAATTGATGCGGCAATATTGTTTGGTAATTCAAACTAGTTTGTGATACACCCGTCGTGAAATATGTTAAATATGTTGCGCACTTGATCCTTGCATCTTATTTTCTATGTCGAAGGAAGTTTCGTCCATATTTAGAATATTTAAAAACGATACTTTTTATTCACTTTCAATCCATTTGTAATGAAACTGAATGATCCCTGGGCAGGACGATGTTTTACCCAGACACTTTTTTTTATTGGCCCTCCCCAAAGCATAATAACAAATGAAAGAAATTTCTTTGAAATTTCCAAACGTTTCACAATCATTTTCATACAATCCGATACACTATTTGATACTTAAGATTCCATCTTTGGGATAACCTTTGCCGTCGAACTGAAACTAAAAGATAACTGCCAAAATAATAATATCAAAAAATCTTTATGTAATAATGAGCGCAACACGGAATGTCATTTCAAAAGAAAATCACCGAGAACTACTCAACGCAACTATGACGTGAGTAATAGCTGTCCAACATCCGGTTTGCTACCTTAAAGTACTCAAGCGAGTTGTCATCACAGTTTAACGTTCTGGAAGCGAACCTGCGCAGGGTATGCCTGGAACGTACTGTGAATCAAATGGCGAAATACTGACGAATCTATTACATTATTTGTCAAATATGCAATACTTTTGTTTTGCTCTTGTACAATTACTATTGCTAGTCCATTCAAACCACATCTCGATGGTTTTTCATTTTTTTTCAATCAACCAAATCAATAAATTATTTGGTTGTTCTTTGGCATAATTTTTTTTTTTGTATTTGGTGTTGTTGGTGCAATGTTGTCCTAGTTACATTTGATTAATCTAAACTTAATAAAGTTAACTCAAAAGAAATCGCAAGTGGTGAAATCTGTGAAAATTGGTAGACCGAAAGCGATACATAATTCTCGGGCAATATTTGTAGGTACATATCTAAATAAAATGTCTTGTGTCCTGTTTCTAAAATAACAGCATTCCAGTGCTTCGAATACGGAGGAAAATATAATTTACCTTATTTTGCGTAAAAAACTTAATGCAGTCAACCCTTATATTCAATGAGGTTGGTATTTTTAATTTTGCCGTCGTATAAAATCTTTAAAGCGACAAAAGTTCGATAATTAATTAAAGATTTAAAGAAATGTAAAGAGTTCATTCGGAAAATGATATTGTTTTCGTATTTAGTTCAAAAATGCATACGCCAGAAGGTGGGCAGCATCAGTCTGTATCCTATGATGGTAAAATCGCTGGGTTGTATGATTTGGAGAAAACCCTTGGATCAGGTCACTTCGCTGTGGTCAAATTAGCTCGTCATGTATTCACCGGAGAAAAAGTCGCCATAAAAGTGGTCGATAAAACAAAGTTAGATGAAGTTTCAAAAGCGCATCTATTCCAAGAAGTGCGGTAAGAACCCGGCTCAAAATATATTATAATTCCTTTATTAATAGATTCTTCTATATGACATGTACGCATTTATATCTATTTTTTAGTTGCATGAAACTTGTACAGCACCCAAACGTGGTGAGGTTATACGAGGTAATTGACACGCAAACAAAGCTCTATTTAATTTTGGAACTAGGGGATGGCGATCTTTATGATTACATAATGAAACACGATGGTGGTCTGTCCGAGGACTTAGCTAAAAAATATTTTTCACAAATTGTTAGAGCCATTTCATACTGTCATCAGTTGCATGTGGTACACAGGTGTGTTCTTAAGAAACAATAAATTGCTTGGTGTTTTTTTTACTTGTTATAAATATAATATACTTTTAGGGATCTAAAGCCGGCTAATGTGGTGTTTTTCGAAAAGTTGGGCGTAGTCAAACTTACCGATTTTGGTTTTAGCAATAAATTTTCCCCTGGACAGAAATTGGAGACTTCTTGCGGAAGTCTAGCATATTCAGCGCCAGAAATTTTACTTGGCGATTCATATGATGCTCCTGCAGTTGGTAATTCATGAATGAATATGCGGTTAAATTAAGTTGTCTTATGGTTTCGTGGCAGATATTTGGTCTTTGGGCGTTATTCTATATATGTTGGTGTGTGGACAACCGCCGTTCGAAAAGGCAAATGACTCCGAGACCTTAACTATGATAATGGACTGCAAGTATTCAATGCCATGCCATGTAACAGTTACATGTAGGCGACTTATCGCGTCTATGTTAGTTCGAGACCCAGAAAAACGAGCTACATTAGAGCAGATTTCACAAGACGCCTGGTTGACGAATAATTCGACGACAGAATCGCCAGTTGACCACTTACCATTAGTAAGTCGAGAACAAGTGAGTGAAGATGATCACGCTTTCATAATTCAAAAGATGGTCAATGGACATATTGCGACGAAAGAAGAAATTTCTCAGTAAGTATGATGTAGAACTTCTACCCGAATCAATAGTAAATTATGTTCTTGTTGTACATCTTTCCATATAGGTCGCTTGACAGAAATAAATATAATCATATAACGGCTACATATTTTTTACTTGCGGAAAGAAGACTCAGACAAATGCGAAAGGAACTAGTTCAAGAAAACCGTCCCCATTTTTTCTTGCCTTCTAACCCTGTAAACAGGTATGTTGCCATTCAAATAAAGTCTCACTCCGAAATTTTAGATTTGCTGTTCTTATAACGTATTTAATAATTACTTTCCATAAACATTACCCGGAAAGATATACCTGTTATCTTATCCCTCTCCTCGGAAGATAATATTTTTAATTGATATCCTAAGGACTTCTATTTTTCGCACTAATTCTTTTCACGCTTTGTGAACCGTGTGCGAATGCCAATGTCAACTCCCTGAAGAGAACGCAGTTTATCCAGATTAAAGCTCCCCAAACCCTTCATGTTTATGACGCACTCGTCATTCAATAAAATAATTGATAACAAAGTATATCCATAAATTACATGCATCACGTTGCAAAAAAAAATATATTTTCGTTTATGATTGCATCATCATCGGTAAAAAGTCTGCAATCAAATCAAATAAAAAAAAAGGTCAATCGCAATCACCTCTTATCAAGAAAAAAAAATTGCCATTTGTTCGGCTACAAAGAAGTTGCGCTGATATCAGAGTGACGTCGCAATGTTCCAAAATGTAATATGTGATTAAAATATTGCAAATCTAGTCTTATGGGGCTGCAGCATCGTCTTTCAGTTTCATTCTTATTTCAATCTCTTGTCTTGGAAGTGTAGCATGTTTGTAAATTCCACACGCACCATATATAATGCCGTTCGATTTGATTGAATACCTAAAAAGGTCCGGAATTGGTTGTGAAATTTCAAGAGTTCTTTGGTGTGCATTACATTGAAGGTGAAAACAACCAGGCCGGGAAACCTCTGTAACAGCAACGTAATGGGATTGTTAAGACATCATCGAAAGATGTGCCACCATCGGCACGAAGAGAAGAATCAACCGAATCTCAAAGAGCCTTGAAAAAGGATCTACTTATAGGATAGAGAATAAAGTTAGGTATTATCTGTTTTTAATTGGCACTGAGCTCAGCGATGCGCTCTGCTATGCCACATTCATTCCGCTCTGGTTTTGGAATGTCGACAATGTTGTCGGCAGGAGAGTCATATTTGTCTGGTCCATTGTTATGTACAAAGGTCAAAGTCTAAAAGGCATGCTGGGCATGCACAGTGTTTTGGATGTTTTGGCTGGCTTAGTTCAAACCAGTGGACTGATGGTTATCCTTGTTCCACTTGTCGATTTGTTGGATTTCATATCCTCTCAAATGTTTAGTCACCAATTGTTTTGCTGAGCATATCGATTTTGCTTATTTACTGTTATCCACAATCGAGTGAAAAATGGACACCAACAAGAGGTGACACAACAATGACAATATCCTTATGTGTGGGTCTTCAAATCGGCGCATGACTAAACTATCATTTAGTTGACCTAAATTGAACTCCACCCGAAGAGCCACATGTCATCATCTGGCCGACATATCAAATGTGAACCGTATTAGGACTGTGGTGCATTGTAGCCACTAGAGCTGTGGGCAAATCCATATTATATGCTGCAGTCTATGCCATCCCAGGGCGGGATCGTGATGAGGTGCGCAACTCGCAGAGCAGCCTGCGGAGCAGCCTTTTTTATTATTAATGAAAAATAGTAATTTGCTCTCCCATGGAAATTAATTGTAAGAAGACGATTTAATTCCTAATTTTAAGTACTTCGTATGACAATCGCGGAAAAAAAGTCTGTCACACGGATTCTAAAACAAATGTACATGATAACACTTGATGATATTTTACACTTACAGCGGAATTTTTATTTAATTTGTTCGTATTCACGTCTTCTTTCAAATTTTGGTGTGCCAGCTCAAAACTTGATCAAATTTGTCACACCAGTTTATTATATAGATTCCACCCTGCAAGGTGTTAAAATGGACCGTATTGCTTAAAATGTATTTCGGATCAACTGTTTTTCTTTCAATAAAAGTACGTCTCTTTTGTGGACAAACTCAAATGCTTCTCTCGATGGCATAGAGTAAGCGAGTACTACGAACTAAGAACGATTTCCAACAAAATTAACACAGACCGATCACGTCCTACCTATCCAACAATTTCAAAATACAAGATATCCAACTACGTTCGAATACGAATGTAATCTGTAAACTGCGCTTACGCACCAACACCTGCTCTATACCTGCGCTAACTTACCCCTGTAAAGATTGTGTGTACATAAATAAAATAGAGTTCTCGACTTTTATATAAGATATGTGTAAGTCTTAAATGTTAACAAAGGTTAGGGGAGGAGCGGTGCTCTAGTTCCTGGAAGAAGCTTCAACATAGATGTCACCGGAAAGTAACCTGCCTGGAGCCGAATAGCATTTGCGGCTTAGGTTCAGGGGCCCCATCGCCTGCTAGCCCTGACTGTTCTTTTTTTCTTTTTTTTTTTCTTTTCTCAGCAAAGGCTTCTTCTTCTCTAAGTCTTTATCAGACATATTCGGCCTTTTCCGTCAGTATTTTGGCTGAGAAAATACTATCAATATTTCCAAGACAAGTCTCATACATGCCAAAAATATTTTTCAGCTGGTTTCAAGCCAAATAAAGTCAATGAAAATCTACAGCCGACCGAAACCAACGCAAATAATTGATCAAAATTACCTGACGAATGTCCCCCAACAACGACACAAATACTTTGCTCTGCTGCAAAAATTGATAATACAAAAAAGCACCTTCTTAAAATTGTATGTATAAATATGTCATTAATGATAAAAAAAATTATAACAAAACACTCATGCCATAGTCCACCCTGACAAACTGGCCTTTTATTGTTCCTATTGCTAATTACTGTTAAGTACTGTCAAGTCGGTCTTAGTGCATTTTGAGTGATTATTATTGTCCTTGGAGTGCCAGATTTGAGGTGTTAACAATTTATTTTATTTTTTAAAGGAAAGAAGTAAAGCTTTTTGAACGCGGGATTTTTCTTGCTTTTACTCATGATATACAGAACGTTAAAAAATATAATAAAATGGCGGTCGTTCCAGCTCCTCGAAAACAGGTCCTGAATTTGCGGGAGGTAAACGGCTGAAGTCAATACGCCCTCTTTGTTGATATGAAACACAAATTCAAAGCTCATTATCAATCTGTAACCCTTTGGTCATGGAATGACGGGTGGGTTTTTCTATTATTGCAAATTTTGGAAAATGGCGGCAATTAAAAACAAAAATCGAATTTTCGCGTTTTTTTACGCATAAAAAGATAAATAATAAATCCAAAAATGTATCTATTGAAAAAGCGTCATTCCGTGATGACATATTTTCTGAGTAAGCTCTCAAAATTTCACCTCGCTATGTTAATTACATCGGTCAGAAGAATGTCAGCCATTTTTAAAAATGTGTTTTCGAGAAAAACGCGTTTATAGTTTTTTAATGTTTTTACACAGATGTTTTTATTATTACCGGTAATCGGCAATGCCTGGTCCATTGACGCATCCCTCCTCTTCTTCTAGCTGATCATATTGAGCCGCTAACATCTCCCGCTGCTCAGTCCGTGTCTTTTTCGTTGCGTCGGTCACCTGCCTCTCCGCGCGCTTTATCCTTGCATTGTCCCGTGAATGGTCAGACCGCACTGAGGGTGTCAACTTCAAACGCGTTTATTATCGTATCGTAAAAATTATTCGTAACCGTTCGAAATCCGGAAAACGCTTCGACAGATTTATTTCTTCTTACATATAGATTAAGAATCCGACATAAAAAAAAATATTTTTTTTGAAATAGACAGTCTCCATTAAATAACTTCAGAGAAGTAGTGCTCTTTAATAATTTTTCATATGTGCATACTAGGAACTTTTTCGAAGATATGCAGATGCACAAATTGATTATAAAAAAAATATTGAAGGTTTTTTACATTCGAGATAAATCATTTCGACTTTTAACATATTCATAAATTCAGCGACCATCCGGGGCGTCGGCTCTATCAAATTGTTTTATTTTTTTTATTTGGAATATGTTCCCAAACCAATTTTGTTTGCTTAAAAAAAATTATCTTTAGTTTTTGAATTATTCTTTGAAATTCGGCGATCTACAATCTCCCATAGATTTTCTATGGGGCTGAGATCTAGGGACTGCACTGGCTATTCCAGTACGTCGATCTGGTTTTCTTGAAAACAAGTCTTTTCCGAATTGGACGTGTGCTTCGGCGGTTCGTTGTCCTGCTGAAATGTCTTTTAAGTTGATACACAAAACCACAAAACGGTCGATTGAACCGTTTTTTTTATGAATCGGTTCAAGCTCAAGCGTGGTTTTGGTGTAACGTGGATAAACGTGGAAAATTAAATTTTGACTCGTCCGAAAATAGCACGTTCTTCCATTTCTTGATGGTCGTTGATGTGATCATGAGCAAAAAAAAAATTAACGGGCAGTTCTCGCGATGCTATAAGGGGATCTTCTTTGATTCATTTACCTGCCTCCTCGATGAACCGTTTGCACTGATTTATTGTATTTTTAAAATGTTATAAAATATAACTGATTTTGGAATAGAATTCTTTTCTGATAATTTTTTGTATTATTTTATTTTCATACGTTTTTTGGTTTATTCGTTCCCGTCCATTTTCTAAAAGTGTACTCCACAATATCTATGAATAGATCCGATTGCATTTTGTGTAATATACGAGTATATTATGAACGGCGACGAAAAATATTTCTGTTATTGTCAATTAAAAACAACACGTATATCTTTAATTTTAAAAATAATCATGGTTTGATTGTATTATTTTTTTAATTTTAATTAACAGAAGGATGGAGATTATTTCAGTCGCATATGTTTGGGCCAACACTGAGTATCCTCCTGAAAAAAAGTATAACTTTATTACTTAACATAATCTTTTGGCATCAATACATCTTTTCGAAGCGATGTGTAATAGCTTTGATATTCAATTTATAGTGAGAATCAATGATTTTTTTGTTAAGCAGCCCTCAGTTTTTCAGGTTTCGAAACAAAACAATCCGAATGTGCAAAATCTGACAAATATCCTGCGTGATGAAAGAATTTTACTCATTAATTTTATTGATAGCGACGTCGAACTTGTGAACTGGTGCTCCATCAAACGCTGCAACAAGTACTCATAATACTAGCCATTCATTGATTTTTGTAATTTCTTCTCGTGAATACTGCCAGATTATCGACTATGGCGATATTCGTTGTGGCAGCTAGTACATCCTCGTTTAATCTGTGTCACCCAATATTTCAATGTTGTAAACGATGGGGCAGTCTTTGCAAGAGAAGAATTCAGTTTGACAATGTTTACAAATTATGAACTCGTAGTGAAACTTTTAAACTGTAGTTTGAAAACTATGAAAAAATAAATTTGAAAAATGAATTTTGATTAAGTAAAGATCCAACGATAATTAACTAAATATCGAAGTGTAATTGACTACGTCATGAAGGCAAAACAATCCAAGCTTAAATGTAAACTTGTAATATATGATCATGCATCTAACGCAAGGATAAAAGCATCATAATAATAATAATTTTATAAGAAAACTATTATATAATTATTTAAAAAATTTTATTTAGAATTTATCTACCACAAAAAAAAAAAGCACAAATTATCCCCTCTTCAAAAAACAAAATCCTGAATGAATAGCATAGCAAAAACTAACAATGTACATCTACGTACAATAAACTTTAAGAAAATTTTTCTGAACTGCAGACATCTTGCAAGACCTAAAAATCGTTAGCTTGTGAGGCTGTGTATGCAAAATGAAAGTTTTCGTTTTGTATTTATTCCTAATTTGTAAAAAAAAAATTAGCAAAATTGCATCGTTCACAAAAATTCACTGCAGGTTTAATACTATTTTAGCGGTTCATTATTCCTCCTGTTCTCATAATGCTTAAAAGCAATTTAATCTAATTATGTTCAAGGTCCGTCTACAACACATCTAAATGTGGGGTATAATATTGCGTGGTGTACTTCATTTTAATAAGTCTTGTTAACTAATTATGAAGTTTGTGAAGGTTGCTTCAAAGTGCTTATTAAAACCATTATCTGGGAGATGGTGACAGAAAACTTACACAGCATATGCTTTTATACCCATTCGTTGTTGTGCTGTGTCGTAGAAATGCATATTGAAGGAATTTGGAAAAAACGTCGTTTGTTAAGTGATAGAAAAACAAAAATAATGGTGTACGATTGAAATTTAATTAAGAGGATTCTTCCCTTCAGTTTGCATTCTAATTTATAAATGTATATGTATATTCTTCAAATTTCTAGCTTTGAGGAGAATAGACGAGCAACCGCAATTTTGTTTACACTGGAGACACGGCAAATAATATTTTTTTTAAAAAGAGCCTTGAAGAAATAAATCGTTCGATTTACAATATTCAATATGTGAATACTGGTCCCAATTCCAACTGTTCGTCTCGTTCCACACAATCTCAGAGGGATCCTTTGTTCATGAATACGGATATTATTAATCACTAGCATATCAGCTCAAGGAGTATTCCCGGAGTACTGGAAATAGGCAACAGTGGTTCCAATAGCAAAAATAGCTGGGACGATTAAGGTTAAAGTCTTCGAAAAAAATTATGGAAAGGATAATCAGCAAACAACTAACAAATTATTTGGAATGCAATGGACTTTTATCGGATGAGCAATCAGGTTTTAGAAAATATAGTATCATTCCTGTTAAACAGTTTTGAAGTGAATGATAATAAATTGGAAGAAGGGAAAGGCATAATTGCATCGAAACAGAAGGCAGGAGTACATAAATAAAAAAAATTCGAAAAATATGGAACACGCGATTGCGAGCTTCAATGGTTTAAGAGCTACTTATAGGAAATAAAACAAAGAGTAAAGTTTGGTAATAGATTTTCAGTTAATTTTGGAGTACCTCAGAAGAAACAGTAAGCAGTGTTACTTAAAATTTCAAGAGGAAGGGACAAATAGAAAATTGGCTATCACAAAATAAATTAAAACTAGATATACGTTAAACAACAGCCATGGTAATGAGATTTCCAATTTAAATCATCCAGATCGAAGGCCGTGAAGAAAATGGAACTTTAAAACCATAGTGAATATTTGTGTAAAAAAGTGGGAAAAAAGATTGGCTTCCTGAGACGAATACGACATAAAATCTCAATAAATAGTTCTAATATATTATTATTGAATAACCATGCTATTTATGTGTCGCCAAAGTGAACCAGAAGATCTACAAAAATTTCTACCGGTACGCACCAATTCACTTTATGCTCGAAACACTCAAGTGGATGAATATAAAACAAAGACTCGCTGTCAACGTTTTGATATTTATATATTACATAGAATGAAAAATAGAACCACTCCTGCGTACCTGGCAAATGAAATAAGTATAGTGTCCGAAACGCAACCATATTCCTCGAGAAACGCTGCAGTTATTCAGATAAACTTTGTAAGATCAACAGCAGCTCAAAATCACATTATTTTTAGAGGTTTCCAAAAGTTAAAGCATTTAACATTAAAGCAAAGCATTAAGTTGGGAAAAAATCAAATAACTTAATAAGATTTCGTACGTTCAAGCCCAACTGAATTAATCTTTTAAATTGTAAATTTGTAAATCTCGTCACTATAGTATTAAAATTAATCGTATAGTGTAGAATGCCAAAACTAAGGGACAACTTTACTCAGCTCACCGCCCGTCGGTCCATTGTGGATGAGGGTCCTCGAGTGTGTTGAGTTTGGTTGTCGCTGACCCTTTTTAATAATAGATTTGTTATCGAAAGTATAGTTTTAATACTCTAAATAAACAAACAAAAAGAAAAACATCCTTTCTATTTAGTTGTCTACGGATGTATGAATGTGTTTTATGATTTAAGAGTTTACCAATTGCATTGTGTGAAAAATACTCACTCAATTATTTTACTTTAATTAATTTCGTATTTAAGGAAACTTGTATTTTACGGTGTTTTATTAGCTAAGAAAACTTCGGCATTTAAAAGGGTGTAATAATTTGTTTCAAAGTCACGAATTTTTCTATTTAGTAGTATTATAAATAAAATACTTTAACACAATTTATTAACGTTTTCAGATTTCCTTCTATTAACCGCAATGTTCCAATTGATAATAAATTAAAAAATGATCAAAGCAATAAGCTGATGGTCCCTGTCAGCATTGAAGTGTGCAATTCAATTGAAATTACATCAGAGGCAGCGACCGTAAGTAAAATACACGAACTTAATCTTAACAAAAAAATAAAATCAATATATATAAATTTACTTTCAGGAGAAAAGGAATAGAAAATGTAGCATTGTAAGGGAAGAAGACGAAGAAGATGGCTGTGAGTGTACAGATAAAAATTAATTTAAAACGGAAAATAATCGTAGATACTCAGTTTCAGATGGGAGAAACCATTGTGCAACACAGGAACGCTGTTTAGACACACAATATGTTTCAAAATTAGTTTTTAAATCAAGAGCATTGGATGGAAGCTCTGGAATTACTAACACAAAAGGAGAGCTCGATAGTTTGCATTTAGATCAAAAGGCCCCCCTGGATGATGCCTGTAAAAAATCTCAAAATAATTTCTTCTCAAAAGTAAATTCAGGGAAGAGTGACTTTCCAGTAGGTCTATCCACCCAAAACAGAGCCCACAAAAAAATCCATCCCATTAACGAGCGTCAGGAGGCTGGAGGAATTACTGAGCCAGATTTAACGGAAGTGCAGGAAGATCTTTCTGGTATAAAAGATTTAGAAATTAGTAAAATACGGAATAAAAACCCAGTACTTATGCATAGGCGGTCAAAACTAAATAAAATGAGAACACCTTCGTGCAGTAGTTCAGAGGCATCAGACGACGACACTAAGTCTAAAAAGAAAAAAATACATAAGATTGGGGGGGATGCGCCCAATCGTTTCAGGGTTCACAGGCGTGACTCACATGACGATTCAAGTGACTCGCAAGATCAGGCCACTTTGGGCTCTAGTCAGAGTAATACGCATAAGTCGTTAAGCAATTCGACGAATGAAAAATCGAGCTCAGGCAAAAAAGAGGAACAATCAAAGTCAGACGACTCTCAAAATACTGACTCAAAGCAAAAGAAGGGTTCGATAATGGAAAATTGTTTACCACAGATCGGTGGGCGGATAAGGCTCCGTGAAAGCCAATCGTTAGATAGAATTACAGAATCTCAAGAGTATGAACATCGCCAACGTTTTAATAACATAACACACAATTATCAAAGTTCATTCATCGTCACACAATCTGATAATATGGTACATGATTCAAACAACCTCCCTGAAAAGACATGGACAATCGATAAAATCATAAGCTGCACCGATGACAAGATCAGCAAAGAACCAAAATCTCGTGGTCATAAAACTGTGTGCGATATGAATTCCATTGAAGAGATAGACTTGTACATTGGAATGAATGTGACAAAAGCAATTCAAACTGGCTCAAAGTGTTCCGTTACCATGAAAAAAATAAGGAGGCTTGGAAAGTACTTTCCAGTAGTTAATTTATCATAATTAGGGCTTAAGTATAAGTTTATTTATTTTGTAATGATTTTATGTTATAGGACCCTGCTCTTATGTAAGACATAAACTATCATTTGTAGCATAATTACTTTGCCAAAGGCCTGTTCTAGGAAAAATAAGAATAAATTCGGTTCAAATGATGGTTTTATTCAAATTTTCTAGTCCCGCGAATACAAAATCGCTGCTCACACATGTTGTTATATAACCTGCCGCCCAAGTGAAGCTGCATGGAAATTAAAAACAAGCTTGCACCAGCTAGTTATTCTGTAAAATGACACCACACTGAAGCGAAATCTGTAATTTCTGTAACCACACAAATTATTGGAATCGAAAGAGTAGTGTATTTACAACAATGTATAGTATATAATTTGCCGATTTCAAGAGAGCAAGGAAACGGTACCTTGAAGATTGGTAAGTGGAAAAGGTAAAAAATTAATTGCGTCATAGGAATAGAAAGAGTCGAAGAATCAACATTGTTTTTTTTGTGGTAAGTTTTTTTCGCTTTTTAGTTTTATATAAAATGAACATTAAATTGTACATGTCGAGAAAAATAGGCAGGAGAAAGTGTTAAACATAAGAGGAAAGGATGAAAATTGATGTCTATTACAATGAAGTTCTTTCAATTCGATCTAGAGCATGTTAAATAAAACAGTGACCATGCTGACGGCAATTATTTAAACCCAACAAACGCCACTTCTTGCACTCTAACACATCGTGAAAGGCGAAAAATTCGAAGAATAGCTTCAAACTCAGTTTTCTTAACAACGAAGATCAGAGATTTATCTACTGTTGTTCGAGTCATTAACATCCCTTTCTAAAGCGAGAAAAAAGCAACGCTTATGTTTTACAAAATTACATTTGACTTGGAGAGTACAAGAGGGATTATGATGTAATGATGGGCGACGAAATTTAAATCAACTTGGATAGATCAGATGGTTATCACTATTATTTCCATGATCTGAGAAAAGAAGAGCGATATTTGAACCTTCATCACAGCAGAACGGGTGGCGTAATGGACTGGGGTGCCGTATCATATTATAGTACCATATACTTTGTGGTTCAAAGTGCGAAGATGACTGGAAATAACTAGAAATCTTTGCTGGACTAAGATTTTCCAGAAATAAATGAAGCTTTTGCACCAACTTCATGCTCGAGTGGTTTAATCATTCATTGAAAGCAAAACCGCTCATTTGTTAGGTTGGCCACCGTATTTTCCAGATCCAAATGGATGCGTTGGATCACACGAAACGTTTATGAAGGTGGGAAGCAGTACGATGTCAAGAAAGTGTTAATTCTAGTAGTCAAATTGATCTGCAGTTAGATGGCACATGATAACTTGCCATGGGTATATAATTCCCTTCAGAATCGAATATTTAAAGTTAAAAAAAAAATAAGAAAACGTATAAATTAAAAAAAGGTTAATGGAAATAATTGCAGTATGTACTTTTATTTTGGGTTTTTTTTAGTGCTTCTATTTTATTTTCTAAGATGCCGTTTAGGGGGGAGTAAGGTTTATTCGTACGAAAAAGGGGATGATTTTGTAAATTTTTTGTGATGACACAGTTCTTTATTAAAACCAATAGTATATTAAAGTATGACACTTGAAGAATATTGTATATATTTTCACGACGAAATATGTAAAAAAAAAAACGTAAATCCGTCAGGTATAAGAGTACTCTTAACTTCTTCAATTTTGCTCCAATCGACTTGAAATTTTTACACAATATTCTTTAAATAATATCAAAAATATTCAATATCAAAAAAATAAAGCCTTAGCCACCCCCTTCCTGCTTTTGTTGATGTTTAAATGTAGTATTTTTTATTCCTTATTAAACAGTCTTCCGGGTCTCCCAAAAGTTTTTATTCTCTTTACCATATTACAGGAGAAATTTATGTATAGTATAACTTCTTATGACGAGGAGTGTACATTTTCTACACTCGGAAAACGAATAACATGTGTACCACACATTCTAAGATTAGCCCGTTAGAAGTTCAATGGTGGATCTAAGTGGCCACACACTACGTGCATGACTATTTAATTTTTCTTTTATACATCTCACAGTAAGTTTATTTTCATTTTCCTTGTAGAAGTATTAATTATTGTTTTGCTAAGATCACAATTTTTTTTTTAAAGGAACAAGCTTTTCCATTTTCATATTATTGTTCGTACACTTACAATATAATTTTTTTCAAATTAAAATCTTATTTCAACGATTTCACCCCTATTGTGAGTGTCGATTATCGATGGTCAGGATCATTGTCGGTTGATTCCAGCTCTGGCATTGTGTAGCTCAATCGATGGATGATTAGATAATTATGAATAAAATGTTTAATATTGTGAATAATCGTACTTTGACAGTTGTGTTTGGCTATTGGTTTGTTATTATTTGCAAAAAGAGATCGATTGGGTTATGGTTTACCGATTCAAAAGAAGAAAATGAAGATTACCATGTCCTTGCCATAAAAAGGAGAGAACTAAGAAATGCGTCTAATACGCAGTCTTCTTGCAGAAACACATTTTTGAGAACCTTATCTCATCTGTTGTCAATTAGACTTTTATCCATTTTACACAAATGTGCTCTTTTTGAAGCTCTCATACCTCTTTTAATATCACCGAAACTGTAAGTCGTGCTTACTTTTGATAGCTCCCTTCAGACACAAAAAAAAAAAAACAAGAGAAAGTGTAAGAGTAAATCTAAGCAAATCCCTTTCTTCATTCAAAATGTATACATATGGTTTTTTTTTTAGGCTGGTATAACTAATGAATTTATAGAGGATTCGGTATTTGGATTGAAGCTTTGAGAATAAATACAAACATGGTTTGTATGTGGAGGCTCTCGGTGTTTGAATGATAGCAGAAATATTTTCTGATGCGCGCAACAGTAGAAGCATCACCCTCTTCATGATTATCATCAAAATAAAGGTCAAAACCACTTCCAATATTTTGAATTAAATTTAGTTTTGAAAATCAAACCGATTACTTTTGTAGCATAGAAATGTCAGTGTCAATCTTGAGTTTTCTGTCTTTAAGTTGGCTGCATTAGCTCAATTAAGAAGATTTGTGCTCCACAATTTCAAAATTGATTCCGGTTGTACCGAAGTTGAGTTGTGTGGAGGATTTATGAAAGGGGTGTTGTTTCTTTCCCAACATAAGTTTTTTTTTGGCTGTAATGGTGAATGGTGACATCATTGTTGTCAATTCTAGTTCATTACGATAGGTGGTGTTGATATCTGTCATTTAAAGTTTCAGTTTCTTTTTTGAAGGTCGGGTATATAATTCGGAGAAACCGATGGAGAAGTGAGAGTGCCGCTTTCTCTCTACAGAATATTACTCTTGCGATTATCTTCTCCACAGTAGTGCAATCAGTTTTAAGAAACACTACCCTCTTTCTCTTATACCGGGTTTTTAAATGGGGACTTGACAACTTTGAATTTAATTTGTAAACGCACCCTTTCACTAATTATCGAACTGTCATTGCCAATTTATTCAGTAAAATCAACATTTTCATCATGGTAAAGTATATGAACGAGCAACGTCTTCAAATTATAAAATTTGTCTACCGAAATTCGGATTCGGAACGTTAACTCCAATTTTCGATGGTAATTCTTGCCCTAGTAGACAGGCAAAAACAAGTTAAGTGCAAAATTTTGAGTCGACATATTCGTTGTGTGATGTTGCCGTGTCAGTGAGACAACGGGTTGGTCGAAGTGTCGAAAATATCGCTGCCGTTCAGGCGTCCGTAGCAAACGATCCAAATCAATCAATTCCACGCTATTTTTTTTTAGATTAAGATGTTTTTATTGATCGTCCAAAAATATTTACAATTATGACTTAAAATTGGACTTATAACTAAGGTAAGGTTTTGTCGGCTCAACAATAAGGGCCCGACTTATTTCATTTGGTATTTATACAAAATATTTTTTTTTTACAAATTTTTTTAATCTTTTAGGTGACTATATGCAATTTTCCAAACATTTTGAAAATTTTTGTTTAAGAATTTTTTTTAAAAATTTATAACTATAAAACTAATTACAGGGTCCTAACCTCTGTAATATCGGCTGTCAGCTTTTTCGTAAAACGAAGTCTCGTAGCAATTTACGATGTCCTCGAATCCCTCGTCGATGATCGCTCGTGGGGTGAGGTACCTCAGCGCTGGCTCTAAGGTCTGCTGGCTGATGTTCCTGATGTCTCGGTTTGGATGGTCCTTTAGTTTGTCCAGTATCCTTCCGGAAAGCTGTAGCATGTATAGATCGATTGGCGTTATGCCAGCATCTTCATACAGCTTCGTGTTGCTGAAGTATTTCAGCGTGTCCGGTTTTCGCCAGAGTCCTGTACAGGACCGAAGTATCCTTCTTTCCATTAGTCTGATTTTCTTCATGGTTGTTGGTGACACCGTGAACCAAATTGGGCAGCCATAAGTTATTACTGGTCTTATGAGCTGCTTGTAGACCAGTAGTTTGGTTTTCTTGCTTAAACCGTTCCTCTTCCTCAGCAGTGGGTTCACAAGATGTAGGGCAAAGTTGGCCTTTTTCATGACGTTGTTGGCATGGGCGTTAAGTCTCGCTGAAGTTGATTCCCAGGAATTTTGTCGTGTCTTGTGGCACAATTTGTGTGTTGTCCGGGAGGATTAATTTGATGTTGCGACAACGTGCTGCGAATTTTCGTCTTCCTCTGGTTGCCGTCGTTGGTGTCCTGAAACAGATGAGTTCTGTTTTGTTGCTGTTGACTTTGAGTCCCCGCTTTGAGTAGTAGTCAAAGAGCTTCCTTATGTGGTCCTGGATCCTTCTTGCTGCTATGGTTGGTGAAAGTGATGCTGCGTATGTAATGGAGTCGTCCGCATATAATAAGGTGTTTGTTTGAGGATCGTTCTCTGGCTGATCTGCCGTAAAGATGTTGAACAGCGCTGGTGCTGTTCTTCCTCCTTGCTGGACACCCCCTCTTAGGAGCTTCATGGATGAAGAAGCATCAAAGACCTGAACAAAAAAGAACCTATTTGTTAGTGAACTGAGGATCATTCTTACCAAATGTATGGGAAATTCCATTTTCAGCAGCTTGTAAATGAGGCCGTTGATCCAGACACTGTCGAATGCCTTCTCGATGTCCAACAAACATGCAACAACTGTCTCTTTTTTGTTAAGTCCCGCGGTGATGTCATGGTGAAGTTTAAGCAGTGGATGAATTGTTGAGTGCTTTTCTCTGAATCCATATTGTTGGTCCGGAATTATCTGCTTTAAGTGGCAAACTTTGTTTATTTGTTTGAGCAGTACCGACTCTAGGACCTTTCCTACACAGCAGAGCAGTGATATTGGCCGATATCCTTCGATGCACGTTCTGTTGATCTTCTTTGGAACTGGAACAACTTTACATATTTTCCACGAGGAGGGAAAATATCCGTTGTTTATACAGTTGTTGAAGATGATGGTGAGCAGTAGGATCGCAACGTTCAGGAACTTTTTTAATAAAAAGTTGGAGATACGATCAGGACCTGCTGATTTTTTTGAGTTTACACTCAAAAGCAGCTCCTCTACTTCTCCTGCATTGGTGAAAATATCGTTGTTGTTGGGGAATGTTGCCGTATTCTCACTGCTGAATGTTGTGATGCTGCTATAGTCGTTTGAGAGTTCTTCGATCTTTTCGTTGACCTCTGCTAGGAATTCAGGAAGGTGCACTGGTGGTCTTTCCGTGAAGTTTTGCTCAAAATGGCTTGCAAAAGCTTCTGCCTTCTCCATTGGCGTGGTTACCTCTTGGTCTCCGTTCCGCAGAATGTCCGGTAAATTATTCGATTTTCCGACTATCGAATTAAGTTTCTTGTACGTGTCCGGTCCTGGTTTTATTTTTTCCAGTTGTCTCTGGAACTCTTCATCCGTGTGGTGTTTGACTGCTTGCTTGAACATCACGTTGATACAGTTTAGCTGCGATTGGACACTTCGGTACTCCTCGTTCACTGTGTTCCAGGTTCTTTGTAAGATCCTTTGTAGCTTCTTCCTCAGTCTTTGCCTCTGAGCGTATATTGCTTGGATGTGTTGCGGCAAGTTTGCGTATTTGTCCTTACTAGTTACTGGTTTCCTTTGAATGTAGACAGCTCTGTGAACAGTATCATTAAAGTGGCTGATGACATTGTCAATCTCGCTGTTGGAGAGATTTGATATGTCCGTACAGTTTGTGAGATTACTCTCAATGTCTGCGGAAAATTTTCTCCAATCGATTCGTTTGTAGTTGGTGTGAAGGATTGGAGTTGGACGTGTAGTCATTATCCTTCTAAAAAGACGAATTTTAAGTTCAATGGCCATGTGGTCAGAGTCACTTAAATGTGCTAGACAACTATAGTTGCAAAATTCTGGCAGGATATTTATAAGGTTTGAACTAACCCAAAAGAAATCCAACATTGAGGGAGTGCGTGGGAATGTTGGTTGGGATTGCGAGACAGTCACAAATGAGTGCTGATAGGAATTGTGGAGGAGCCAGTTCACTATATTGGTACCCTGCGTTGAGCAAGTGTCGTCTAGCCACATGGTGTGCCTAGCGTTGAAGTCGCCACCAATAACGCAGTAGGTGTGACGCCTGGCTTCTGCGTTAATGATATGGAGATTTTTGTTAATGTTTTCCTTAGAATTGTTACCGTGAAGGTAAACTGAAATGGCCAGTAGCGTTTCGTCTTCAGACACCTTGATGATGACAGCGGTTGTCTCCATCCTAGTCAATCCAGTAATTTTGTATTTTTCTCCTTTGAGGTTGTTCCTCGTTAAGATAGCCGTTCCTCGTCCTCCAGTTATTTTGTCTTCTCTGTACGTGATGAACTCTTCAGGGCTGTAACGGTTTCTTGCTGTCAAATTTGTTTCCTGTAAGAAAATAATATCAGGTTTCTTTGACTTGAGGAACAAGTTCAAAGAAATCCTTCTAGCTATAGAGTAAATGGAATTTACATTATATGAAAATATACTCAGCCTATTTATTGTATGCATAGTTCGCATATCAGTTGCCCCATGGTCTTCGCCTTATCGTCTAAGCTTCCGTAGTTACTAGGCACTACCTTCTTGGCTTTTTGGATCAAGGTTAGTAGATCCGTCCCGAATAATCTCTCAGCGTCACTGAAGATATTGAACTTCGTTGTTGGGTTTGTTGTGTGGGCTGTTGGAGTCCTTTGTTGTACCGGCTTTGTAATTTTTGCTGCTCGTGTTTGTGGGTTTTCCTGTTTACTTCCCATAGCTGCCATATTGGCAAAACTTATTCCGGGTTTTAGTCCTTTCGCAACTGATTCCTGTGCGAATTTGTGTTGCTCCTTCTTTTTTTGTGCCATTTTATTTTTTTCCGCTACCCGCTCTTTGTACTTCGGGCAACCCTGGTAGTTTGCCGGGTGTCCGCTCTTCTGGCAGTTGGTTTATTGCACAAACCTCCTCGTCCTTCATTGTTCTTGAACAGTTTCCGGGTTCGTGCTTGTTGTTGCACTTCACGCATTTGTATGCCATCCCGCAATTACTTGCGACGTGACCAAACTTTTGGCAGTTTTTGCACTGCGTGATCCCTGAGTTCTGCAGTTTCTCCCAGTGAACCTTTTGGTTCATAAGTAGAGTCTTTTTGTAGATGGAGGGGAGATCCGCTCCTTTTTCAACTTCAACAACAAAGTTGTTGAATTTCCGCTCTGTTCGGCTCTTGCAAGGGCTCACTTTTATCACTGGAATTCCTTCTGTCTTGAGTTCCTCATGGATTTCCTCAGGTTCGTAGCTGAAGTGAATTCCTTTGAGCACAAGGAGATTTTTGCGGTCTTCTTTCGGGGTAAATGTGTTAAACTGGAACTTCCTTGTCTTTAAGTAGTCCCTTATGCGTTCATGTCCTTCTCTTGTTTTCGTCGTTATGACGGACTTATTTGAATTAATGTTGTGAATTTTGTAAACCACATCCAATCCCTTGGTGTTTCTACTTAATTCTGCAACATGAAGGCCAAAACAGATGATTGGAGGCATTAAAGATGCTCTCTTAGTTGCTTCCATGCTGGGGTTGTTTGTCGCCTTTGAGGTTGATGGTGTTTTTGTTGTTGTTACTCCTTTTGATGTTAGTGCTGCTTTTGTTGTTGTTGTTAATGATGCGGTTGTTTTTTTTTTTTTTTGTTTAGTCTGTTGGACTGGGTGAGTCCGACTTCTTCCTTTTTTTTGCTTTTACCAAGGTAAAAGCGTCTTCTTCTACCGATTCTTCGCCATCGGTTTCCTTGCCATTCTCAACAATTGATGCGTTAAGCTCCTCTTCTTCTTCAGATGAAGAGCTATCGCAGTAGGATGGGTCTTCTTCCTCCATCAATGTTTCCTCTTCTTCTTCGCCTTCGTCTGAGGAGTATGCAGGCATACTCTCATAGAGTGCGTCGATATCGGAGAGTTTTTCATGGATTGAAACCATGAACTCTCTCCCGTGGTTGGCTGCTCCGTCCTTGATTTTTTTAATAATTTCATCGAAGGTAGCGTTCACGCTATCCTTCCTTTTCTCCTTCCTCCTTCCTTCCCCATTTGGGTTGGGTTTCCCGTTATCCTACTGGAATGTTTGTTTATTATTTTTTTTTTGCAGGTAGCCGGCAAAGCGAGGTAGGTAATGTTTTGAAAAAAAACTTTTACCCGACCTGAAAAAAATTGTTCTGAAAAAATAGTTAGTCAAATATTTTTTTTAAAAGGATTTTATTAATAATTCCTGTTGCTAGTGTGTCTGCTTGCCCTGTCAACACTGCACTCAGACGCCCCACTCACACTGTGACAATTCCACCTGATCTCTAGAATTGGACATCACTCAGACCACATGATGGCGTATTTTGCCAAAGGATCTTGTTTTACACTCATACAAAATCAAGCCGTCTTACGTATTGAAGCCGATGGACCATTTGAAGCGACGTACGTTCTCCGATTGGGCTCTGTAGAAGATGCGCCAAGATGATGAATTTAATCGCAAAATCATCTTCAGTGACGAAGAAAATTAAATATAAAAGCAAATGGAAAATTAAAAACTAATCTGTTGAATAAAATTTGTGGCTCTAAAGCATAAAAAAGGCACAAATGCATGAAAATTGATATTGATATTTGGCATGGTGCGAATCAACATACAAGGACTTTTTCGAAACTCATTCTAACCCAAAGTACAGCAAAGTACACCGAAAAAGGAAAAATGGGTTTCACTGTACATTTTTTTTTCGATCAAGGACCTACAAATCTTACTTTATTTAGTAAACTTAATCTTGTCGAACAAAACTTTAGCTTTATATATAAAGAGAAATCCATATTTGGAATGTACAATATTCCTCATCTTAACAAGAGTATTCGGAACAACCTATTAAAATACAATTTTCCATATCCAGCAGGTGTAAGTTGGAAGGTAATTGAATACCTTTATAAAACAGAGAAAAGCAATATTATCAAACTATGTCCAAAACTGACATCATCGCACTGAGTTTCAAAAAATTAACGTGAAGATGGCTGCACAAGTTCCAAGCCTATCTGTGGCTTGTGGAATTGAAGCCTTAATCGAACTTAAAAAATTTTCGAACCAATTTGCGAAAGCGACCGCTGAATTTAGAAAAAAAAATTAAACCGGCATTTTTATCTGCTAAATGGAAAACCATTATATGGAATGATACAAATTTGAATATGAAATTTTATGAACTAATCATTAAACCAAACATCGCAAGAAATATATCATAATGTTTTAAAGCTTTGGCGTAAACAATTGAAAGAAAATTCTAAGAATAAGAGAAACATTTTTTATGGATCATAATGATTTATAAAACATTTATGTTTGTAAATAATAAAATAATCAAGACCCATTAGAAATTATTTTGAAAATCAGCTCAACAGATGAAGAGATATTTTCCACAAAAGAAAATTTAATCAAAGACTATATAAAGTCAACAAATATACATTCGCTAATTTTGTTCAATGTCTCTGATGTATGTTATAAGCATAAACGTGATTTAATATACTTTTTAATAGTGGTACATCTCGGGTAAAATTGCGAATGTATTCTTGTAAGAAACTAAAACAAAAATAGGAATACGAAAAATAAAAATAAATAAAAATTGCAAAATGTAATGATTGTGAAAAAAATGTCAATTTACACGATATGGCTTCATAAGTTAATTGTTATTATTGGGTGGTTGGAAACCTCGTCCTCGTTTATGTCCCCTGTAAACTTCTTCAGTTAAGGTGATTTGACTACAATTTAATACGTAATAAATGTTAGTAATAATTTTGTAAAAGGTTTATTATTTCTTCGAGCTAGATTTTCAAATTCAATCTTCACTCACCTCAACCAAAGTATGCAATTATAAGGTAACGAAATTCAATTTTCAATTCAATTTATTTAAAATAAGTGGTTTGTACATTAAGTTCGTATCTTTTAAAGTACCAGAAAATATTTGAAAAGATATAGTATGTTTCAGTATTAGTTATAATTTAAAATTTCCATTTAACTTTAAATTAATCAATGATTTAATTTTAAATTTAATTGTTGCTTCGTATTCAGTTAAATTTTAATATTGAGTTTAATAATTGAATAATTTATTTCAATCCTATTATTTATTATTTAGTTTTGTCAAAAATTTAGTTCCAATCTTAAATTAAACTCTAATTTTAATTTAATTTTAATTTCACTTTAATTTTAATTTCAATTCTACTTCTGGGAAAAATGGTTAAAGATAGCAGCTTTAAAGCTTGCGATGTTCGATATTAGTACATTTGATGCGTACGGGAAGTGACTTCCATACTCTTGTTGCATTAACGAAGAAGAGCCGGAAAGAACTCAAGTATGTGAAACGAGGAATAATCAAATTAAAGGTTCGCAAAGAGCGAGCGAATTGCAGTTTATTAGACATGTAAGCTGGATATTTGGATTTTATGGGTTTCTTAACTTGACTTCGGGGGGAAAATATTCCATGAGTTGGTAAACCTGGTGCCAGTGCCACTTGACACTCCGCAGACGCACTAAAAAAATCTTTTCTCATTTTTTCCTGAGTTGTCTGTGACATGATGAGCTCAGAAGAATTATGAAATAAAAACCGATGTTTTATTTTTAGGTTAACGTTGAAGCTTTTGAAACGTTTTTTTTTTTTAGTAGATTTCGTTTTCATACGTTACTTCTACCCATAAGCGTGCGACATCTGTATAATTATTGTCTTTGCTTTTGGAAAAAGTATAACTGAGGAGTGATCTTTGAGGAATCCCATTGTACATATGACCTAGATTTGAGGTGCTATTATAAATACGAGTCCTTTTCTTTCTTTTTGTCAAAAATTGATAAATGTATCTTAATATGTTAGCTACTACTTTCGAGACCCATTTGTAACAAACCACCAGAGTCTATTGGCAATGATCTTATGTAGTACCTTCGAACAGCACTGATATGGGTCTATGGACTTTTTTTTAGGTTTTAATATGGGAATAATAATTTTGCTATTTTTGTTTTTGTCTTTGGTTGTTGGAGGCCGGGAGATTTTAAGTCAATTCTACGAGTGGTATATCTTTTTCTATTATTGAAGCCGAGGATATTGGACCGTGGAAACCACTATCTTGTGATTCTTTTGACCAATGTTTTGTAAATTCCTAAGCAATTTGATATGGTGCAATTATATTAAAGGCTGGAGAATGATATGATTTACCGCAGTATATGTTATGATATGAGTTTATGCCGCACAGTACTTTAATATTGGACCATATTTTAGCTGTGGACGTTGAAGGGCTTACATCTTAAACTCTTTTAGAAAGCTCTTTTTAACTTAATGTCATAATCAATTGAAATATTTTTTTTACAAAATATGCCCTAATTTGTTTTATTTTTTACTTTTAGTTGCTGTCAATCTTTGTTCCACCAAGGAACGTCGTATTTACAAGTATTTGGATGTGATTGAGGGATGGCAATATTCGAGCTTTGATGTATGATACTATGTATGTTGGCCACTTCTTTATTGAGGTTGTGACTACATGGCCTTTCCAGGCTCTAGTTCCTATTTCGTATGACAATCGTTTCCGATTGTAGATCATCGTTTGTGCATTTTTGTATTGTGTATTTTGGTTGTCGACGATATTTGTCGATTTGACAAACGACTGTAGTCGATCACAAATTCCTGGTCGTTACTTTGGGACGGTTTTGTGTGTCCGAAATGTAAATAGTTTTAATCATATAACATATTTATATTTAAAAAAATAACGAATGTTAATCAAATTGCAGAGCGAAGCTGCTTACCAATAGAGAGCAATTTGAGTTTCTTGCCTGTCGTTGCTGAGGGAATTTGCGTTAAAACCCAAGCGAAAAACGTATGGAATAGAGGTGGTGTTGGCCGCTGCAAATGTGATTCTATTTCCATCAATAGAACTCTAAATGCTTCTACTAATTATTGGTAATTATACATCGGTTTCTTTACGTGAGATACATTTTGACTAATGAACAACACTTACACCTTTCCTTAAGACCCATTTCTCAGTTCTCTTCTTTTTCTGGCTAACACTTGGTAATTATCATTTTCTGCTTCTGAATCGCTAAATCATAACCTGATTGAAACCATTTTTAATAATAAATAATTATGAAAACTGTAGCCAAATACAACTGTCGAAGTGTGATTATTCACAATATTAACATTTTAATTCACAATGATCTAGTCCTTTATCGATTGATTAACACAATGCCAAACTTAAAATCAATCGACGCAAGCGACAATGATCGTCACGATCGCTGATCGACACTCACAATAGAAGTGTATAATTGTCTACAAACGAGTGATATTAATTCCAGTCTGTTAATTTAATGTTGAATTTAGGCCTGATTTTATCCAAAAGTTGGCAAACGATGATTCCCGACCCCTTCCAAAGGAACCCCAAGCTGGTGAGAACCACACCGGGTGTGGGACTACCTCCTCATAAAGAGGACGCTCGGGTAGGAGTCTTCTTGTCAGATAACGAACTGCTAGACTCGAGCCAGGAAACGTTTAAAGGAGCAGAAAAGAAAAAGGAGAGTGAACACTCTGTGCCCGACAGTCCCCCCCCCCCCCATCCATTCAACATCCTCGAATTATGCACTCGTTTAAGCACCCAACAGAACACGACGGAATAGCGGAGGTCGGCCACCTACTTCGCGCATATTAGGGTCGCTCTAAGTACAATAAGACGCTCGTGCCAATAATGTATGAATGCAAGAAATTTTTCAGTTATTTATCTAACTTCATGCAAAAAAAAGACAATGGTCATAAGCATCAAATGTGTCTTCCTCTTCTATTTATTATTATATTATGTTGTCTATTCCTTTCGAAATTTGGCCTTCAGCCCTCCGAATGCCTCTTCTATAGAAATGTAATTAAATGTAAAATTGGACTTTCATTGTACGGAATTCAAATGCCCGGAAAATAGATTATTCCTCAGGCCATTTGACAAAATTCCTTCTTAACAAACACAATAATAGCTTTAAAATGTTTCAAATCCGCCCCCTTTGACACATTGAAAAAAACATTTCTATTTCTCTGAAGGAACAAATTGTTAAGTAGAATCCTAGTTCGACGTTCATCTGAGGTCGGCCAAGAAATTACCTTTTCCAATCAATTTTGAGCTTGTTTTCAACAAACTTTATAAAAAAAATCATGGAGTCACAATTTCACGTCGAAATTAATTAATGTGTATACAGATGTATGTAACTGTTATGTTGTTCTTGAATTGTGAAATTGATTTGCGAATATATCATCCGGATACTCATTATCTTTGGAAGCCTTCTTTGCGCTTGGTTTTAAGTTACATTGTTCTTCTTTGCTTTTTCTTGGCCATAATACTTTTGTTAAGTGCACACTGTCTTTGATCTTCATTAGGGCAATTTAACAAATTACACAAAATTGTCAAGATCAATTTCTTAAGCATGTTTTCAGTTTTTCGCTAATCAAATTGCATACATTTAAAAACGCCATTGTAGCAGCGGCATGGCTGCGACATGAATGCTGCAGAAGTTGCGTTCATTAATTTATCCAAATTTTGCTGCGATAAATTAACAACAAATTTTTCACAATTTTGAACTGAGCCTAACTTATACCCGTGGTGATTGTTTTTTCCCCGATGTTGCGGCGGAGCATCATCAGCTAAAAAACTGAAGCGGTTTCCAGATTTGTTTCTTGTCCATGGGCCATTTTCACTGTGTGTAGATAGTTTGATCTTCAGTTACAATATGTATATTTTTTTATTTGTGTTTTATTGTTCACAGAGGAAAAGTAGGGATGTATGAAAAAAAAAAAAAACAAAATTAAAGCAGAATTAAAGAAGAAGTCAGCGATGTCAGACTGCTATTATGAGTTATTCTTTTGAAAATATACCCACTTTTTTAAAACATGGTTCAATTGGTGTGTTTTTTTTTTTGTATATAAAAATATGTTCTATTTACTTAAATACAGCTTTTATTGTTTACTGCATCAACATTTCAGTTCACATTTCATAAAATGACTGATCACGCTTACGTAATAAACATTAAAATTATTCATTATTAAACGAAAATACCACTATTCTAGGTTGTTGTTAAAAAAAAACTTAACGTGATTTTTTTTCTTTCATTTAATCAACATCAAAAAAATGAAAAAAGTAACAATGCTTAGGTGGAGATTTATTATCCTGTTCAAACCGTGTTTAGTTACATCTTTGATAAATCATGTTCCTTTTTATGATAAGTTAAAAGATGCAGGACATGTTAAAGCCTAAACAAGTCTGATCAAGTTAATCTAAGTTCCTGTAAACTAAGCATAGTTAGGTTTTTGAAGAGGGAAACGAGAGAAATGATTTTTCCACAAATCAACTGTGGAAGTTATAAAAAAAAATATTCTATTTCGACCAAGGGCAAACATAATGGAAATATGCCCGCGACCTAATGAGTGGAAAACAGACTAGTTTTTCTCCTGTTTTTTTTGTTCTTCGGATGGTTTTTCGTCCGTGCTGCTGGTACTTGAATTTGAAGCGTTTTCTCGTTCCGCTGACATCTAAAATTGTTAAACAAAATGAAATTATAATGTCGACTTCATTCAGAAACTGCTTAAACGCACCTTTTTGTATGCCATTTCGAAGAGCTTTAGTGATGATTGTTGTAACTGAGTTGTCGCTTTCCTTACTTCCTCAGGATCGGCTGAATCTTTGTTTGCCAATAATGTTCTTAAAGCTGCAATTTCCTTTTTAAGTTTCTCACACTGAAAAAACGAAAAAACAATTTTATATTTATCCTGCATTCGAAAACTTAACCATCCTTACTTCTTCAGCGGGCAATTGGCTCTTAAATTCTTCCATTTTCGCCTCTGTATCGTGAACAATACTCTCACCCTGGTTAACCAATTCAATCATCTCTCTCTTTTGCTTATCAGTAGCAGCATACTGTTCGGCTTTCTTGATCATATTTTCAATTTCGTCTTTACTCAATCCACCGCTGGATTGGATTACAATCTGTTGTTCTTTACCAGTACCCTTGTCTCGCGCTGATACGTGTACGATACCATTGGCATCAATATCGAATACGACCTCTATTTGAGGAACTCCACGCGGGGCTGGTGGTATACCAACAAGCGTAAATGCTCCAAGCAGCTTATTGTCCGATGCCATTTCACGTTCACCTTGATGTACTTTGATTTCCACTTGAGTTTGCCCGTCGGCTGCTGTTGAAAATACTTGGGATTTTTTTGTTGGAATGGTTGTGTTTCTTGTAATCAGCCTAGTGAAAACACCTCCCAGTGTTTCAATGCCAAGAGAGAGGGGAGTAACATCAAGCAAAAGCACATCGGTAACGTCACCAGCTAAGACACCACCCTGAACGGCGGCTCCTACAGCTACAGCTTCATCGGGATTAACGGCACGTGAGGGCTGACGTCCAAAGATGTCCTGAACCGTGGACTGTACCTTTGGCATTCTGGTCATGCCACCTACAAGCAGCACTTCCCCAATCTCTGACTTCGCTACCTCTGCGTCTGTCAATGCCTTTTGGCACGGTTGTATAGTCCTCTTGATGAGATCGCCAACAAGTGACTCCAGTTTGGAACGACTCATTTTCAAATTCATATGTTGTGGTCCGGCTGAATCCATTGTAAGGTACGGCAAGTTGATATCGGTTTGCTGAGAAGATGATAGCTCGATTTTAGCCTTTTCAGCGGCTTCCTTAAGACGTTGCATAGCAATAGAATCCTTGGTGATATCGATTCCACTGTCTCTCTTAAACTCTGACACCAAGAAATTGACAATGACATTGTCAAAATCTTCACCACCAAGAAGAGTGTCACCGTTAGTTGACTTCACCTCAAAAACGCCTTTCTGAATTTCCAAAATAGAAATATCAAAAGTACCACCACCCAGATCGTAAACAGCAATGCTATAATGTGAGAATTATATTTAAAATTCAATCGCTTAACAACTTCGATACTTACATTTTATCTTCCGTCTTGTCCATGCCATAGGCCAAAGCCGCCGCAGTTGGCTCGTTGATAACGCGTAGTACATTTAAACCGGAAATTTGACCTGCATCTTTCGTGGCTTGACGCTGAGAGTCGTTGAAATAAGCTGGAACAGTTATGACAGCATTCTTTACACTGGTATTAAGATAGGCTTCGGCGGTTTCTTTCATTTTCATGAGAACGAAGGCTCCGATTTGTGAAGGTGAGTATACTTTTCCATCCGAACTTTGTACCCAAGCATCGCCATTGGAAGCTTTAACAACTTTGTATGATAAGTTTTTCAAATCTTTTTTTATTTCGGGGTCATCAAACCGGCGACCAATTAAACGTTTGGTTGCATAAAATGTGTTCGCTGAATTTGTTACAGCTTGTCGTTTAGCGGGCATTCCGACTAAACGCTCTCCATCTTTTGTGAAAGCAACGTGTGAAGGTGTTGTTCTAGCTCCCTCCAGGTTTTCTATGACTTTTGCTTGTTTGCCTTCCATGACAGCAACGCAGGAGTTTGTTGTGCCCAAATCGATGCCAATAACAGCGCCCTTAACTTCTTCAGACCTGTAGAAAGAAATCAGTAAACATTTTTTTTCTAATATAAAAATAAATAAAATTATTTTTTCTTTGTATCTCTGACTTAATGGCCAGTACAATTAATGCACTGACAACTGAATTATATCTCAACTAAATTACGGGCTCGATTTGGCAGCTGTGGCGACTGGAAACAATTAAGAACAAAAAAAGATGCAACGACGCCTTACAATCCCTAGCCCGACGTAACAAAGTTAGGTTAGGATGGGTTCATCGAATTGAAGGCAATGAAATTGTGGACGGACTAGGCAGGGCTGGTTCCAAAACCGAGTTCAGTGGTTCGGAACCTTTCTGTGGGGTAAACTGGACTACGGCCACAGGTCTGACCAATTAGTGGGAAAACAAGCTACGCATTGCCCACTGGAGAAATCTACCGGGACTCAGATAATCTAAATAACTAATCAATCCCTTCTCTTACAGAGAAATCCTTAATCTCAATAAGGAGAACATTAGAAAGCTCGTGAGCTTCCTCTCAGGCTATTGCCGCTTGAGATCACATCTTACCAAAGTAGGGCTCAGTACAACCGAGACTGTTTGTAAGACGACAAAACGGCTGTTCACATTCTTTGTGAATGTCAAGCTCTTATTTGGCTAAGAAATGGTATCTCCTCCAAAAAGATATGCTCCCGATTGGACATTTTCCGCCACTTGTGTAGGGCAGATATTTAAAAAAAAATGTAAATTTTACCCAATAGCTATGATAAATGCTAAATAAACCTATCTCTCAAGGTGTATCAAGGAGTACACGAAGACACAAAAAGTAAGAGTCATGTTTATTATTCATGTCAAGAGTTTGTCGGTAATCTTCAACTGAGAGACTGAAATTGATAAGTTATACTCGATTCGCAATTTCTACTACACTTTCCACAAAAAACTAAGGGCTTGGCTGTTTCAATCCTAAAATAACATCGTTCTCTACATTTGTCCAAAAAGAAGCTATACAACAAATTCATGTTAAAAATTAACATATGCCGAGTATTGAAAGCGTTTGGGTTTCTACGATTATTCGTATTATTCACGAACAATGGCTGGATACTACGGTGCTGAACCGTTGAGCCCATAAGAGAATCAAACAGAAAATTAATGATAATATTCGGCGTTAAACTTGTGCCTTGACCAGGGTCAATACACCTTGTATCGTGTGAGTCTTACATACCGTAATTTGCTAAGAAAGAAGAAAACACAAAACACGGGTTTTACTCGACTGTCGCCTTCACGAATTACAGACATTCGACCTAGAGCGCTCCCGATAGGAGTTTAGCGAGAAACTTAATAATGGCAATGGAAAACTTAAAACGAATTTCCGTGCCTTCAGATCGCCGACCTTTAGAAAATCAAATCGTAAAGCAGTGACAGCATCTGTGGACAGGAAATTAATGATAAGCGATCATGAAAAAATATTAGTCAAAGTAATGAACAAACCCAGAAATAATGAAAAAACATTATTTTTGAAAGTGCTTGGAGAAAAGTAAAACATGTGAAGTTAGAATCGATATGGGTGTTGATCTTATGGGTAAAATATTCTTAACCGAATTGCAGCCAACGACTTTGAAACTCATGGTCAGGAAAATAGAAAGAACAAACGATAATGATTGGTTCAATGGAAGGCAAGTAAATACCACACGAGATAAAATATTTAAATATAACAAAGCAGTAATGACGAAGGATGACAACGTCTGGAAAGAATATAGCGAAACGAGAAACAAATATAAGTCAGAAATAAAAAAAGTGCAAAGAACGATTTATTAAACAGAATGACTTTTTTGCATAATCTGAAGCGTTATTTTTAAAAACAAAAAACAATTGACAGTATTATTTCCGATGGACTGCCCTGTACAGGAAATGGAGTGTTAGCCCAAAAGTTTTACAAATTCTTTGTTAATGATGTTGAATAAATTAATCAATCAATTAGTAATGTCCATTTCGTCAATCGTGTAGCCGAAGCAAAAGCAACTGAACGAATATTTCGAAAAATACGAACATGAAGAAAAATTAAATATAAGACTTGCAATCCGGGTTTAGGAAGAATCATTCATGTGGAACGGCAATTAATTTAGTGTAAACGAGCTAAAGCATGTTGACTATGAATGTAAAAAAGCATCTAAGAAAATAGGATTCTTGAAGAGAATACGGACTGAAATATCGTTAATTAGTGCTTTAAAGATCTATAATGTAATAATTAAGCCACATTTTGAGTATTGTTCAACTCTCCTTTTTTATGTAGTGAAAAAGTAGAAAAGAAACAAAGACCTGAGAATATGTTCCCAAAGTTGTAGAGGCTAATTCACAATATTTTCCAAAATACAACACTTAGGTGTAGCACGCGCTCCTTCTCTCGTTCATTTAACTCTGAACTATGTAACTGAAAAGGTTCAACGGTCGTTGGAAACAATATTTTCATTCGTAGAAGGACTGTGTACTTAAGTTATAGTACGGATTATAATTCTATATTTCCTCTTTATATACTGCTTCTAGCGTCAACAGTCAATTTTACTCTAGAGTCTTGTCGAGTGCTCATCATTAATATCATGTCAAAGAATCCTTAAGGTAATAAATAGAGCAGTGATAATCGATTCACCAGAATGTGTACCAGACAATGCAAAGTGCAGCATAAGATTCTACGGGAATCGATTCTCAAGTCAACCAGACAATGCAGAGGGCAGCACAAGCAGAAGTGCGAAGAAATCAGCCACCGCAAGCAAAAAATATAATTGTGCTTCCAGGTCACTGTTACCGAATAATTGTTTTTCTGACAGTGATTCCTGCAATGTCTTGGATCATTATTGTTCGAGCTTAAAATCTCGTGGCCACAAGAAATATCCGGCAAGCGCCGAAAGCTGGTGTGAATGGCGCAAACCCGAAGCCACAGAATCTCTGCCATCTTTCAAGCATCCTGCCGACGGATTAACGAAAATGCGGAGAAACATATTCGTCCAATCTACGAAGATTTCTCAAGCAACTAACTTATAACGTGATACCAAGGCGAGCACACTCAACACTCAAATGAATCTTTCAACACCACAATCTGGTGCACGAGCCTGAAGCACCTGTATTCTGGTCAAATTGAAATTGCTGCCTAAAAGACTAGCGAAATATTGAATGAAGGATAGTTTAAGGTACCATGCAGCGGCTCGATTTAAAAATCGGCCAGATATGTTAGGTGTATGCGGATAACGTCGCCACACGACGGATCAAGAGTACGTCTTTTTTCCAGCAAGAAAGCTCGCACGGCCCGTAGACTCAAGCAACTGTATCAAAATGAATTGTTTGAGAAATTTGAATTAATGTTTTGTGAAGGAATAACTGATTAGAGTATCAAATAAAAATTACGAGCTTCATCTTTTCCGTCAATTGGAGACTACTTTTGCAAAGTGTTACACAAATGTTCAGACAAATCGCGGCTACGTTTGAATACTTTTCTCTAATTTTTTTTATGCTCAAATGTGAAATGAGATAATCTAAAAAGTTCACTAAGCTTACTTATGTATATGGAGCCTTCTAAGCAGAATCCCCCCTTAAATGATCTTAGTGAAAAATCCACACTTATGTTGACAAAAAGACATGCGGACACAACTTAAAATATATGTCATCAAAACACACAAAGAAGACATTTTGGAAGTACAATTTCGAAATTGTGATAAAGTTACTGAAAGTGCAATAATTTGTGAAAAATTAAATAAGTATTTAGTTCCTCTTATTTGGCAAATCAATCAAAATCATTATTCAAAACAAAAACAAGACGTCATCAGAAAAATTAAAAGAAAACAAGATAAATATAAAGAATTCAAGTAACGAAAGTGTACATATGTATATTAAGTTAAGAGGTTTAATCAATAAATTAAAATTAATAGTTTGTTGGATCAAAGTTCCTGGATAGCTTTAAGGCTACTTGAATGGACGAAGTTTTCAGTGACTTCAGGAGTAATTGAAGCTCAGGCATTCTATAGTATTTAAATCTGGAGAATCTGGAATGACTTCACTCACCCAGGCTGTTTTTCTTGAAACTCTTCCTATAAACCGTTCCCATCTTACAATTCTAAGCACAGTTTCTAAGTGAACTTCTTTGCCAGATGTAATCGAAATGTCTTTCGTCAATTTTGGTGCACTTATTCTGGGATTGGCGGAAACTTTACGGATGATACTTCGAATAAGGCGGTTTTTAAGCTTTGTCGGGCGACCAGAATGGGGTTTATTCGACACGTGTCCTCTCACAATAATTTCTTCATTATTGTCTGAATGGTTGCAGCTTTTGCCAACGATTCTTGAAAACTAAAGATGAGGTTTTTAACTTCTACCGGTATTTCCCTTCTACTCTCCATTTTATGGAAAAGGGTGCCACCCTTGTTTTTTTTCTTGTTTTCTTTGAATTATTCTGATGAAATACCTTGGCTTTGATTTGAATTATGTTTTTGAAGAGCATTATGTTATTCAATAAAAAATAAATAGCTTACTTTTTTTTCATGAATGCTGATCTAACACTTTTCAGGGCTATATATTTCGCGACTGACTATGCTTAATTTTATAATAATTATAGAATTTAAATAAATCATTCTTTTTGAACTCACCGGAGAATGAATTTTTTCCTTCATCAGTTTTTTTGGTTCCTATTTACCTATTAATTTGGATAACTGATATTCATAATGAGGAATAAATAAGCAAATCGTGAACACAACCATCAAAAAATTCGCATTTTCAAGTCCCTGTGACAAGGCTGGATGTGAGAGTATGTTCATCTTAGTCGTATTTCCCAATAAATGATAAAATCACGTATTTTAATGCACATGCGAGAAATGTTTAACCACCATCGAACATAATGCACTTTTCTTGATGGCACAAACATACATATGTCCTGCAACGCCCGGAAGTCTATACAATATACACTATGACGATGCTTGTGGCGCCTTGTAACCTTATTTTACCAGCAACCCAACTACACTCTATTCAAAAGATTTATTCTAATATAAAACCAATCACTTTTTTGAAATACAAATAATCCACGAGGTTGTGTTTCACACATGTTTCGGAATTTTCTATGCGGCAAAGATTACGATAACTAAGGTTGAGGTTACATAATCCCTCACATGGGAGCCACAGAAATACCCTACACTGACTTCGATATTTTTTGTTTTGATTGAATGTATTCCAGTTAGTTATTGCATTTACTCTTACTACAGGCTTATTACAATAAAAGAATAAAAGTCAAGGACATGAATCCTTCTAACGCATGTACTTACTTATGTCGTACTTGGGAAAAAAATCCATTGTTCAAACCCGTCACACGCTAAAATCAAAAAGAAAAATAGATTTATTTAATTTTATATTCCTATGTGCATTAGATGTACAAAATCTTTTTATTGTGAAATTCCATTGATAACACTACACATACGTACATTCTCGAAAATACTAGAAATAGATTGTTTCCCGGCTGCAAATCCCAATTGCCGCTGAGCGACATATTGTGCTAGAAATTTCGGTGCCTTGAGCATTTTCAATTTTATTTTATTTTTACAATTATTAATTAATTAACTGTTGTTACTATGACAAAAAAAAACGATGAGTACGTAGTAACTGGAAAAAATCTTAACTTATTCCCAAAGCTCTGCTCCTAAGTCATATAACGACATGCGAAAGATTTTATAAACGACTGTCAGATAAAAACCAACCTCAATGGGAATGGAGAGTTGTTCTATTTCAAAATGTTTCTTTGTGAAATAATAGAAGTGCTTGGAAGTAACGTTAAGTGCTGCCAAGAGCCCACTCTTTTCCGGCCGTAGTTCAGGCCCATAATTGTTGAAAATTTTTCGAACTCATGTTGTTTATTTTTATATATTCATAAACAACAACAATCAACATTGATTGTCCAACTCATTGTAGAGTGTAGAATTACTTAACGTTATTAAGAACAAAAACTAAAACACAATTTATGAAGCGATATATGTATCTAATTACTTGTATATACACTTGTACATTTAAGTTAGAATTAGTTTTATTGTCGAATAATATATAATTTACAGCTTTTGGTAGATAAAACCTCTCTGACTCTTCACGGGTCGGGTTATCCCCTAAAGTAAGACAAACAAGTAATATAAGTGAAACTTATTGAGCTACAGTTTAATAATTTGTTAAATTTTGGTCGTAGTTATTGAACTTTAGAGCATGAGCGGGATTGTTTAAACGGTTTGAAATTAGAACTGACATTTCTACAAGCAAACTCATGGTGACGCTAGGGCCATATGAAGAATAATATAAATGTATTGTTGTTTTGAAACTAAAATAAACGCATTTACTTAATTAGAGATAAATGCATGTAGTCATCGAATTTCGGTGATTCAGTACAAATACAAGAACGACAAACAGCAAGTGCATATTCCCCAATGGGTTCTTTTCTTATTCCCTTTTCAGTCAAAAAAAGTCATACTTGATATGATATAAATAACATGTTGGAGTTTGATCATAATTTCATCAGGATAAATGGTTCCCCTTCGATTTCATCAAATACTCATTTTCAAGGAATTTGAGATTATTTAATAAATTGTACGCCATATTAAGTAAAAACGTTGCAATATATCCACAAAATGTTGCATATATAAATGCAGAGTTGTGTTGGAAACACCTTTATGGCGAGCTGACAACCAGTATGAGCTGTTACTGTTTTGAATTCATCTCGCCAATACAGGCCCATTCGGTCGGTTAAAAGGAATTCCGATATGGATCCGGATTGCCAAATGAGTTTATTTATTCTAAAGTTTATGAAATTAACAATTTGTCCGTTCGTCCTTCATTCGTCGCTCAATCGTTGGTTGTTTTGATTGTTTTGTAATTTTATGAGTTAAGTGATGATGTACTTCAGTTATTCTGCTTTAGTAAAAGGTACCCTTTTTTATTTACATGAGATGATTTTCATCGCGATTGCGAAGAGTGAGTGCCTGTTTTGTAGGATGATGTTTCTCTTCTCGCCGTCTACCTCATTAATTGGCCTTAATTTTTTGGGTTCTTGTAAAACTTGTGAAACTTATCATCGTATAGCTAGCTGACATAAATTTGTATTCGTTTCACGGAGGCTGTATTTTTCAACCACTCAAAAAATGTTTTCATCTCCGAAAATCGGTGTTGCATATAGACATGCAAATATTAAATAGTGGAATTTCCTAACAGAAGACACGCTTTTCGCCTTCTTTAATTCATTTTATCGATATCCTTCGTTGTTTTCCACGACAAATAATATGTCGAACCTTTTGTGGTGAAATACAATTATATAATCAATCAGAATTTAATACTGTTCAAATTATCTTGTTCTATCGGATTATTTTAAGCCGTCAACCTAAAATAATGTGACAGTTCGTTCTCCCTTTCAACCAGAAGAGTTAACTTTGTGCTAAATTTCAAGCAATAGATTTGAAAGAACAAGTTACGCATCGTACTACACTTTGCAACTTGATTAGATGTCGGCTCAGTTCAATTTTCGGGCTCCAGTCTTGCGCTCGGCTTTAAAGGTCTACCAAAAGTAGACTGCAATGTTTGTCGCTTGTCGGCTTTCTTATCGCTTCGTTATTTATGATTGAATGCACCCTGTAGATTGTGACAGCACACATCAAACTAGTCCTGCTGTTTTGAATAAATTTTTGACATCTCGTTCCTTGCTTGTCAACCTGTCAGTGTTACGAGACATTTTATTGAGGTTAACAAAATCTTTGATTCATATTTTGAATGATTTAAAAACATTAAAAAAATTGAAATTCATTTCCTAAGAGATTTTGGTTCTGATTTCTTGAGCCATTATGAGTGATGAGAATGACACCAATCAGGAAGACGAAGAAAACTATTATGGTTTTCTAAACATTCCAAAAAATGTAATAACCTCTCACATCGGTTTGATGAACTATCAAATAAATAACAATAAATATATATATTTCAGGCCACAAGTGACCAGATAAATGCTGCTTACAGAAAACTCAGTAGAATCTATCATCCCGACAAGCATTTGGATCCACGTAGTAAAGAAAAGGCTGAAGTTTTATTTAACCGCACGAAAAGGGCATACGAGGTGCTCTCTGATCCACACAAGCGTGCAATATATGATTGCCTAGGGGTTAAAGGTTTGAAGACCGATGGCTGGGAGATCGTCCACCGGACTAAAACTCCGGCGGAAATAAGGCAAGAATACGAAAACTTATTCAAGGCACAAGAGGAACGGAAACTGCTCCAGCGCACAAACCCTAAGGGAAACATTACAGTCAATGTAAACGCAACCGAAATTTTTGCACCTTATGATGACGATGAGTATGAACTGAGCTAACTTACCCAATATCTTACATAATGCGATTTAAAGAATCCCCAAGGTTGAGGTATCATCCATGAGTATTTCACAATCGATCGAGGCGCCAATTACGCTTAAGGATACTGTTACAATGTCAGGAAATTTGCATTCTTCAAACGGGAGAGGGAATGGCAGTTTTCTGATTTCAGGCCGTAGACTAATTAACAAGGGGTGGTTAGAGCTTGATCTCGGTGCGGGCAACGGACCACTGGTCGGGTTTAAAGGTAAGTAAATAATTTTGTCAAATGAATTAATTTATATTAATTTCAACTTAACATAAGGGTCACGAAATCTGAGCCAGAAAGTTTTTTGTAACGGAGGTTTTTCGCTCAATTTACGAAACAATAGCGTTATTCCAACTTTGATGACAACGCTAGCTGTTCAACTTGATAAGCATACAGTTGGTTATTTAACGTTCAACGCCGGCCCACAATCTTCGATGTCTACTTCTATTGAAAGTCAAAATGCGAATCACGCGTGGAATACGTCAGTATCTATAGGTGTACCTCATTGTTACGTGACTGCGTCGTACACCAGAAAGCTTATAGAATATGAGCTGAAAATGAAATTTGCTCTAAAGTGAGTACCAATATTAATTTTTTTTTTAAAGAAAATATGATATATTGGACAATTGTATGTAAGTTTGCAACTCATTTTCCTTTTCCCTTAATCGGGAACATTCAGAAGCTTATTATTATCATTATTATTAACTTTATTAGATCGTGAACTTTAACGTTGCTATTTACGAATTCAAAAGTAAATAAAAAGTAATGATGTGAAAAAAGAAACAAATAAGAGATATTTCAATTTAGTTCATTAATTCATTAAATTCGGAGTTTTTTAAAAAAATGGTGTAAAAAAACATAAAAAAATGACATAAATATAACCAAATCAAACAATTTACGTTTAAAAATTCGATTTAACAACTGAATTTTACAAAAGAAAAAAGATTCGTTTTAAAAACTTTGATCGTATTTTCGGTCTTCATCTCATTTGTGAGGCGGATGAAGAAATTTATGGTTGAACAATAGTTATAATGCTGTAGGATGATTTCATTATATATTAATTGCACATAAGGTGTTAACGGTGACCGTATTATAGTGAGATAGCCCACTTTCTTTGTTTTCTTTCAACGTACAGTACAAATTTAGATCGCACATATTAATGCAAATATTTTTTTCCATACAATTTCTTAAAAACTTAAAATACACATCCATGTTATAATTTACAAGAAATTCATAAAAAAAACAAATAAATGTAATTCATGGCACTGTTCAAAACTAAAGCAACAATGTCATGAATTTCCAAAAGCAAGTCAAAAATGCTAGCGGCACGATTCCAAGATCTCTTTTATTCTCAATTGCGCATAAGGAAGTGAATTGTTGATCAGTCCAAAGGATACATTTGTTGTGTGTGGAGCTACAAATATGACCCGAAATAAATTAACCTATCACATCAAATATCAAGTAATTTATAATTTTTAAAATGGAGAGTCAATTTCTATTGCAAAAAAAAAAAAATGATTCAAACCCATCTACTATATCTCGATTAATTAAAAAAAATATAAAAAAAAGGAATTTTAAACACAGTACATTTGGGTGGTTGTCCTCGGAAAACGTCGAATAGGATCGATAGAAGAATTTGTGATTTAAAAAAAATCCTTTGTGTTTTCCGAAAACTTTGGGACATCACTTAATTAAAGTTTGCAACTCATTTTCCTTTTCCCTTATTCGGGAACAAAACTCTAGGCAGTCCATTCAGAAGCTTAATATTATCATTATTATTATTAACTTAATTACCTCGTGAACTTTAACATTATTTTTAACGAATTCATAAATGAAAGTTTATGATGTGAAAAATGAAGTAAACAAGAATATAAACAGCTCAGCACTCAATGAAAAAACAAATACACTTCTACATACATGTGTAGCATATGAAAATTAAACAATTTACGTTTAAAAATTCTGTTTAACGATTAAATTTTACAAAAGAAATAAGCTTTGCTTAAAAAAAAAACTTTGATCGTGTTTTCGGTCTTCATCTCATTTGGGTGCCGGTTGAAGAAATTTAGGTCCATGCACATTAATGAATGATGTGTGCTGGTGTTACTGCATCACTCCAGTCTAAAGTCATGGATATTCCTTAGGTTGTAGGATTGAACATCGCCGACTTTTATAATATTTGACGCCAAGCTCTCGGGCAGCATTCTGTTTTTTATCTTAAAAATAAATAACAATAACATCAATCTCTGCTTCACGTTCATCCAATTCAGGACATCTAGCATGTGTTGTATTGCACTATTGCACGCATTGCTTTATTCTGTAGTCTCTGGAGTCTATCCGATGTTTCTTGTTGACTAGCATATATGAGGGTTGAACAATAGTTATAATGCGGTAGGATAATTGCATTACATATTAATATTGCACATTGTAGTGTTCACGATGACCGTATTATAGTGATATAGCCCACTTTCTTTGCTTTCTTTCCACGTACATTGTTGTGCAAAACAAACGCAAGAAATTTAGTTCGCACATAGTAATGTAAATATTTTTTTTCCATACACAAAACAAAAACAATAGTATTTTTATTTTACTTTCAAAAGCAATGAATAGTATAACAAATAAATGTAATTCATGGCTCTGTGCAAAACTAACGCAACAATGTCATGAATTTCCAAAAGCAAGGCAAAAATTCTGGCGGTAGATTTCCAAGATCTCTTATATTTTCAATTGCGCATAAGGAAGTGAATTGTTCATCAGTCCAAAGGATACTTTTGTTGTGTGTGGAGTATCAATATCAAGTAATTATTTTTAAAATGGGGAGAGCCATATTTCTATTTCATACATGATACAAACCGATCTACTATATCTCGATTAATTAAAAAAATATAAAACAAGGAAATTTTAAACACAGTACATTTGGGTGGTAGACCCCAGAAACTTTTGGAGAGGATCGATAGAAGAATTTGTGATTTAGTTTAAAAAAATCCTTTCGTGTCTTCCGAAAAAATTGTGACATCACTTAATTAAAGTTTCCATCCAAGTACGGTTCGAAGAAGAGCTTTGGAAAATGATTTGAAAAGTAACAGGCTTTATATCCTTTTTCAAATAATGGTATCACTTCATCAGCGTTTACATTGAACTCAGAAAAAATACCACGTGCAACACTTTTATTATAAATAAAACATTAAACATCAGTGATGTTTAAAGCCTTTTTTTGTGTACGTTTAATTGTGTACAATTCGAAAGACGATATGGGATCAAAAAATAAACTTTTGGAAAGAGACTCTTCATAAGGTAGACAGTTACAACCTGGACCGGAGACTATTTTAGCTCCTATGGTGGGAAAGAAACAATTGAGTTTTTCTGCTTAAAGCCAGTCAAAATTTGATGATTTGGGTTGATTTCTTTTTTATATAGTACCTCTAACAAGATCCCACTCTTCTTTAGCATTTTGAGGCCCAGGTACAAACTTTAGCCAGCGCGCCCTCTCATTTCTTTGCTTTCTTTCAACGTGCATTGTTGTGCAAAACAAACGCAACAAATTTAGTTCGCACATAGTAATGTAAATAATTTTTTTCCATACACAAAACAAAAACATAAAAATATTTTTATTTTACTTTCAAAAGCAATGAATAGTATAACAAATAAACGTAATTCATGGCACTGTGCAAAACTAACGCAACAATGTCATGAATTTCCAAAAGCAAGGCAAAAATGCTGGCGGTAGATTTCCAAGATCTCTTATATTCTCAATTGCGCATAAGGAAGTGAATTGTTGATCAGTCCAAAGGATACTTTTGTTGTGTGTGGAGTATCAATATCAAGTAATTATTTTTAAAATGGGGAGAGCCATATGTCTATTTCATACATGATACAAACCGATCTACTATATCTCGATTAATTAAAAAAATATAAAACACAGTACATTTGGGTGGTCGACCCCAGAAAACTTTGGAGAGGATCGATAAAAGAATTTGTGATTTAGTTTAAAAAAAATCCTTTTGTGTCTTCCGAAAAAATTGTGCCATCACTTAATTAAAGTTTCCATCCAAGTACGGTTCAAAGAAGAGCTTTGGAAAATGATTTGAAAAGTTTAAAGCCTGTAACTTTTCAAATCATTTTCCAAAGCTCTTCTTTGAACCTTTTTCAAATAATGGTATCAATTCATCAGCATTTAAATATTCAGAAAAAATACCACGCACAACACTTTTATTATAAATAAAACATTAAACATTGGTGATGTTTAAAGCCTTTTTTTTTTGTGTACGTTTAATTGTGTACAATTCGAAAGACGATATGGGATCAAAAAATAAACTTTTGGAAAAAGACTCTTCATAAGGTAGACAGTTACAACCTGGACCGAAGACTATTTTAGCTCCTATGGCGGGAAAGAAACAATTGAGTTTTTCTGCTTGAAGTCAGTTAAAATTTGATGATCTGGGTTGATTTGTTTATTATACCTCTAACAAGATCCCACTCTTCTTTAGCATTTTGAAGCCCAGGTACAAACTTTAGCCAGTGCGCCCTCCATGATCCCACTGATCAAAGCCAGAAACTTGCCTGATACCAAGATCACCATATCATCCGCGTTGCCTACTACTTTTACCCCATCTCTGTCTAGTTTTCTTTGTGTGTTGTTCATGACACTAAGCCAGAGAAGAGGTGAGATGACCTTGCCCTAAGGTGTACCCCTGCCAGCGAATTTGATTATATGATTCGCAGGATTTAATTGGACTTTAGTATGATATACATATATACTTGAACGTTTTTGGAAGATACTGTCAGCGTCATGCACACCAGAGCCAATGACATATCATCTACACAAACCACTATTTTTGAGAATACGGTCTAAGAATTCCAACAGCCGATAAAGTTACCACTACAACAACGCAGCGCATCAGTCAAACTACTATTGCTGCTCGACCAACCATTTATTTGATCTCAATGGCATATGGTGACTGGACCAGATTCGAAAAACCACTGCAATTTAACGTATTCTATATATCTTTCATTCTTGTACTTGATGTCAACTTTGTGTTTTTTCAAGTGGGGTGAAGTGATAAGTATGGAGTGAACGTTCTATCCAACAGGTGGTCTAACATGCTTGATTGACTACAATATATTTTGATATTGTTGAAATTTGAAAATATAAACAAGTGCTTGTGATTTAAGCCAGATTTTTATGAACTGTATTGGTACTTCCTTCCTAAATTAAAGCTTCTCAGATCAAAAGTCAAAAAAATTATTCATTTGCAAAAATCAAGCGAAGTAGAAGGGAATGCGTAATTGGGAATGCAAAGAAAAAATAATTTTGGACGCTTCTTTAACCACTCTTAGGCCAAATAATTTTCCAATTTTACAAATTTTCATTTGATCATCATCAAAAGCTGATAAGATCCAAACGCGGCTTCACTTATTATTATAATTTTTAAGCTCTCGTAATTTCCAACATTAATGATATAAAATTCATTACATTTATTTCATGACCTGTTCAAAATATGACATCTGTATCCTTAATGATCTGCTTGATAAATGGAGTAACATTATATTTTTTTCCTTGTAGATTCGGAACTTTTGGCTTTCTTACCGAATGTGGAGCGGAAAAAAAGGTATCTAAATACAGTTCAGTTGCTGCAACTGTTTCAGTTGGAAGACCTATGGGAGTGTTCTTAAAATTCAAGTAACTTAATTCTTATTTCTTTGAATACGAATAATTAGTATTTTAATTTTTTTTGCAATAGACTAATTCGTTCCAGCCAATCATATGTTTTCCCGATACATTTGAGTGATGAAATTGTTCCTGCTGCCGTCTTTTATGCCGCGATAACACCCATTGTTGTGTGGTTCTTAGTAAAAAAAACCGTGATTGATCCGATGAATCAGGAAATGAAACATATTGAAATGGAAAAAACGCGCAAAAATAATCAACAAAGAGTAGCAATTAAGAAAGAGGAAGCACTGGCTGCTTTGGACTTAATGATGCACACCTATGAGAGAATTGTTTTAGAAGAAAATGAGAGACAAGGACTTATTATTCTTAAAGCACTTTATGGACCATCGGAACAGGATGATGTGAAAACAAATTCAATTGACGTAACGATTCCAGTTCAGTGCTTAGTTAACTCCAGTGCATTGCTTTTATATAATTCCACAAAGGTACACAAAATTCATGACTATATAAAAATCGTAAAAATAAACACATTTTTGTTTTAGAGTGAGCTTCCTGGTTTCTATGATCCTTGTATCGGCCAAGACAAACAATTGTATATTGAATATTCTTACCAAAATCAACAACATTCTATCTCGATTAAGGACACGGATGCAGTCAGATTACCCTTAAGAGAATAATGTAAATACAAACAGATTGGCCTTTATAAACACAAAATTTGATTGATGTTTGAATTTTTACTTTGTAAAGCCTTAGACACAAATAAAGTGTGACTCAGCCTCGTTCCCTTGTGTCGCGATTTAGAACTTTCATAGAAATGTCATATCTCGCCGCCGCGGCCGTCGGATCGCCGAAATTAGCATGTTTGACCTCAACAGAGTTGAGAAAATCCAAATGCATCAACTCACAGTTCAAACAATGGAAAAGCGCATCTGACTGGACAAGTTAAACATTAGTAGCATATTGATGTTACGATTACCATCTTCGGTCTTCCTCCTTTTCGCCCATTCTTACGCCGTGTTTATTCAAGATTTAGAATGATACTCTTTTATTAAATCTAACGTCCCTCTTACATCAATTAATGTTGTTTCAATTTTGAATGTTCTCGTTGTTAAGAAAGAATTGCATAATCCGTTCCCGATTCATATGTACATAAGTTGATCTAAATTCCTCTTTGTGATGTTTTAACGATTGCTGTTTACCATTACCATTCCTGTACTTTCCCAATGTGCTGTTAACATTTTTTTATAAGTTTTTATTAAAGCCAAACCTAGTTATTCTCGAAACGACCAATTTCATATTCATGAACTATGGGGATTCAAAGTCGGGTAATATGTAAAGGGTGTTTTTTTTAGAGGTAAACGAATTCAATATGAAATAAAACACTCGAATCTATGATATTAGCCCTCCGTTACTGTTTAGAACTGGGGCCGTATATCAGCAATAACATCAAATCGTCCAACGTCTCAGGTTTATCGACATACCACCAAAGAAAGTAATCTAAAGGTGTGATATCACAGGATTGTGGAGACCAGTCAACAGTTCCATTAAGCCAAATTATGCGCTCAGCGAATGTTTCCCGCAATAAATTGACAGTGTTGCGCGCCGTGTGGTATGTTTCGTCCATGCCATTCAGCCAAGGAACATGGAAGTCAGAAATCATGTTTCTATTCCGCTTTCCATTGACGACGGCCCGATGCTTCCATCAGTGTACGTGATGCGAAACCCATTCATTGCGTTCCGAATAACTTGCTCAGATCGACGATTATGTCGGCTATAAATGGATGTAGCGCACGATAAGTTTGGCCAACCGAACCTTGGTTTTCAAAATATGTTTGCACAATTTGCACGCGTTGTTCTGGCCTTAATCTATTCATCTTAAATTGCCAAAACCACAAATCAAATTTCAACTGCAAAATTAAAAATCAAACCTCTTAGAAATCGGTCCTATCAACGTCTACATTCTGAGAAATCTCCGTATTTTATTCATGATTTTTTTGCTTGGTTGTTACATTTGATGCTTGCGCATGCTTAAATTTGGCTTGAGCATGCCTAATTTTTTCCCAACATTTTTAGAAAATACTTCTTATGAGCTAGTGGTTTCTGAACCTTTCAAATTTAGCGTTCAACTCGCTGAATTCGCTCAAATGTTGAACTTTCGCTTCGCTGAGACGTTTATGAACAGCTGTTTGACGTTGTTAGTGATGTCGTTGTCAGATTGTCTGAGCAAGATCCTCTTGGCCTGAAAGCCGGTTTATTGCTGATTGCCTATAGTGGGTGGTGTTTTTTTTTGTTCTAAATTTTTAATATAATGCCTGGCCACACGAGCATGGAATTGAAAGGCATGTCGGGCACCGAAAGTAATTTTCAGAAGATGACTTTGAGCCTGTTTAGACGATTACTTTTAAGTGCCCCATGACGAGAGTTTGATGGTGAGAGGAGTGAGCGGTAAGGGAAAACGGCAGTCACGAAGAATATATAAAAATCGGACGTTCCACACCCGAAATGTTCCGTTTCTATTCCAATTTGTCATTATATTTCGATCGCGGATTGGATTGGAGTATGGACATCATAATTGGTTCGGTTGTGAGGTGAGGATCGTGAGTTCAAATGTGTATTCGGACGAGAGAAAATATAAACGCTCCATTTCACTCATTCCACCCCTTTTCCTTTGCAAAGTAGTGCAGCAGTGAGCACTTCAGTGTGTAGACACTTCATGACTGCTCACTATGTACTCAAAAGTAATTGTCTTAATAGGCTCAAAGTTATCTTCAGAAGATGAATTCGACTGAACATGAATGTTTCGTTTCCAAACCATGCCGATTTCGAGGTAAATTCTAACTTTGCAACTGCCGCTATGAGGGAAAGTCCTCTTCATATTGCTGTTACTTACGTGCCAAAATTATGGTGCCTTCAGAATTTAATCCTTTCTCTTATTTCTTTCCTTATTTGTTGTCTGTTTTTCGTTTTGAGCTGCACAAAAAAAAAAATATAGCACCGGGTGCAAGAGGCATTCTTTTCGCTGTTAAAAAACAAATGTTTCGTTTCAGATTTCACTGTTCCTCTATCGGTCAAAAGTACTTTCATTCACATTACGCATTTTTTCAATCCCATGCTCGTGTGGCCTGGCATGAAGTGGCTACCCACAAACAATTCGCTCCAGATATATAATATTTGTAACTTTGAGTAATAACGATGCATGATCTTTTCGGATTTAAAACAGAGAAACTAAAGAAAACGATGAATTTTGTTCGAAATAATTTTGTTGTTATTAATTCTTACAATTTTTCATTATAAATAGATAAAAACTAGAAGAGCCTCGTATTTTCAGATTGTATATTATCAAATATTGACACTTATTGTGCGCCAGATTGCAGCCTATATAAGTTAAAGTACATCCCACGCATCTGTATGAGTTCATGGTGAGTGCCCATTTCACTAACTTTTCCCGCTTCTATCACATAGATTTTGTCAGAGTCAACAATTGTAGACAATCTGTGAGCTATGCTTATGGTTGTTCGACCCTCGCTTGCAACTTCCAAAGCATCTTGCACTACCTATATTTCATGCAAACAAAAATAAAAACGCAAACAAATAAAATAAGTAAATGAGTATGAGTTTCTCGCAAAAAATGTTGTCTCGTATACCTTTTCACTCTCAGCATCAAGCGCTGAAGTTGCTTCATCCAGCAGGAGTATTCTTGGATTACGAATAAGTGCACGAGCAATGGCAACACGCTGTTTTTGTCCACCCGAAAGCTGAGTTCCTTTTTCCCCCAATCGTGTTTCGTAGCCCTATAAATTGCGAATGTTATTGAACATAAAACTAGCAATTATCAACTATGTATGTTACCAGTGGAAGGGTTGCGATAAAACTGTGAATGTTGGCTTTTTGGGCAGCTTCAATTATTTCTGCTTCTGTCACAATTTTAGAATTATCACCGTATGCAATGTTTTCCGCAATCGTTCTATCAAAGAGTATAGGCTCTTGTGAAACAATGCCAAGTTGTCGCCGAAGATTGCTTATCGTGATAGAACGAATGTCTTCCTTGTCAATAGAAACCTCTCCATCATTAACATCATAGAATCGTTGCAAGAGTTGAATACATGTCGACTTTCCACAACCTGAAGGGCCAACAAGTGCCACTTTTTTCCCCCTCATAACCTCCAAATTAAGCCCTGTAAGAACGGTGATTTCTTTTCTTGATGGGTAGCTGAATTTGACCTCATCGAAAAGGACATTGCCCTTTGACTTCCAATGAGCTTTGTTGGCTTCTGGAGAGTCTACTATAGTAGGTTTCCGTTCTAATAATGTGAATATTTTTTCTGCTGCACTCACTCCCTTCTGGAAATTTGGAGCAAAGGCCAAGGCATTGGCTATCGAAAATGTTCCCATAATTAAGGCCTGTGAAACCCTAATCAAATATGATAATTTTTTAACTTAATAACTTGTTTGATTTGTAAGGTTTAAAGTTTTACTTAAAAACATTTCCGAATGGCATTCCATTGTTAACAATGCAATAGCCTCCATAAAACATGGTCGCAGCATACGCAAAGAACATGAGCGACCTAGCTAATCCATAAACAAGTCCACGGTAATGTGTGTTACGCTTTGCTTGCTTTTTTTGGGAAGTCAAAACATTAGTAAGCAACGACAATAGAAATATCAATCAATACACTTACATTACATGCTGGAAGGAGAGTCTCCATGAACTGTGTGTTAAACATATCTTCACGTCCCAATGATACTACAGTTCTAACATTCGAAACGACTTCCACTGCAAGCTATAAAGAAAAATTTCTTATGTAAAATTTTTCAAAATGAATTAGGCTGGGCGCTCACTTGGCAACTTTCGTTGCGCAACGAAAAGTTCCTCAGAAAAAGTGCATTGGCTTATATGGTAGAGCGCTCACTAGGCAACGCAATTTGAGAGCAATTTTTCGTTGCCAAACATCGGCAACTTTTGAGCAACGCAATCGTTGCTCAAAAGTTGCTCCCTTAGAAAAATGTTTTCGACCGCCCACTAGGCAATTAGTTGCCCGGCAACTTCCTGTTTTTTATTTATTTTGACACACGGTCGGGGTAGGTTGTGCGCTGAAAAATGTGTGCGATACTTATTGATGAAAATACTTTGATCGATAAAGTGGAAAAAAGGCCGTGCTTGTTAAATAAACATTTAAAAGATCAGAAAAAGGCTTTGAAATTTTCCTTTTTCCTTTCTTTCACAATATATAGGATGCACCCAGTATTTTTTTTGTTTCTTGTCTTTTTTTTCTCAGTAGTATCAATAATGCACAAACAATAAAAGTTTGTTCGAAATCCATAGTTATTGCAATTTGCACACATTGCTGGCAACTAGTTGCTTAATGAGCGCTGTATAAGCATAAGTTGCTTGGCAATAGTTGCCGGCAACGGCGGCAACTTTTCGTTGCGCAACGAAAAGTTGCCAAGTGAGCGCCCAGCCTTACAAACAAATCCTACCTTTGTACAATTTTCCATGGTCTTGGCAGTGCCCATATTTTCCTGTGCCATGACTTTCCTCTGAAGGTACGTCGCTACCAGAATGAAAGGAGTGAATGCCAAACCTACAAGCCCCAAACTCCATTCATAGTACATGGCAAGCCCCACTGAGAGTAACAAAGTTGCAATTGATTGCAAAACAGTTCCAATTCTTTGACCAGTAGCCTAAGAAATATTGTTATGTTAAATATCATTTGATTGCTCAATGTTTCACTACATACACCCTGAACTGCGGATGCGTCACCTGATAATCTGGCACACAGGCTGCCAGTTCCATTTGCTCGGTCGTCAAACCAACCCACTTCTTGTTTGAGCATTGTTTCGAACAGTAACCCACGCAGTCTTTCAGTCAGCAACTCTCCAGCAATTCCAAATGTGTATATCTTAAACAAAATGAAGGTTTAATTTATCAAATAAAATTGGAAATAATTAAATGAAGCACCTGTAAAAACGTTGCCAATCCAATAACTATGCCGCAAATAACGAAATATAAACTATATTTGTTAGTGTTCTCTCGAATATAGGTTGGATCTTCTGCAGCAAGCACTTGTAATATTTCTCCAAAGATTATGGCGAACAATGGCATACCAAACCCTATGAGCACAGATGAAATTGATCCTGCCAAAACGTGCGGCCACTCAGTTTTATTTAGTTTCATTATTGATAAAAGTGAATAGCTTTTTTCTGTTTCTCCGGCATCTTTAAGTGGCTAAGAAGAAATGTTGATATTTTTATAGGTTGGTATCTTGATTTGTTCATGTATCAGATATTGCTTACTTCATCTTCTTTCAATGTTGCAATATGAGTTTCATCTTCGTCTAGTGCAAATGCATCTGCCTTGGTTGGAATGCTAGGACTCAATGCTAATAAGAGCAGAAGAAAACTTAGACAATTTTATATGAACTCAACAAAAGAAAATATGCCAACATCTAATAAATTAAGATCTCTTTCCTCTGAAAAAAATGACCACTCACCTAAATTTTCATCACCCAGTTGTGTCGTCACTAAATTAAAATAATGTCCACTTAGGCTCATCAACTCAGAGTGGGTTCCACTTTCAACGACTTGGCCTTTGTCGATTACCATAATTTTGTCTGCTCGTCTAATTGTCGATAGACGATGTGCAACTATAATTGTTGTTCGTCCCTCACTTGCCTTAAACAATCCAAAACATCAAGAGAAAAGAAAAACCAAAGAGATTAAAAAATACAAACCTTTTCAAGAGCCGCTTGTACTTTTGATTCACTCGCTGTGTCAAGAGCCGAGGTGGCTTCATCTAAAAGTAGAATTTCTGGATTACGAATTAACGCTCTCGCGATAGCGATTCTCTGTTTTTGGCCACCCGATAACTGCGCTCCTCTTTCACCAACGAGAGTCTCGTAACCCTACCAAAACGTTTAGATGTGTGTAACGTAAATATTTAATTATGAAAATAAAGTTATACTTTTGGTAGTTTCTTTATAAACACGTGTGCATTCGATGCTTTAGCAGCATCTATTATCTCAGCCCTTGTTGCGTTTTCCTTACCATACCGGATATTTTCATAAATTGTTGTTCCGAAAAGGACCGGCTCCTGCCCTACGACACCGATTCGCTCCCGCAAAAATCGAATATCATATTCCTTTATATCGAGTTTGTTGAAACTTATTGTTCCCCCATTTGGATCATAAAATCTTTGTAAAAGTTGGATGCAAGTAGATTTTCCACAGCCAGATGGGCCTACTAGAGCAACTGTTTCGCCCTTTTTGATCTTGATGTTTAGTTTACGAAGAATCTGTAACGAAATACGCTTGAACCATGACAGCGCTGCAAACTTATCATTATACAATACTTCAATATCTGGTCGCGTCGGATACTGGAACTGAACATCTTTAAATTCTATTTCATCCAAATGACCTTTGGGTTCAATCCCCCTTGGTATAATGGGATTTATCACAGGCTTTTGTTCTATAAGTTTGAATATCTTTGCGCAAGCACCCTTTGCTATCCCAAATGCCTCAAAATAGGGTGAAGCCATGCCTATATTCATTGAACCCATCATCACAGCAAAAAATACCTGAAAGACGGAAATCATATTTATAACTGGCTCCAAATGAACTCCGATATATTTACCGTAATCATTGTTCCTGGGGTATAGTTCACGTAAGTTTCATTACCTTCATTGGCTTTAATTACTAACCCTACACCATACCAGAAGGCCAGAGCGTACGAAGCATAAATAAAGAACCACAAAAGTCCAAATCCAATCCCACTGAAAAATCCTCTTTTTATGTTAATTTTTCTCGCATCAACAATATTTGTTTTGTATGCAGCAACTTCCTTGGCTTCGCCTTCAAATGCTTTAACTGTTCGGATCCCACTCAGAGCCTCTTCTGCTATATTTCCTCCTTTCGCATAGACATTTAACTCTTCTTTTGACAGTCTTGAAGTTACCTTAACAATGATGTACATAGGAATGCAGATAAAATCTTCAAAATAACAAATTTAACTTACCAGAGCTACTAAGGACAAGGCAATCAATGTAACAGGAAGGCTTGTGAGACATACCAACGCTAGTTGCCAACCTTTTATGAATGCCAGAACCAATGAAGCTATAAATGCTACAATAAAGTGTATGACCATCACAACCTTTTCCCCTAAGCCATCTTCCATTTTTGTTAAATCCCTTAAAAAATAAATAAAAAAAATTAACAGAATTTCTTTTAAGCGTGATGAATATGTTTATGTAAATAAATAACCTTTAATTGTTTTTTAATATCTCATAAATAAAGACACATTGTTTTTGGATTTGACTAAAAATTAATAAGCTTCGAATATTGGAAAACATAGTTGAGCTTAATTATGCGAAATATCGTAAAAAATTTAATTTCTTTTTATTAATTTGGACTTTTTAATTTCTCAAAAGTTATTAATTAAAACAGCTTGAGTCGAACACCAAAATAAAGGATGTAATCTTGGCTTTAGAAAAAGCTATATAACATTAAAACCAATTTGTCAGAAACGGTGAGAGTAAAACTCCTTCCCCCCTTCAATATGATTTTGTTTTCTTTCAGTGACTTAACCTGATCGATAAAGGTATATTCTTTATGCAAAACACTCTGATTAAATATCAGGTTGACAATTAAGTAATTCCGATTTTTTTATAGAAAATAAAACACAATTTTTTCATGGAACGAAATAACTTTAGTCTGTAATGTATTGACCATTTTGAGCAATGACCTTTTGCCATTGGAACCAGGTACGATTTGACATCATCATTATTATCGAAATTTTTACCATTCAAGGAGTTATGCAAAAATCGAAATAAAAAGTAATCAGATGGTGCAAGGTCAGGACTATATGGTGAATGTGGCAAAACATCCCAACCAAGCTCCAAAAATTTTTGCGAGTGACCAAAGATGTATGTGGCCTTGCATTGTCATGATGGAATACAACATCTTTCGACTTGTCAACTGAATTGCTCAATTTTGTTAGTTGTTCAAATTAGACATCTGAATTGTTCGTTCGGTTGAGTGGCAAAAGTTCAAAGTAGACAATTCCTTTTTTATTAAAGTTGCCCCGTAGGAATATTTGTGTTTTCGCAATTTAAAATCATGTAAAAAACAACACTTTCCTTTCGAAATAACCTAAGGTGCCTTCATTCGACTATGGCGACTAGCGTTCTGACCAAGACGTGTGCACTTTCTTGTTGACAATATATGCTTCTTTTTGCCCTCGTATGCCAAACCCATCTTTGAGTTTTGTCTAAACACTCATAAACCCACTGATGACATCAAGCTACGTTCCTTATAATATCAATATCTTCGGCGTATGCGAGTTATTGACTTTTTAAAGATGGTGCCTCTAGTGTTGATTAACTTTTGCACTACTGTTCCAAGCATGATGTTGAAGAAATCGCATGACAATGCCTTACTTTATCTAAAACGTTTTTTGACATCATGTGGGTCGGTGACGTCTTTGTCGACTATAATGGAGCAGCAAAACAACGAGCTTGGTAGAGATGCTAAACCTGGACATGGCTTCACACATCTCGTCTCTGGGGACGAAACAGAAACCAAAACCAACCTTGAAGTTGATGAAAAGTTGGTTTGTGCCGCTTTAGTTTATTCCAAAATCTACCGTAATGTTAATATTTGGTCTATGATGGACTTTTCTACTCGAAAGCCACATTGATATGGACCTATCAGGTTGCTTACGAACGGTTGAGGAGATTGATACCTCTATAATTAGACCAGCTTAGATTATATCTTTTCTGCAAGATTGGGCAAACAATACTGATTTTTCATTCATCTTTCATGCTTTCTTGTGTCATAGCCTCCGCTAAACAGCTAAAGTGGTTTTATGAGACTTAGATTTCGTGTATGTCAGGTCGCGAAGAAGCTATTGTCGGTTTGAGTCGTCTTCATCGAATGGGTGCTAGTCGGCAGAATTTGATTCATCATCGCCGTTATAAAGTCTGCACAAGTGGTTCTTCTATGTCCTCAGCATTGACTGCTATTCTTCTGCTATAAGATGTGTCAAATTTTGAGTTGCGAAAATCGAACTGATGAACGGCAGTGTATGGCACGAGTACGATAACTTGGGCGCCAAGAATTGATAACGGTTTTTTGTTGAAGGGTCAAAAACAATTTTTTACTGTGGGAGGGGGGGGGGGGGTCTATCTCGCACCGTTAAGGAGGTAGGGGCAATTTAAAAAAAATTACTTAAAATGAAAAAAACAAAAAAAAAAACACTTACAATAAAGTACTATACCGGCTTTGAAAGCCAGAAACATGTTCTTTAAACCAGAGCTTAAAATAAATAGTTAACTTTTATAGTTTTTGAAAAATTCGCATGCAAACTCAAAATTTTGATAAAAAAAATTAAAAAAATAATTTTAGACCAATTTTTTTCAAAATTGTGAAATGAAGTGCTAAATTTGCTTTTTGTATTCAATGCTTGTATCAATTCTGAATAGAATACAAAACAGGAATGGTTTTATGTCTTCTAGTTTAGCCCAAGTTATCGTACTCTCCCCCAGTGTACTATATATTTTTATACATAATTTTATTTGGTAAGGAAGTTGACTAAATTTAATTGACTTTGAACTTTTTTTTTTGGACAGTTTTTTCATCATAAAATTTAAACCATCCTGTCAAATTTAACCAAAGGCTTTTCAGTTGATCTTTATGCACACACGCTTCGAATGAAACCAATTTAACTAAAGTTCTATTTAAAAATTATTAATTGGATCAGTTAATAATAAATAAATAAATAAATGGACATTTAATATAAAAACAAACAAAAAATGAATAAATGCATAAATAAATAAATCAATAAATAAGTAAATAAATACATATGTCAAAACTTAAAGTAAAAAAAAAGTTGTTACAATAACAAACAGATTTAATAGTACTATTAAAATAAATACATGCATTGATAAACAACATAAGCTTATTTAAACATCATGTGCTATAAATTAACAATTTCATTTATGAGAGCATGACCTTTGATCGGATTGATGTGAATTTCCACATCTGATAAGAAAAGTCTCCTTGAGTTTTCTTATTCTGTCGGAGATCAATCCAACATTGGCCCTTTTGTGCAGATTGAAAGTGGAGTGGTGCCACGGAGACTGATAGCTTGATGTGTTCTCGAATAAGGCTGTACAAATGAATCCGTACAAACGAACGTACGAACGTACACACACACCGACTTCTTTATAAAAATAATGGAATAGGTTTCGCCAAAAAATCGGCCGAAACTGCGGAGGCGCCGAAACTCAGTCTTCTACAAGGCACACAGCAATTTGGCCCATTGTGGTACCACCAGGGTAATGTGGATGAACGTATCTACCTGTCTTGCGGAGTAAGTAAGTATTGAGAGGTTTTCTTCCCGGACGGTGAAGAAGGAGAAGGTGGAGAGAACTAGTTTGCTTCTCAAATGAACTGAGCGAGGTCATTTGGGTTTGCTTTAGCAAGTCGGGGCAAAGCAAAGCGGACATTCATTGAGGAGATTTAGTAGCTTTCTGGTTCTCTGTTTGTTAAGGAGTTTCCAGCTTTGTCTGGTGATGTTACAAGATGGTACATTGTACCTTCACAGGCAAGCTCATTTGCTTTGCAGTTTCCGTGGATTTCCCTATGTCCTGTAAAGGTGAACCTTAAAAAAGTCCGCTATCTCCTTAAGGGATACCCGGCGTTCCTTGACAAGCTTAGATGTAGATTTAATGGCAGCAGCCCGGGGCAGTCTATATTTCCAGTAATGTTACTTTGCAACAGCGATCTTGCGATCGTGATAAAACATGGAAGCAGAGTTCTAGGCTATTAATACTCAAAAAGATAAACTTCCAGTTTTCGTTCCAATTTTGTCCCATCGGTTGTTATCGTGATGGAGCCGGCCGATATCGAAAAATTTGTTTTTGAGATTCCAATTTGTCTAATAAAGGTTCGGTTTCGGTCGAAACTTAGACCGATGCCGAATGTTCGGTTACGGTTTCGGCTGAAAATCATGTTTTGATCGGACACTATCATGCTCTTATTGTGGTCCTATACCTGTAGCCGGATTCGAATCCTGGAGACGGCTAATCAGAATACATATTCTATTCAGTTTGATTTCTTAATAGTTACTTGTGTGTTTATGTTTTTTATGTTTTTTGCTGACTACGACTAGGTTGTAAATGCTTCAACTTTATTTTTTATTTGGTTCAGAGCTCTACAGCAATTTTTCGAGTTTACTCAGTAAAATCTTTTCATATATAGCGCACGGTATGAAAAATTGATGGGGAAAATTGAAAGGTCACATTTTACGCCAATTTGTGAAGTGGGAATGATTTAATGTTACATTTTTTTATTATTTCTGTAGAAAGATAGTAAAGTTTTCTATTTCACATTTCCAAGTTCTGTCAATTCTCAAGAATCGAAAAATGATTCAATATTGTTAATATTGTTAGATATGGAAGGAATATATACATTTTAAAAGACTCGTTTTTTGAAGTTTTTTTGTTATAAGGAGTTAACTCTATTCACGTGTCGGCACAATTTTATTTATATTTTTATAGTTTTCTTAATCGGCAGAGACAAATACAAGTGGCTGAATTTTGTCAAACGCTCCACCAGTTGAAAGTTATTGTGCTTGTCCAGTTACCAGTTTGTCTTAAACGAACATTATTTTGATGTTCTTTAGATTTAAAGATTCAAAAATGCGCATACGATAAAAAATTGTTTAGGACATTATTACAATTTTGAGTTTTCTTTATATCTGCATCATTTCTGCATGAAATATTCAAATTTTGCAATGCTTCAGAAAAGTATAAAGGATTGGAACTACTGGTTCTACATATGTTCATATTAAACAAAAAAAAACTTACTCGTTCATTCGACTGGCGACCTCGCCGCTCTGATTGAAATCGTACCATTCCATATCTTGATGTAGTACCGATTTGAAAAATTTTCCTCGGATTGTGTATATCTGTAAGAATGTATAAATTATTTATCTCCTGAGAAGAAAATACATTTTAAACTTACTTGTGACTGAGCTGCGTAGTTAAATAATGCTATTGATAGGTAACTGCAAATTAACATCACTGCACCAATAATTGCATTTTGGCCAGCAAAGGTCTGAACTGCATCTAATAATGCATCGGTTTCTGCACTTTTTGGATTCTGTTGACTTGCTAGATATTCACCATATGCAATCATAGCCTATTACAAATAAAAAACAAAGAATCAATTAGTTATAGGGTTTCACTCCTGTACAAACATCTAAATATATTAAAATCAATTTCTGTTTGTTTGTCTTGCTAAAACTCGAGAACGGCTGCGCCGATTTTGGTTTTGAAATGTTTGTCGTAATCAGGAGAAGGTTTTAACGGTGAGAAAATATTGAAAAAAAAATTGCGAGGAAGGTAGTAAAAACGACACAATATCTATTTTAATGGAATAATAAAAAAAAATATCTGATTGTGAGTTGCTTGTCGATTGAAATTGCAATTAATTCCAAAATTTCAGCTGAGATTCCCGATGAAACAGTTGACCCAAAGTTGCATGCGGAAGTGACTAACAACACCTCACCCTATATGGTCGGCAGCAATTCAAGCGATACCCGAGAGACCTGATTGATGAAACCGTCACGGGAAGTGACGGTTACCTATTGTATAGTCGGTGAAGAGTTGCGGACGGTGGGCGATCAGTAGTAGTAGTGGAGTAGACCATTGTTGGATGCAGAAGTGACTAACAGCACGATACTTGGACCTTGCGGAGTTTTTAACAACACTTCACCCTATATGGTCGGCTGCAAGTGCTTCAAGCGATACCCGAGAAACCTGATTGTTGAAACCGTCATGGAAAGTGACGGTTACCCGTTGTATCGTCGGCGAAGTTACGGACGGTGGGCGATCAGTAGTAGTAGTGGGGTAGACCATTGTTGGATTGTGCCGGACTCGCCAATATTGTCCAAAACTTTTGAAACTCACATCAATGTGGAATATTGTAACTCCGTCAGGTTGAAATACATCCTTTTTTGTACAATTATCACCGTCCCGGCTATTCGAAGAAAAAATTACAGAGAAGACGTGGCAAAAATTCGGCAATGTCGTCCATGGACTCCCTCATGCTGAAGTTTTACCTCTGCTCTAAATGTTTCGCAGCAATAAACAAACGAATCTGAAAATTGTTTTCAAGATATAGGAGTACTCTTCTCCTCTTGAGATTGTAATATAATACAACATGATGGCTTCATCATCGCTCGATTCTTTCGAAGACATTTCACGCTCGGATTCCATGACGACACTGAATGAACTTGAGATTTTGATTGGCGATGAGTTTCCTCGTGTGTGGAGTCAAGTCACAGCTGAGTCCCTAACTGGTGTATAACTCGAGTCTTCAAACGGTTTAGTCTTTTTTTCCAGTAGCTCCGTCTACATTGGGCCTTAGTGTTATACTCGTGGTAACATTATCTGTATCATAGTTGCATTTCACTCCAAGCTGCCTTTGCTAAGATAAGAGTCTTATTTTGAATAAATACAATTGATGGCCAACCAATCCTTCTATTCTTTAAGCATGTCAAGATTTTTCCAGCGTCATTTGATATTTAACAACACGGCCGAGCATTTCGCAGCCAATCAATTTCGGGTTAATTCATTTCATTTGCCCGGAGTTGTTCTTGTTCTGGTTCTTTTTGGTTTGGTTAGAGAAGACAATAATTAGCTTAGAGTATTTTTAAACCTGTCGGATGAACGTTTTGTAACAGATTGTTAACTGTTCAAAACTTTAAAGCCTTTTCCCCACAACTCGCATTTTCAAAGTCGGTGGCCCTCATAACTTCAAAACTGCTTCACCGATTCTTTTGAAATTTTGAGCACTATTTCTGTACATAATTTACGACGTAAGCCTGCAGAGTTTTGTTTCCAAAAATATTAAAAAAACTTATTTTAAAATAATAAATTCAGATTATTCCGAAAAAGTAATATAAAAAAAAAAAATCGAAAAACCCTCCCAGCAGTACCTGGGGAAAAGTATTATCTAGCGAATGAACTTTGATTTTTTAATTTCAGATGATCCAGCACCAAGTTATGAGGGTCACCGCAATTCTACTATTTCCCGAGACGCGTCCGAACATTTGCTGACATTGTCATGTTTTTTAATATTTAATATATTATTTAATATAAAATTTTATACAATATTCTACAAATGTCTTACTTTAATGTACTATTAGTTAAATACAGAGATTTTTACTGTGTCGTCACAAAAAATTCACAAAAGCCCGCATTTTTTCGTACTAAATAATCCTCTGTTATCATCTGTTTCTTACAGTCGCTATCTGGTGACATTGGTGTTTTTTTAGTGTAATTTTCATTTACTTTGATTTAATATTGAAAGCCGAATTAGCTTGTATAGCTCAATATTCTTAGCTAACTTATTGCCCCTACATGGGCACTTTAAGCTAAACTACTCACATAAACTATGTCTTTTAATTTAAGCTAACAATGCTGACTATAAACAAAGTTAATTTAATTTTTCAAAGTTTTTAAAACGAGTTAAAATAACCTAACCAACATTACCAACATTGTGACGCTGAGTACATGCAAGTTCATATGCACACATATATATCAACATATGCAAAATATATTTTTACTATTTAGTGTTCCCTACTTGCATATACACTTGTATCCTATTGTTTTGATAGAAAGTGCACCAACCAGATACAAAAATCATGTAACCTATTTTACTGATAAAGCACACGGTCGGTACAAAGATAGTACTGCCATACTTATACAAACTGGCATTCCTCATTCGTATCCAACTCATCACATCAACTGGAACATTGACTTAAACTTTAAAACTAAGCCTTGCGAAGTCTGTTAAGATACAAAACAAAATGCCAATCTTTGCAAAATAATCTTGCACCCACCCACCCATTTTTCGACATTGCATGCATTGGAAAACACATGAACCGCTCCCGGAAAGGGATCATTTTTTCATAATCATTGAAATCAATGCTCCATATATGTCAGCTCCTCTATTTCACTCCCGATTTTCAGAAAACAAAGCTTACCGACTGAAGTTTACTAAACAAAAACAGGAGGCAGTACAGTTGACACGAATTTCAGTTAACACCAACAAAGAAGCTGCGAACTTAAAAAAACTAATTCGAACTGCTGTGTCAATATTTATTTCTTCAAAACATCCGGGGCGTTTACACGATATATCGAATAGATGAGTGTTGACATAAGACAGGCGTGAACGTCAAATCAAAGACAACTTAGTGCGAATAATGCAACCACTTCTGCTAGAGCCAAAGCATGGCTTAGTTCCTAGCAAGCCTTTACCATATCCTAGATTCTCATTCCCTCTGGACCAAAGAAAAACTTTCAATGGAAACTATGCACGACAAAAAATGCTATCATAAGGCACAACTCCATAACAATTTTTGCAGTACAGTTCAGATAACGATTTCTCGGCTTTAATTTTGCAAGAAAAATGTAATCTTAAATTTGAACCGCTATCAAACTATCCCACCTCAAGATCAGATAAACAAGCTCCAAAAATTCTTTCGGAATGGAATCCCTTAGAGGAATCAAAGGTTAAACACCTGGCCCAGATTAAGTTACACACAAGATGATAAAGAACCTACAAATAAATGTTCTATTCAGGTAAATTAACTGTACAATAATATATTTAAAAGAGGAATATTTTCCGCACGAATGGCAAAAAGGCATGAAGCCCAAATCTGACAATTATTCTAGTAGGTTAAGCCCAATCGCACTCCTTTCTGTTGTTACAAAAGTACTGGAAAAAAATTTAAAGGAAATATAGTATATTATAGTTTCTTCTTGAAAAACTTCTTCGAATGTGATAACACGGTTTAAGGCTTAATACTTACTTTGACACTTGGTTCTTCTGCCATTAGACAAACAACTTCTCGATTGGGGAATAAGACGACAGCTAGACTATATGAATAAGCTTTCATGTCTAATTGATGAATTATAGTAAGAGTTAACGGATACTTATCTCTAGACACGCTTATCGATAACGGTAATAACCAATTTCGACACCCTTATACACTTCTACACCTATATTAACTCTGTATTCACGAAACAAGAACACAATATCATACAAATTAAGGTTGGTAGGTAGGTAGGTAGGTACGTTAGAGTAATTCTCACAACTGAAATAGTTATGACCCACTTAGATCCCGTTTGGATCCATTGTGTTATCACTATCCGGTGATTGGTACACCGATTCCTCATTGGCCAGGGGGAATAACTGATACCTAAGAAATACCTGTTGGTATCCAAGTCGTGTCTTCAGCGATGCCGACTAAGTACTTTCCTGGCACACTTTAACTCGTTTTTGCGAGGGCTGGGTAGGTGAACAGATAGTGAAGTATGCTTTCTACTTCTTTCTCATACTTGCAGCTCCTGCAAATATCGTTGTAGGGGGCTCCTATTCCTATTGTGTGCGATTTCATGATACAGTGATCTGTGATAATTCCTACGACCTTACTGTCTTGTCTTTTTTGGATTAATGAGAAGCAAAATTTGCCTCGAAGTCCTGTGAGTATCTAGTTCCCACCATCTCTGATTGGTGATATTGATGGCATCTGAATTAAGCATGGTCCTGATTTATTGCTAGTGGCAAGCCCACTCCTTTTCTAGCTAGCTCTTCGACTTTTTCATTGCCTGGAATACTACTATGCCCAGGTACTTAGTATAGGGTAAGTTTCCATCGGACCGCTATCTCCCTGAGAGATAGGCGGCAAAGTTTTACCATCCTTGATTTGAATGATGGTGCGTCTCTAGATCTCGAGATAATCCGTCTATCGGATTCATTGATAGTAAGCGGGCAGCCTCTTGGATAGCAGTGGTTGGGTAATCGAAGGACAGAGAGAACAATATCTCCGGTGAGATCGCGGATACTCCGAGTCTTCGTTCGTCTTGGAACCGTCCGCATAAGCTTCCAGATTGGCAGCAATTCTGACTAAACAGCGATCAGTATTTTGAATCCAGTTCGAAGTCAAAAAAGGGCTATGTGTTCTGCTCCAGTGGTTAGACTCATTCAACATAATCGCTACCTTGATAGATATCAGTTTCTCATATATAGTATGTTCATTAGAAGCAGCTGTAGTATTATTTCCATAGCAGTTGAAGTTTTGGACCGAAGTGCGCCCGTGATGAATATACACACCGATCGATTATGCCTATCTTTTTCAGATTTGTTTTAATATTCAATGCTGGCTAGCATTCGAGGATACCGTAAGTTAAGTGTTCATCCAGTGCGTCGATTTCGATTTCAGTCCCAATTTGGGGCCGAGGATAAATTTAGACAACCTTGACATGACATTTTCATTGTGGCGTCTGAAGCAATTAATTAAATTCTGTCAATGGCCCTTGAGTGGTGCCAAGAATCAGGAGCAAGAATACCTATTTTCAAAATGGAAGCACTGCACATACATGGGTCGTAATAGGAGCTGCATAGAAACAACAATTTGATTCGGAAATACCAAAGTTCCTTTACTAGAAAAAGCTCGGGTCCTGTGTTTAACATGTACCAAAACATGTGAATGGCAAGCACGCGCTAAAATGATGGCTGATATTTCGATGATTGGAAGTTGAAGATCAATTTCCAAAAGTGCGAGACCATTCTGTTCATTCATCATTCAGGACTCCGTTGTCTGGGGCCCCTAGAAATACTAGAAAGAAATGGCGAATGAACTCTTTCGTTGGACACAACGGGCAGCCACTGGCGAATCGAAGTGTTGTTAGATACCTTGGGATCTGGGTAGATCAGTATCTGCATTTTAACAAACATAAAGATACTGCTCTAGCCCGAGCTTAAGCGGCCTTTGCCTCGACAAAGAGACTATTTCACAGCATTCAACTCGATGTAAAAGTTAAGGCCCTCATTCGGCCTGTTCTTGCCTATGGATGTCCCGTGTGGTTCAAGATTCGGGTTTTCGAGAGACGATGCTCTCTTATATATAACTCCAGAGTGTGAGTAAAAAAAAATTCCTCCTGAAGCGTTCCTCTATCTGGATAGAAAAGGTCTGGTTCAGGATAGATTATAGGATAATCCTCACCGCGGCCAGAAAAGCTGTGGATAGGCAATTAGCCCACCGGAGAATCTTAAATTTAGCAGGGCGGTATCAGACCTCGACCAAGCAGATGTCTTTTGGCAACATCGATACTATTGGTAGATGGGCGAAGGGTTTCTACCCTCTGTCGTCCTTTAATAATCTTTGGTGTCTTTATGGCAGTTATAAAGCATGTCCTGTCAGCCTTGGCTGGATTATATATTTAGACTTAAGGTTTTATAAGAACTAAGTATTTAGTAAATAATTAGTTTTATACATTATTTTAAGTTAGGTTAAGGTTTTACGGCTTTGTCGAACAAACCAAAGTAACCCTCTATAACCCCTTAATAGTCCAAGTCCTGCTTGCGCGGAGGCATTGACTTTGTCAAAAGCGGACGAAGTTAGTTTTGGCTACTTCTAGGAAAAATTCATCGGGCGATTTTCGGTCCCGTTTGCATAGATGGTGAGTGGAGGAGAAGATATAACAACGAACTGTACGAGCTGTTCAGTGACATCGACTCAGCCAGAAGAGTGAAGATCCAACGATTGAGATGACTAGGTCATATAATGCGGATGGAAACCAATGCTCCGACCTCGAAAGCCTTTTAACGCACTCCCAGTGGACGGCGCAACAGAGAAAGACCGCGAGTCAGGTGGCAAACGCAAGTGGAAAGGGACCTCAAGCAACTATGCTTGCGAAACTAGAGACAACTAGCTAAAGATCTAGCTTGCTGGAGACGATGGTTGGTTGAGGCTCAAGTCCACGCCAGACTGCAGCGTCACCTTAAGTAAGTAAGTAAGGTGTGATTATTGACTGTTGGTTTTGTTAACAAGTTATTTTAAATACAGATTTAATGGTTATTTATCGACTTAAAAACAAATAAGTTTTATTATAAGTTACATTATATACTTACATCAGCTAAATTTCCGAATATCAAGCTATTCAATGGTGTAGTTAGTCCAGTCGCAACGGCACATAAAGTTCCTATGATGTACATGGTTTTATCTTTCCAACTCGAGTACTTGTACTAAAGTTAAAACAAAAATAAAAATTAGTTTCTCTTTTTTTTAATAAATACATAAGTTTTTTTTTTAAATATATACGTTCATTCTTATGTATGTACAAATATTTATGTAAATGAAATTGAGTTCGTTTTGAATTTTCAATCCAATTTTGCTATCATGTTATTATTATTATTATTTAGGCCCGGAGTGCACCTCGGACTTTTTATTTAGCTTAATTCAAGCCCAAAACACTTAAAACTAAAACTTCAAAGTAAAAACTAAGAGGACTGAGGGGAATGGTTTGGCGAGTAAAGGGAACTTTTGAGAGAGGCTTAAGAGAGATGGAAGTCAAAAGAACTATTGGCTGCCCGCAGCATTCTTGTCGTAGGTTCAACGTAGCCGTAGTATGTGCGGTGAAGAGTAAGAGGAGGACCTAACGTTACGTGAATTGGTGTTAAAAGGACAAATTAAAATAGGGAAGGGGAGTCGATTGCACCGGCTAACAATTGATGTAAAAAGAGTTTAACGGCAACTTCTCGTCGTCTTGCAAGGGTTTGTAAGTCGATTAAAGTTGATTTTCGTACGGAGGCACTTTGTATCTATCTTCCCAGGGATAGCCGCGTAAAGAAAACGAATGAATCTGCGTTGGACCGCTTCGATTCTGAGGGAATGTGCGTCATAATAAGGCGACCGAACTTGGCTGGCATATTCGAGAAGTGGTCTAACAAAGGTGACAAAAATAGACCTAGATATAGTACATAAGGTTCAGAGAACTCTTTCAACCATCGTTTTATAAAACTAAGGGTGGAATTCGCTACACATATGACTCGATCGATATGTGACAGCAAATTGAGTTCTCTGTCGCAGAGAACGCAGAGAATTGGTAATAGATTTACATTCGCCGACATTGAGCTCAAGTTGGTTTTTATTACACCAAAGGAAGAACCGATTCAGTTTTTTCAAGTAAACTATAATTCATTGGGGATAATATGTGCTTTGAGATTCTCATATCATCAGCATAATGGGCAGGTCAGACTCTTTAAGAATGCATGCAACATCGTTGATAGTGAGAATAAATATAATGGGTCATCCAGAGGACGGGACTATAGGCTCGGACACTGAGGACATTGAAAAGAACCTTATACTGCCTATTTTCTAGATAAGAATTTAACCAGGAGATGAAGGATGGAGAAAACCCAAGGGCCTTGCATTTCAGGTAAATTATTTGATGAGAGAACTGATCAAAAGCCTTGATGAAGTCAGTGACTTTAGCATCAACTTCTTGGCCTTGTTGTGGTGCTTGCAAGGCTTTATATACGAATTCGGTAAGATTTGTTATAGTCGATTTACCAAGTTATTAACGGATAAGCCGCTAAGCTAAATAATTTTTAATTGAAGTCTGTCGTAACAAATACATACTGTTGTATCTATTTGTATTTGTATTTTCGAGGTAATAAAAGTTTTACAACAAGTTGCGGTTAGTTCTCCGATACTTTTCAGCATTTTCACGATTGCAGACGATTTAATTGCAGACAGATAGGAGTCGAAGATTGAGGAATCATTGCCACCACCACTGTCCCCTAGAACTAGATAAAAAAAAAGAACTAGATAGGAAGCAAATTAGCAAACTTTGGCAACTTAGCCAGAAGACTCGGAGCGCTCTTCAATGCCATGTTAAAGGTGTAGGAATGAGGAGGAGGAAACTTTACTACACTACTTCGGAACCTGCCCGACCCTCGCAGTGACAGGAAGAAAACTAATGGGTAGCTTTTTCCTTTACAGCCTTAAAGATCTAGCGAACATAAATACAAGGACTTCCTTAAAATTTTCTTTACTACCAACTGGTTGAAGAATTTATATAACAAAGCAGACCAACGCCAGCACAATGGACCTTAAAGAGCTAAATAAGGCACAAGATCCCTTAAAGAAAATGCCATTCACTCCTAATGAGCAATTGGTTAAACTAGAAAGCTTCAAAAATAAGTATACAAAGAACGAAGTTTGCGCTATGTTATTTAGCTATAATCCGAAAAATATTCGTGTACGAAAAATTCAATGTGGTTGTTATTAATTTTATTTATGGGAAAATAAAATCATTGCATTGGCATTAGTTTAAAACGTGGAATTTATGGGAGAACTAAATGCTGCTTCGGTATTCAAAAAGAATTTTCGGTAATTGAGTAACTCCCCTTAGGTGGCCTACAATTTTTCCACGGGTTTTGGATTTCACCATATCTTATCGTAGAGAATTGTTTTATTAAAGCTTGATATTTTTTAAATGAATACCGATGGTAATGACAGTCGTTGATCAAGAATCTGATCAAGTGGTACATTATTTTTGACCAGATCCTATTCACTAATTAGAAAACGAAGCAGAAAATATATCTTCATTTACACAAGTAATCATAAATACAGAGGTGAACGTTTACAAATAGGCATCTTTTTTTTTTATATTCTCACCATTCTAAAGAAAGAAATGGAGGGTATGTCCTCTTCGACTTTCTTGGGCTCTGCCGGTTCAATTGCTTCCTTCTTTTGCTTGCCATTTTTGAACCTTTAATGGAAAAGAAAACAAGTTTTAAGTTAATTAAGTATTTAAAAAGTATAAGTAAATCGTTGATGAGTAAGAGAGGACTGTGCTTCCAGCAGCAGCATCTGACATAAAAATTGGTTTGGGTGCGAGTAGTTCAACCCATACTTCCGATTTCAAGAAGAAAAAATTAGGTGCTATTTATGTTATGAAAACATCATTCATTCCCTAAACAAATGCATTGCAATCAAAAAAATGAAATACACATTTTTTCAGCTTTGAATCATTTAAAAAAAGATATGTGAACTTAATATAAATTTTTCACACCTTTTTCGCGAAAAGTCGCCTTCATCCGCTTTTGAAAGTGTCACACAGCATAAGAGTTCTTATAGAGCGACACTTTCAGTTCTTAGAGAAAGGGCTTTACATTGTAGCTTTCTTAGCTCAGGTATTCTTCGAAGAATTCTGCGAAGCCTAAGCAGACAAAGTCCCTAAATACATGAAAGTTATGGCTGCCTATGTTAACGTTCTGACCCAGACGTCAGATTTAGGTGTAATTTTTTGATGACAGCACATGTTTATTTTTGCTCTCGTCTAACCCATCTTTGAGTTTTGTCTGAACACTCATAAACGCACTGTTGACATCAAGCTTCGTTACTTATTATATTAATATCTTGGGCGTATGCGAGTTATTGACATTTAAAAGATTGATTGAAAAGATATGGTGTTGAAGCGGGACTTTTGCACTATTGCTCACCTTGCTTTAAACGTTGTTTGACATCAAACGGGTCGGTGACGTTTTTGCCTACCTTTTTGGAGCACCTTTAGTTCTCTACCGTCATCCTGCTTGGATGGGATGCAAAACCTAGACATATCTACATACATCTCCTGTCTGTGGTCGAAACAGAATCCAAAACCAACATTGAAATTGATGGAAATTTGGCGATCTGCCGTTATGATATTTAGTCTATTGTGGACTTTTCTGGTCGAAAGCCACATTGATATGGATCTATCAGGCTCTTGACGAACGGTTTCAAACGTTCACATAATACGGCGTGGAAAGTGTTATAGGCAATGATGAGAAGATTGATACCTCTATAATTGGCACCGCTTTCAGGATTCGGCAAATAATACATTCAGCTTTGATGCTTTATTGTGTCATTGCCGCTGCATTGAAAAGTTCGACAGCTTAAGTGGTTTTATTAGATTTGAGCTTTTATATGTTATTTCTATCTTTACTTCGTCTTTTACTGCCTGGCAGAGGAATTTTATTCTTCGTTGCCGTAATGCAGTCTGCGCAAGCGGTTCTTCCATGTCCTCAGCATTGACTGCAATTCTACTATGATTTTTCCATTTTGAACTTTGCAGGCTTTGGTTTGGGATATGTAAACCTGAGATAATTGTTTTATTTGTTGGTACAATTTTCGAACCTACTTCCTGTTTCTAAATCTCTCAACATCGTCGATCGGGCGCTTCTCATGCTCTTTCAAAAACTTTGGTAGAACTTGTGAATGTTGTGCACGAGATTAAAGCAGCCAATTAGAACACCTGAACAAAATGTCCAACTTATTACCAATCGAGTAAGAAAAAATTTATGACCAACGACCCAGAGTCCTAGCCAGTCTTCTGTAGGTACAAAGTGGCGCAGAGGCATCGCTCTAAGAGCGTAGAACCTACACGTCAAGATAAGATGTGTCAAATTTGGAGTTATATTACGACAACTTTTACATTGGAAGTTGAATTTGTTGTTTGTTGTAGAAGTTGCTTTTCAACTTCACCAATAAAGTGTTTTAACTCGTTAGGGACAGACAGCCAGAGTTAAGAAATAATTTGTAGGTGAGTTAAACGTCAGTTAGCATAGAGACATATGCCAAATCAGTCGATTAATTTTTGCAAAAAAAAAATAAAATAAAATAAATTGATATAATTTTTCTGATTAGTGCTTTTTGTTAGTTACTTATTCTTGAACAATCTCCCGGTCTAAGACGTGATTAATATTAAAGTGCGTTTTTATTCGGCAAAAAAAAAAGAACAAAAGTTTATGACTTTGACTCCCACGGGAGGAGTACATGAAGACATGTCGGTACTCACAAATGAAATATACCAGCAACAAATACGAAAAACTGCAATTACAGGTGGAGGAGTTAAAAAAGCTGCTAGAGGAGGCCTGTAGCGAAAACTTCTCCACCGTCACACATAAAAGGAAAAGAGCCTCCGAATCAAATTCGAAAAAAAAGAGAGCATCAACCGATATGAGTTGCTCATTGACGACGACCCAAGCACATCCTCTATGGACCCACAAAAATCACATCATGAATTGAAGACGAACAGCGAACTTATCCAGGCTATGCGAAAAGAAAACGAAAAAAAATTGATAAGACGATAACAAGGAACATAACTCCAAACAAATTCAACGAACAAAATCAACAAGAGAAGACGACAACCACAGTAGATGCAAAAAAAATATGCCACCAATCAATATATATAAAGAAGACAGTCGTAATATAAGTCGGCTTCTGGAAAATCATATTGGTAAAGGTAAATTTAGGATTAAAATTATTAATAACAATAAATTATCAGTGAATGTAAACAACAAAACCGACTGGAAAAATGCTAAGGATCTTCTTTAACAAACTAAGTCCGAATTTTATAAATACACAGCTAAAGAAGATAAGTTCAAACATTTTTGTTAAAGGGCTTAAGTGTCTCCCCTGAGGAGGTTTTAGAAGAATACAGGCAACAACAATACCCGGTGTTAAATTTGTGAATACATTCAGGTACGCTACTTCTCGTTCTAGACAAGAAAAAAGAACACTACCTTTTATAGCGGTACAGTTATCTCCAGAGAGTCAGGCTCATAATCTGCGAGATATAAGGCACATTGGAGGGCACATCGTCTCTTTTGAAAAAAATTCGAAAGAGCGACATTACACAATGCCGTCGGTGTCAAAGATTCGGTCATGTCGCATCGAATTGCAGCATGATGTATAGATGCGTAAAATGCCGGGATAGTCACGAGCCAGGTGAGTGTCATATCAAGAAAGATACTGCAAAAGATCAACTGTCTTGCGTTCTTTGTAACAACTCCGGACATCCGGCTTCCTTTAGGGGATGTCCGATTTTTAAAAAACTTGCAGATGAAATGCAAAAAAAAACATAGCAAAGGAAAGATTAGACCAAAAATTTAAAATTGTTGAAAACTACTGTAAAAAGGGCGTTTCATACGCAAGTGTTGTCGGTTCAACAACTGGCTCTTACACTTTTTCGCGTTCTCAAAACGAAAGTTTACAGAACCAAGTCAATAATCTCGCCAAAGTGGTTGCTGAACTAGCAAAGAAGTTGGATACAATATTATCCACACTTCATGCCTAGATTGTCAAGATTCAAAAAACTCAAGATATTCGCTATTAACGTCCATTCCATACGATCTAATGATAGAAGAGGTGACTTATTGTGCTTTGTAACAAATCATGGACCAGACGTTCTCTTTTTGAGTGAAACAAATCTTAATGACAGACATTACTTGGAGTTCAAGGATTACAATCTCATACGGACTTACAGAATAAAATCGAACGGCGGTGGAACGGCGATCCTCATCAAAAAACCACTTAAGTTCACAACAGTTGAAATTGATATCATCAAACATTTTAATCATCTTGAAACCACTATTATTTCGCTACCTCTGAGGAATAATAGTCACTTGTACTTAATATCAGCATATTTTCCTCGTGCATCCGCTAATGAATTCAATACCGAAATCGAAAATCTGTTCGAAAATCTAAGGCTAAATAGTTTAAACAACTATTTCGTCTTAGCGGGAGATTTAAACGCGAAGCACCCAACTTGGTCTAATTCATGTACCAACACCAACGGCAATCGCTTAAGGTACTTTATAGATGAGAATCAAGTTGAGTATAAATTAAAATTGTATAGCCCGGTTACACCTAGTTTCCCCTCTGCAAATTCATATCTAGATTTATGCATCGCGGACGCACGGTTGCATATCAAAACAATCCGCGATACTAAAATACCGCTGTTGCCTTATGATAGCGATCACAACGCCATCGTAATTGAAGTATCCTTAGCTGGTGATTCAACGTTTACATTTGAGACACAACACGAGGCTCCAAAATATAATTTTAGGAACACAGATTGGTGCAGATTTGAATGTTATGCCGCAAGAAAATATAGTTCTCAACGCGCATCAACTGATGTTCCTAACAACAGGAACCTCACAAATGTAGAGTGTGAATCTGCTATCGAGAAAATTAATGCCGTAGTACAGGAAACAATGGAGTCCGCTGTACAAAAAATAAAGAGCAAAAATAGTTTGGAATGCTATATAAACCGTGACATTATGACATTACAGACACACAAAAGCTTTCTTTTAACTCAGATAAATCGGATTCGTCAACAGGTTCAGCTTGGAGCTAATAAGATTGAAGTCTCTGATGAAAAATGTAAGATCCTTATTAAAACAACAATATCGGAATTCTATTAATGACTACTGGAGGCATCGAGCCGAAAATGTGATGAAGTCTGACTCGAGAAATATGTTTCCTCAGATAAAACAGATTTTTAAGCATCGTAGTGTTATCAATATTCCGAAATTGAAAATTCCGTTGGCATCCCAACAACTTATTCATAAAGCTGGAATTGATCACAACCACTGTCCTATTGTGGAAAACCAATACGTGATTGATGGTGGAATGACTTAACTCAATCTTATTGGTTCCCATTTTGAGTCGATCCACGCCACAGAACACCCAAGTCGAAGATCTGTCGAAGTAGCAGAGGAATTAACACGGTTTGACTTACAACCTGACCTCTTCTCCAATTTTCTGAAGATATGAAAGCAGACGAACTAACAACGGAACAGATAAACAACTACTATACAACACTCGATAAATTGACTGAAATATTCAGGAAGCTCAATAATAAAAAGACATCCGGATTAGATGGCATTCCAAATATTGTACTTAAACATTTACCTGATGAAATCATAAGGCAATACTGCGTGATTTTTAATAATTTGCTTAACAACTGCTACTTCCCAAGCTGTTGGAAAATATCAAAGGTATTTCCAATTGTAAAAACAAATAAAGATCCTTCAGATCCTTCGAACTATAGGCCAATTAGTCTCCTGCCTAATATTGGGAAGGTTTTTGAGGTAGTTGTTACCAAATCAATATTGTTCGCGTGCGAAACAAAGGAGATTGTACCGCGAAACCAATTTGGATTTAAAAGAAATCACTCGGCAGTGCACGCTGTTACAAAACTAGTATCTGATATAAACTGGAACCTTAATGGAAAAAAAAGTACAGGGTCCTGTCTAGTGGATATCGAGAAAGCCTTTGACACGGTTTGGATTGACGGGCTTATTTACAAACTAATCAGATATGAGTTTCCCCATCACCTTACAGTGATAATCCTATCTATGATACGCGAGAAGAAATTCGTTGAAACAGATAGAAAGTACAAGACTGAAAAAATTTTTGATGTCATTAATGGTCTGCTACAAGGCACAGTATCCGCACCAATACTCTTTAATATTTACGTTTCTAAAATGCTGAGGGACTTGGATGGCTCAAAAGCATTCGCCGACGACGTCATTCTGTATGCTTATGGTTCAAAAATTTGCGAAATTAAAAACGAACTCCAACTGAAGTTTGATACCCTCGAAAAATTCTGTGAGGATTGGAAACTAAAAATAAACAATTCTAAATGCGAAACCATACTGTTCCGCACCCCAGTAGGACAGGGCAATTCAGACTTGCGACGCAATTGGAGAAATTTGGTTATAACATCTTCAAATGGCCTTCGAATCGAATCAAAAACTGTTGTGAGGTATTAAGGAGTTTACTTAGATAAATTCCTATATTATAATGATCATGTTAATATCCAATTAAAAAAAGCAAGGGCAGCATTTATGTCGCTGAAGAAACTTTTTTATTCCAACTATTTGAGATCAGATGTGAAGGTCATTTGCTACCAAGCTTTTGTGCGTCCAATTTTGACTTATGCGAGTCCAGTGTGGTGGAACATAAGCCCATCTTATATGGAGAAGTATAGAATTTTCGAGATGAAATGTCTTCGAGCATGCACGGGAATGTACAGAAGCGCTCATTCCGACTTTCGGCATTACGTCTCCAACAAAAGACTATTGGATGCTTCCGGCGTGTCTAGAATTGACAATGTCATTCTAGACCTTGCGAGGAATCATTTTGCGCGGTCGAGTAATGTTATTGAGAATGAATTCATATCGGGTTTATTTTATCCTAACCCTGGGTATTTTAGAAATTCATTGATAAGTGGACATATACCACCTGAAGCATTTCTTTATCTGGATGAGCAACAGATAAACGAATCCTCCATGTGCCTGCACACTCAAGCGGTGAAAGCAATATTTGGAAATACTGCATGAGCGTACCTGATAGAGATGTAAATAATGAGAATAAGTCAAATTTAAATAAATACTGGTGGCTAGATTGGGTAGAAGCTAACAATTAGGCTAAGTTAGGTTAAGTAGTTTTATCTTAGTTTGTAAGTACTGTTTTTTCGTTTGTTTTTGTTCGTTCTTTGTTAAATTATGAGGAGTTTTTTAACCTCCACCTTTTCTTCTCGAAACTAAATTATATACAAATTATAAATATCAAAAAACAAAATATGTTCTAGAAATTTAGTCTAAGTATATATTATAAAATTATAAGTAATGAGAGCCAATTTTTAGTTGGCCATTTACGAAAATTTAAATTTATTTATTTAGCGTTTATCTTGTTTCTCGTTAAGAAAATTGTTAAAATTATGGTGGAAATAAACAAGTTTGAAAAAAAAAGATTGAAACGTCACTTACAAATTATTACTATTCTAGTAAAAAATAGTTGTTTTTTTCTAGTTTAGAAAGTTGTTTTGAAATGAGAAAAATTTGAACTTGTAACCAGAGTTTGGCTTTTGATTGCAGAATTTAAATCATTGTTTCGATATAAATATTGTGAAAGACTACTTATGTCAACTCCTTTCCAATGAATTTAAAATTATTTCTACGACTTTGTACGATGCACTTTTATCAAATTTGTTAGATTGCTTTTCTTTGAAAGATATTTACCATTGGTCGGAATATTAAAGCGTGATTATCTCTATGTACTCTTAGAAAAGGTTCAAAAGTACATAGTTTCAGTCGAAAGAGTTCCACCAGCTCTTCCTTTCGAGCGTAGGAAATGTTCAGCATAAGATCTTTTCCTTTCTGGTAAATAGATGACTTCAAGAGGATCACTTTCAGTCTAGTTTCCTGTTTCCAAGCCAATTTCGAGAGATTGTTTATAACTATATTATTTTCTTGAAAGACCTCTAGATTTTCGTTCATGATAAGAAACCACAACAGTGGAAAACAAACTAAATCTTCGGATGTTATGATCTTCCTTGCAACGCTTCTTAAAATACGAGTAATGCAATTTTATCAATGTTTTCATGAGTCAGTGTTGAAGACATCATTCGGAATCATGAAAATTAAAAAATATTGATAGGACTCACATTTCTGAAATAATTTTCCAAGTGCTGCTGTGGAAACATGGATCAAGAAATAGAGAAAGCGGAACATCAAAATATGAAATGGGTTCAACTTAATGCTATTAAAGTTTTGAAATTAGTCTTTATAGTTCAGAACTAACTTAATTTAGTCAATTCTTGATACATACCATAATGTTGATGAAATTTTTGGAATTAAAATTGAGCAAAAAAAATAAATAAATCGAATTTGTCCGGAAACTTATGAACGGCAGTGTATATATTTATATATATTTTCTTATCTGATAAGGTAGTTTTCTTTAATTGATTTTGATTTTTTTTTTATTGGAAAACAAAATTGATTATAATTTAAGAAGTGCAATTGTCCCTTTTTTGAAAGTTTTTTCGTCATAAAATTTAAACCACCAAACCAAATAAAATTTTAACCAAAAGCTTTTCAGCTCTTCATTATGCACATACGCTTTAAACGAAACTAACTTGGATTCGATAGGTTGATTTGTTCTCGAGTTGAGCTGTAGAAAAGAATCGGCACAAACGAACGTACACACGGACTACTCGGACCCCAAAAATCGGACCGATCACATGAACCTCCTGATGGGAAGTTAAAAAAACAATTGGCCATGATTCACTATTATGATGATTTCATTGATCCGTGAGATCTGGATGGTAGTCAAAATGCTTTTCCGCCTGGAAATTTTGAGAAAAATTTATTGATTGATTAGACAGGATATGCAATTCCGGCCCAAACGCAAACAAAGAGGTAAGATTAAGTGAATTAAAACGGAAGTTTCGTGTAAAAAAAATGCAGTTCAAAAATATAAATCAATCAATCATTTCAAGGCAGAATTATCATTCAAATTCGATTCAATTCACTACTAGCTCAGTATTATAAATACATCCTAGTTATGATAGATGTAATAATGAAATACAATCGTTTAACATATCATGTGCCGTGAGATTTGAACAAGGGCTATGTTTTAAGATTATCCATAGAAGAATAGATAGAAGGAAAAGTTAAATTAATTACAATCGAGTTTGAAAAGCATAGTTCATGAGAATTAAGCTGAGAGCTTCGCGACGCACCTTTGGTCTCCTTCTACAGGATAGGTACTACTCACAGACTGGGATCAGACGCCACTATTACTAGAGTGGTAGACAAGCTTTATTTGTCTGACTGAGCTCGTTTCGTGAAAAAAAGGAAGTTATATAAGATGACATCATTTACTTAGTTATACGGGCAGGTCACTTAGAGCAAAGTGATGAAACCATATTCCTAAAAATTGGGAAAAAATAAAACAGAAAAACTGCACTTGTCAGTATATTATTTAATATAACACGAACTTCCAGAGCGGGAGTTAAAGACATGAGCCACCCATTACTAAAACGCTCTGAATGAGCTGCTAATGAAACATAAATAATAAACAATCAGTCAGTCTTTTCATTGACATTAATATCTTTTCCGTCAATTTGTTGACTTGGTATAGATTGAAATTTTCTCCAGCCTTCTCCACTTATAAATATCCTTTAAAGAATTTCTAAATAAAAAGTGCACTTTGATGCAAGTGTTTCGTGAATTCTAAAAATAAAATTTTCAGTTTTTGGTCCATTTGAAATGATTAAGATTTGCTCTCATACATCTGCCAACTCATTAAGGTCATTGATTTAAAAGACATGTTAACGTGCAAGGTTTTTTTTCCATGCAAAGTAACTTATGTAAATGAAAAATACTGCATTTTTCTTGCTCATGAAATAATAATAATTTATTTAAAAAAAATGCGAAGTGTAAAATAAAAATTGGTTGGTTAAAAAGGGCCTACATATCAACATACTAGACATAATGGCGCACTTTATTTGCACACTTTCCGAGAAGATAGAACGAGTTGTTGAAGTCTCTAATACACAATTATTATTATTATTATACTCGTTTATATCCCAATTCAATAACATTTACTCATTGCACTTTGTATTTATTAATGGGATTTGCAACAACTACTCTAAATTTAAGACTGTGAGTAGAAACTTCCCTTCAATTTCCTTATTCTAAAAAAAGCGTTAATAATATAGTACTTTCTGCCGCATTTGCTCATAAAATGATTAGTTTTATTGTAAGATACCATAAAAAAGTAGTATTAGCGAAAAAACTTTTTATTTTCCTCATTGTGATATTTGTTTAGTATTTTTATTGTTTTTTTTTATACATAATTTTTTCAAATTCTCACATTTGTAAACACTAACTAGGAAGGAAATTCAATTGAATATTTGCCCACCATTCTCAGATTTTTAGTTATGGTAGTTTGTTACTTAGTAACGAGTACTCAGAAAATGAATTTCATAAAAGATATAAATGCACGTATATTATTTACATACAGTGTTGGCCAAAACATCAGCAACTGAAATTAGTTCCATCTTTGTGTAAATTAAAAACTTTGAACTTATAAATTATTTTTTCAAAATTTAAATAAATATGTGTAATTTCTAATTATCAATAAAAATAATATTTTCATCATATATAGTATAACATTTTTGTAACATTAAGTACAATTCGAAGCTGGTCAAAATAACAGCAACTTTTTATTGCCATTCCTTTATTTTCTTATCGATAGATGATAAGTCGCAACCTAGAAATCAAAATTTCGATTTTCGAGATTCAAAATTTTTACATTTCTCCACGTTTGGCGGTCGCAGTAGTCGGATTCCATTATTTTATGAAAGATGTATGTATGTGTGTGTGTGTGCCTACGTACGTTTGTGCGGATTCTTTCGTAAAGCCTAACTCGAGAACAAATCAAGCTATCGAAGCCAAATTGGTTTCATTCGAAGCGTGTGTGCATAAAGATCACCTGAAAAGCTGTTGGTGGTTTGAATTTTATGACGAAAAAACTGTCAAAAAAGGGACATTTTCACTTCTTCAATTAAAACCAATTAAGTTTTCCAATAAAAAAAGTTCAAAGTTCACAGCTACCTTATCAGATAAAAAAAATATGCATAAATATATACACTGCCGTTCATAAGTTTCCGGACAAATTCATATAAAAATTGTTTGTTGTTCAATTTTAATACCAAAAGTTACATACATCAATATTATGTTTATTTAGCCAATTGACTAAACTTAGGAAGTTACTAACTATAGAGACTACCGAAAAGACTAAATCAGTAGGTATTTAGTTGAGGAAATTTCATACATTGATGTGCCCCTTTCTCTATTTCTTGATCCAAATCTCCATGGAAGTTGTTTGAAAATTGTTTCAGAAATGTGAATCCTGTGTCTTTCCCATTTTTTTTTATCTTGAGATGGGAAGTTTATGGTATGGGCGCCTACTCGCACCTAAACCAATTTTCGAATTATGTGGTAAGCTACTAATTTGTGTGGGTTATCTTTTCGAATATAGCCGGAAACGAATACATTAATGAAGTGAAAGTGAAAGAAATGATTATAATAGAATATAAGATTGAAAAACCCAAAAAGTATTATAGGAAATGAATTCTTTTCCAAAGTTAGTTTTGTGTGAATTAATTAATAAAATTTACAAGTCAACTAAGTCAGTAAAAACGGATATTGTATATAATCAAAAGAGGTCCCTTTATTTCAGCGCGAATATTAAAATCCAAATCAACCTGGATGTAAGTGCGAGCTCGGGTACGGAAACGAGCTGTTGATGTTAGTTTTAGGTCTAAAAGCTTTTTATATCTTCAAAAACCAAGTTAGCTCGATTTAACTTTGCTCATGATCACATCAACTGGACCCTTAATAAGACGAACGTGCTATTTTCGATTGAGTCCAAATTTAATTTCAAGGGTTCCTATGGTTTCCGTCGGGTTCGATGGCCAGCCATGAAGTCACCTCATCCTCGTTACTATTTTTAATAATTTGCTTAACAACTGCTACTTCCCAAGCTGTTGGAAAATATCAAAGGTATTTCCAATTGTAAAAACAAATAAAGATCCTTCAGGTCCTTCGAACTATAGGCCAATTAGTCTCCTGCCTAATATTGGGAAGGTTTTTGAGGTAGTTGTTACCAAATCAATATTGTTCGCGTGCGAAACAAAGGAGATTGTACCGCGAAACCAATTTGGATTTAAAAGAAATCACTCGGCAGTGCACGCTGTTACAAAACTAGTATCTGATATAAACTGGAACCTTAATGGAAAAAAAAGTACAGGGTCCTGTCTAGTGGATATCGAGAAAGCCTTTGACACGGTTTGGATTGACGGGCTTATTTACAAACTAATCAGATATGAGTTTCCCCATCACCTTACAGTGATAATCCTATCTATGATACGCGAGAAGAAATTCGTTGAAACAGATAGAAAGTACAAGACTAAAAAAATTTTTGATGTCATTAATGGTCTGCTACAAGGCACAGTATCCGCACCAATACTCTTTAATATTTACGTTTCTAAAATGCTGAGGGACTTGGATGGCTCAAAAGCATTCGCCGACGACGTCATTCTGTATGCTTATGGTTCAAAAATTTGCGAAATTAAAAACGAACTCCAACTGAAGTTTGATACCCTCGAAAAATTCTGTGAGGATTGGAAACTAAAAATAAACAATTCTAAATGCGAAACCATACTGTTCCGCACCCCAGTAGGACAGGGCAATTCAGACTTGCGACGCAATTGGAGAAATTTGGTTATAACATCTTCAAATGGCCTTCGAATCGAATCAAAAACTGTTGTGAGGTATTAAGGAGTTTACTTAGATAAATTCCTATATTATAATGATCATGTTAATATCCAATTAAAAAAAGCAAGGGCAGCATTTATGTCGCTGAAGAAACTTTTTTATTCCAACTATTTGAGATCAGATGTGAAGGTCATTTGCTACCAAGCTTTTGTGCGTCCAATTTTGACTTATGCGAGTCCAGTGTGGTGGAACATAAGCCCATCTTATATGGAGAAGTATAGAATTTTTGAGATGAAATGTCTTCGAGCATGCACGGGAATGTACAGAAGCGCTCATTCCGACTTTCGGCATTACGTCTCCAACAAAAGACTATTGGATGCTTCCGGCGTGTCTAGAATTGACAATGTCATTCTAGACCTTGCGAGGAATCATTTTGCGCGGTCGAGTAATGTTATTGAGAATGAATTCATATCGGGTTTATTTTATCCTAACCCTGGGTATTTTAGAAATTCATTGATAAGTGGACATATACCACCTGAAGCATTTCTTTATCTGGATGAGCAACAGATAAACGAATCCTCCATGTGCCTGCACACTCAAGCGGTGAAAGCAATATTTGGAAATACTGCATGAGCGTACCTGATAGAGATGTAAATAATGAGAATAAGTCAAATTTAAATAAATACTGGTGGCTAGATTGGGTAGAAGCTAACAATTAGGCTAAGTTAGGTTAAGTAGTTTTATCTTAGTTTGTAAGTACTGTTTTTTCGTTTGTTTTTGTTCGTTCTTTGTTAAATTATGAGGAGTTTTTTAACCTCCACCTTTTCTTCTCGAAACTAAATTATATACAAATTATAAATATCAAAAAACAAAATATGTTCTAGAAATTTAGTCTAAGTATATATTATAAAATTATAAGTAATGAGAGCCAATTTTTAGTTGGCCATTTACGAAAATTTAAATTTATTTATTTAGCGTTTATCTTGTTTCTCGTTAAGAAAATTGTTAAAATTATGGTGGAAATAAACAAGTTTGAAAAAAAAAGATTGAAACGTCACTTACAAATTATTACTATTCTAGTAAAAAATAGTTGTTTTTTTCTAGTTTAGAAAGTTGTTTTGAAATGAGAAAAATTTGAACTTGTAACCAGAGTTTGGCTTTTGATTGCAGAATTTAAATCATTGTTTCGATATAAATATTGTGAAAGACTACTTATGTCAACTCCTTTCCAATGAATTTAAAATTATTTCTACGACTTTGTACGATGCACTTTTATCAAATTTGTTAGATTGCTTTTCTTTGAAAGATATTTACCATTGGTCGGAATATTAAAGCGTGATTATCTCTATGTACTCTTAGAAAAGGTTCAAAAGTACATAGTTTCAGTCGAAAGAGTTCCACCAGCTCTTCCTTTCGAGCGTAGGAAATGTTCAGCATAAGATCTTTTCCTTTCTGGTAAATAGATGACTTCAAGAGGATCACTTTCAGTCTAGTTTCCTGTTTCCAAGCCAATTTCGAGAGATTGTTTATAACTATATTATTTTCTTGAAAGACCTCTAGATTTTCGTTCATGATAAGAAACCACAACAGTGGAAAACAAACTAAATCTTCGGATGTTATGATCTTCCTTGCAACGCTTCTTAAAATACGAGTAATGCAATTTTATCAATGTTTTCATGAGTCAGTGTTGAAGACATCATTCGGAATCATGAAAATTAAAAAATATTGATAGGACTCACATTTCTGAAATAATTTTCCAAGTGCTGCTGTGGAAACATGGATCAAGAAATAGAGAAAGCGGAACATCAAAATATGAAATGGGTTCAACTTAATGCTATTAAAGTTTTGAAATTAGTCTTTATAGTTCAGAACTAACTTAATTTAGTCAATTCTTGATACATACCATAATGTTGATGAAATTTTTGGAATTAAAATTGAGCAAAAAAAATAAATAAATCGAATTTGTCCGGAAACTTATGAACGGCAGTGTATATATTTATATATATTTTCTTATCTGATAAGGTAGTTTTCTTTAATTGATTTTGATTTTTTTTTTATTGGAAAACAAAATTGATTATAATTTAAGAAGTGCAATTGTCCCTTTTTTGAAAGTTTTTTCGTCATAAAATTTAAACCACCAAACCAAATAAAATTTTAACCAAAAGCTTTTCAGCTCTTCATTATGCACATACGCTTTAAACGAAACTAACTTGGATTCGATAGGTTGATTTGTTCTCGAGTTGAGCTGTAGAAAAGAATCGGCACAAACGAACGTACACACGGACTACTCGGACCCCAAAAATCGGACCGATCACATGAACCTCCTGATGGGAAGTTAAAAAAACAATTGGCCATGATTCACTATTATGATGATTTCATTGATCCGTGAGATCTGGATGGTAGTCAAAATGCTTTTCCGCCTGGAAATTTTGAGAAAAATTTATTGATTGATTAGACAGGATATGCAATTCCGGCCCAAACGCAAACAAAGAGGTAAGATTAAGTGAATTAAAACGGAAGTTTCGTGTAAAAAAAATGCAGTTCAAAAATATAAATCAATCAATCATTTCAAGGCAGAATTATCATTCAAATTCGATTCAATTCACTACTAGCTCAGTATTATAAATACATCCTAGTTATGATAAATGTAATAATGAAATACAATCGTTTAACATATCATGTGCCGTGAGATTTGAACAAGGGCTATGTTTTAAGATTATCCATAGAAGAATAGATAGAAGGAAAAGTTAAATTAATTACAATCGAGTTTGAAAAGCATAGTTCATGAGAATTAAGCTGAGAGCTTCGCGACGCACCTTTGGTCTCCTTCTACAGGATAGGTACTACTCACAGACTGGGATCAGACGCCACTATTACTAGAGTGGTAGACAAGCTTTATTTGTCTGACTGAGCTCGTTTCGTGAAAAAAAGGAAGTTATATAAGATGACATCATTTACTTAGTTATACGGGCAGGTCACTTAGAGCAAAGTGATGAAACCATATTCCTAAAAATTGGGAAAAAATAAAACAGAAAAACTGCACTTGTCAGTATATTATTTAATATAACACGAACTTCCAGAGCGGGAGTTAAAGACATGAGCCACCCATTACTAAAACGCTCTGAATGAGCTGCTAATGAAACATAAATAATAAACAATCAGTCAGTCTTTTCATTGACATTAATATCTTTTCCGTCAATTTGTTGACTTGGTATAGATTGAAATTTTCTCCAGCCTTCTCCACTTATAAATATCCTTTAAAGAATTTCTAAATAAAAAGTGCACTTTGATGCAAGTGTTTCGTGAATTCTAAAAATAAAATTTTCAGTTTTTGGTCCATTTGAAATGATTAAGATTTGCTCTCATACATCTGCCAACTCATTAAGGTCATTGATTTAAAAGACATGTTAACGTGCAAGGTTTTTTTTCCATGCAAAGTAACTTATGTAAATGAAAAATACTGCATTTTTCTTGCTCATGAAATAATAATAATTTATTTAAAAAAAATGCGAAGTGTAAAATAAAAATTGGTTGGTTAAAAAGGGCCTACATATCAACATACTAGACATAATGGCGCACTTTATTTGCACACTTTCCGAGAAGATAGAACGAGTTGTTGAAGTCTCTAATACACAATTATTATTATTATTATACTCGTTTATATCCCAATTCAATAACATTTACTCATTGCACTTTGTATTTATTAATGGGATTTGCAACAACTACTCTAAATTTAAGACTGTGAGTAGAAACTTCCCTTCAATTTCCTTATTCTAAAAAAAGCGTTAATAATATAGTACTTTCTGCCGCATTTGCTCATAAAATGATTAGTTTTATTGTAAGATACCATAAAAAAGTAGTATTAGCGAAAAAACTTTTTATTTTCCTCATTGTGATATTTGTTTAGTATTTTTATTGTTTTTTTTTATACATAATTTTTTCAAATTCTCACATTTGTAAATACTAACTAGGAAGGAAATTCAATTGAATATTTGCCCACCATTCTCAGATTTTTAGTTATGGTAGTTTGTTACTTAGTAACGAGTACTCAGAAAATGAATTTCATAAAAGATATAAATGCACGTATATTATTTACATACAGTGTTGGCCAAAACATCAGCAACTGAAATTAGTTCCATCTTTGTGTAAATTAAAAACTTTGAACTTATAAATTATTTTTTCAAAATTTAAATAAATATGTGTAATTTCTAATTATCAATAAAAATAATATTTTCATCATATATAGTATAACATTTTTGTAACGTTAAGTACAATTCGAAGCTGGTCAAAATAACAGCAACTTTTTATTGCCATTCCTTTATTTTCTTATCGATAGATGATAAGTCGCAACCTAGAAATCAAAATTTCGATTTTCGAGATTCAAAATTTTTACATTTCTCCACGTTTGGCGGTCGCAGTAGTCGGATTCCATTATTTTATGAAAGATGTATGTATGTGTGTGTGTGTGCCTACGTACGTTTGTGCGGATTCTTTCGTAAAGCCTAACTCGAGAACAAATCAAGCTATCGAAGCCAAATTGGTTTCATTCGAAGCGTGTGTGCATAAAGATCACCTGAAAAGCTGTTGGTGGTTTGAATTTTATGACGAAAAAACTGTCAAAAAAGGGACATTTTCACTTCTTCAATTAAAACCAATTAAGTTTTCCAATAAAAAAAGTTCAAAGTTCACAGCTACCTTATCAGATAAAAAAAATATGCATAAATATATACACTGCCGTTCATAAGTTTCCGGACAAATTCATATAAAAATTGTTTGTTGTTCAATTTTAATACCAAAAGTTACATACATCAATATTATGTTTATTTAGCCAATTGACTAAACTTAGGAAGTTACTAACTATAGAGACTACCGAAAAGACTAAATCAGTAGGTATTTAGTTGAGGAAATTTCATACATTGATGTGCCCCTTTCTCTATTTCTTGATCCAAATCTCCATGGAAGTTGTTTGAAAATTGTTTCAGAAATGTGAATCCTGTGTCTTTCCCATTTTTTTTTATCTTGAGATGGGAAGTTTATGGTATGGGCGCCTACTCGCACCTAAACCAATTTTCGAATTATGTGGTAAGCTACTAATTTGTGTGGGTTATCTTTTCGAATATAGCCGGAAACGAATACATTAATGAAGTGAAAGTGAAAGAAATGATTATAATAGAATATAAGATTGAAAAACCCAAAAAGTATTATAGGAAATGAATTCTTTTCCAAAGTTAGTTTTGTGTGAATTAATTAATAAAATTTACAAGTCAACTAAGTCAGTAAAAACGGATATTGTATATAATCAAAAGAGGTCCCTTTATTTCAGCGCGAATATTAAAATCCAAATCAACCTGGATGTAAGTGCGAGCTCGGGTACGGAAACGAGCTGTTGATGTTAGTTTTAGGTCTAAAAGCTTTTTATATCTTCAAAAACCAAGTTAGCTCGATTTAACTTTGCTCATGATCACATCAACTGGACCCTTAATAAGACGAACGTGCTATTTTCGATTGAGTCCAAATTTAATTTCAAGGGTTCCTATGGTTTCCGTCGGGTTCGATGGCCAGCCATGAAGTCACCTCATCCTCGTTACACAAAAACCACTGTTAAATACGGAGGGGAAACATAATGGCGTGGGGATGTTTTTCTCTGTGTGGGCTTGGACCGATAAAAAATAAAAACGGTAAAATGGAATGTTTTGTGTATAGTGAAACTTTGGAAATTGGTATCCTGCCACACACTGGCTGGTTTGTTCTCAAATTGACATTTGAAGCAGGACAACGAGCCGAAGGACACATCATTACGGTAAGGATGAATCTTTGAGAGATCTATGAGGATCTGTGAGAGATTGTTGATCACCGAATTTGAAAGAATAATTGCAAAACTTATGATCATTTCTTTACCATATAAAATTGGGTTGGTAACATATTTCAAATAATATAATAAACAATTTTATAGAGCTCATGTCCCGATAATGCGCTGAAGTGACTAAAAACAAAGGATATTAGCAAAACTGTAAATTATGAATTTGTTAAAAGTTGCTTTTGATTTGGCCAGTTAAATATTGAACTTATTTTATTTATTTTGATATATTTAGTGAATTGTTATGAAAACTATTTTCTATTTTCATTTACCCAAATATGGAGTTTATTTCTGTTGCTTAGGCTTTGGCCTACAATGAACATATATATATATATATATATATATATATATATATATATATGAACATAATTGCAAACTTTTTGTTTTGTATACATGATTGTACATAGCTCTCAAGTCGTTTATGACTTCTGTTTATAATCCGAAATGTTTGAATTTTCGGAAAGTGAAAATTCATACTAAAGAAAACACTTTATCGATTTTTCATTTTATACATTACTTTTTCTCATAAATTTATATGTATCTCACGACAATGATGAATTGCTTTCTTTTCAATTAGATATTATGTGAACGTGCTTAGTTTTTATAGTTTTTATATTTAGGCCCAGACTTATGCTTATGAGCAACGACGTAAAATGCGTGCACCTGAAAATATTTTAGTAATGTCCGACTAGTTTTAATTTTTCCAATCTTTAATGACCGATTTCGAAAAGAATATCTGATAGATGCTCAAGCTGAATAAATTTACATCAAGCTTTAAAAAAAAATCATCATCTTAATCGCAACTGAGCATGAAGTTAAACTATTTAATCTGTTCTCTCACATACTTAAAACCAACAGATGTGCAATCAGCGTTAGAACTTTTAAATTTCGAATCTAAAGTTGTAGATATTAACCTTAGTATAGCAAAATCATAAAATGACACTGCGAATTGAGTGTAATCAAAAGAGTTGCTATCGAATTCTCCGTCTCTAAGCTGGATCCACCCATGGAGCAATCGAAACCAAAACTAATCTCATTGTCGCTTCAAAGCACTACGAAAATAATTCATTTCCACCTGCTAACTCAGTTCGAATGTATTTAAAGGATAACCAGAATTCGTTGTGAGTGAGATAAATATTTGAACAAACTTGGAGGTTTTTCTAATTAAAGAAAATTGTTTTGTGTAAGTAAAACGGACGTTTCAAATCTTTGAACCGCAAAAGAAAATAATACAAAGAAGACCGGACAAAATTCGTATCACAATTCACGACTGTCTAAACAAAATGGCAACTGATTGCAACAAATCATTATCTAAACAATTTTGTAACAAAAAGTGTTAAATGAAGAGGATGTTATTCCAGGCGAATTATAACCCCACTTTTTTAATTTTTAATGCTCATGTGTTCCGAAAATAAAATCACTGTAAAGCTGTGTTTGAAATGTTATCCAGGCTTGCCGGACAAATACACAAAAATTAGTAATACAATACAAAAGTCAAATTTATGGTTCTCAGTGTATATTATAAGACCTCTTAAGTAAATAGATATTTTGATAAATATGTACATATATCATATATCTAAATAGCTAATGTTTAATTTTCTTGTCTAATAAAAAATATGAAAATGTATAATTTCACACGCTTAACTTTCAGGATTGCGAATCTCAGAACAGCTGGAAACCTAAATAGATATAGTACATATGTATGTCTGAATGCCCCAATAAATTGAAAGCCGATTTAATACGCTTTATCAAAGTGAAATAAGACCTATTATCAAAATTTGGCGTTCTTTCGGAAAATATCTATGTTTTTCGCGGTATTATTTCTTGGCAACACACTTTAGTACGCCTGAACACTCCAACTTCCTTGTTTATTACTATAATAAATAAAAACAGGGATAAGGCGACTACTCTGAAGTGCTCGCACTCATGATTTTTGTAGCTGTATCCTCCAAATAATACTAATATAGGAACGCAATATCGATGATGAATGAATAATTCAGGGATATCTATCAAAATAATGTTTAATCCTTTTTATTAACTTGTCAAAAGTTTAAATGAAGTCCGCATATAGTTAATGATTCATTTCATTATTGTTTGAAAAACAATCGAATTTCACCAAATTGGTCAGAGTGAGCTTATATTTCGCAAATGTACGAAATACAGATAACGAAAATGACAATCATGTTTAAATTATTGTTTATTCATTCTAGCAATGTAATTAATAATAATTGATTGAAAAAATCAACCTATCATTCAGTGTTGATATTCAAATGTTCATTATAATCATTGAATTGTTTTAAGGCGTACATATTATCATCAAATCGATAAATCACCACGTGTTCGGGCATTAATCGGAATATATTCTTGTGATAAAGGGAATTTTTTTAAAACCCCTAGATAAGAAAAATAAAAAATGCTATTAATACATAAATGTGACTATACATTATTGATAAAAAATAGGTTCCTTGATATTATTTTTACTGATAAAATAAACTTGTAATTTTGCAAGTCACTATATTTTATGTCTACGAAATATTTATTATCTGTTTATGTCTTATAAGGAAGATTTGTTATTTATTTGATATGATAGAATGACCGGAGTGAATTGTGAAACTAAGAATATAATAAAAAAAGAAATTTACATACATAAATAAATCTGTGACTAAAATATAACTTAAAAAGGAGAAACAAATATTTGAATATTCATAAAATATATTAAATAAATTAATTTTTTATAACTTTTATATTATATTTATATTTATATTACTATAACTTTTTTGCAGATCTTAACCTTAGGCGAATACTTATAAAAATTATATATGGTTACACCACGAGCCTTTTCAATATCTTTTAATATAATTTGTTTTGATCAATTATGAAGTTGTTAACTGTTACTACTTTTTACTTACAATCCTGATTGAGCCTTATTATTACTGTCCTCCAGAATGATATTGGCTTTGTAGAATGAATTTTCATCCTTACCGTCGTTGCTCGAACCCATTGTAATGTGAGACGAGTAGAACCCGCGATGTTATTTCGTTACCGTTAAAACATTGACTGGGCATTATTTTCAAATAAAATATGCATTTTGATTAGAATGAAATCCACTATCGTATCTTTTGTTTGATAACATATCAAATATAAAGCTCGCAATGAAATGAGTATCCGTTTATCTGGCTTTAACGTCAATGATATAAGCAATAAACACACTTATACAATCGCCATTCACAAGGCACGTTACTTGCAAAAAAAGTGTGGGCGATAGGCCCAGTTCTCGGTATCGGCTCGAGCTTTTTTTAGATGTTCAACTGCTAGAATGAATCTTTCTGTTGAAAAATTGAAACCAAAAATGCGGTTCATGGGTTTCTGGCTGATAAAAGCTCAATTATCAGGAAGTAAAAAAATGTCTCGATCGAGGTTACAACGATACCGATTGAGTAGATGAATAAAATTTAAAGTCACATTAGTGGACAAACAAAATTAAGTGGATATTGTAAAACAATTGAAGTATTTTCAAGAGGTAGAAAGGAGGTGGTATCAAAGGCATGATGTATCACAGCAATGAAGTTAACTAAATGAAATGTACGAATAAAGAAAAAGAATTCTTATTAAATTCAAAACAAAATAAAAATTAATGTTTAATCCTGCCCTCCTCGGTTTGTTACCAAAATCGGAACTGTGAGCTTTAAAATCTGCTTTTTATTCCAATGAAGAAATGGTGCATTTTCAGGCCAGTTTTTCATAGACTTCGAATCAGTTTTCTTTCATGTGAGAATTCAAGCAAGCAGCACTCCATTTTGTTTAAGTCACAATTTGAACTCTTTAAAAATGCGTTAGGCGATAGATATCCGGACGTCAATAGACAAATCCGCGCGTGTTTTCAATTTCCCACACATACGGCATTTTTTGCGTCATAATCTCTTTTGCATAGAGAAGAGAAAACATGGGTGGATTTTATTTGACAGAGTTTACCGGGCTCTCTTCATAGCGAAGAACATAACGCTTTGGACTCGTTATCGTGAAGGCACACATATCAGCAGAATATTGATAACCGCGCATAATTCGCGTGTTCAATTATTGCTCAAACAAATGAGGAAGGGAACAGAAGAATGTGTAGACGAATGAAAACAACAAAATACTTTACCCACAGTGTGGTCGAAAGATATGTATCCATTAAAATCTATACGACCGACTTAAGGATAAATTATAATATTAATTACAAGAAAGTTTAGTTTTGTTGTTTCTTTATTTAATTTATATCTAAAGAATGTCCCTTTCCTAACCTGAGGTACACACCTTAGAAATCAACTAAAACCAAATTGTCAATTTTTAACTATTTAATTGGCTTACACAGAAATTTTACACACTCAACTCTTTTATATAATAGCATCTAGATATCATAAACAATAAGCCTCGAATAGCGAAAATAAGATTGAACATAACTTCACCGCGCTTAATTTTGAAATTCTTTTATATTTCATCTTATATTATTTTTTAGAGCTGCGTTCTTCAAAACCATAGTTGGATCACTTTGTCATCCGTCTGTCTGGCACCACCCTTATTCTCAGGAACGCGTGGAGTTTTCAACATTCAATGAATACGAAATGCTTATGGCTTCTATCTCTTAAAGCTGTAAAAATCAAGCATTTATGTCGCATATTTTGATGCTCGCAAGGAGGTTCAAAACATATGCGCTACTTGAAGTGGAATCATGAAATTTGGCAAAAAGCAATTTTTTTTAGCACAAGTAAAATGAAAAATCTCAAAACCGTTAATTTGTACTTACATCACAACACATTACAGTTTTTCAGCGCTGAGTCAACGGCACAAAAGTGTTTTGTAAGGAAAGAGCTAACTCCGAGTTGACTCAGCATATTTAGCGAGTTAACTCCGGATTAAATGAACAAATGATATTGAAAAAGCAAGCGGAGAGATTGATTTCATTCCTACTTGTGTGAACATTTTGTCAAAGATAAAAAAGAAAATGCATATATTTGAGCAGAATTCATATTCTGATTCAGATCTGAACGATACGGAATCGTTTGTTTGTTTTGCGGAGAAATCAACTGGTTAGCTCGTGACCAAATTATTTTCATTCGTATGGAGATTACAACAGATTTTGTCGCGATATCGCGATTTCGATAGTTTTTGACAACTTAATAATATTGAGTCAAACATAGCCCTGCACTAAAAACTGCTCCATGGGTTATGTCGGGATTAATTTTATTTCGGAGTTAGCTAACACTGGGTTAACTTAGCACTGAAAATCTGGGCCTTACAGTGACAAATAACGGAACAACAAGCTACACTCATACACTAATACATAGTTGTGTAGGTGTCAGAGTGCGTGCTTTCAATACAGGATATACATCGATGCATCGAAAGACTGCTATTACACGCTGCATGTTTTGCAAGATTCAAATGAGTGCAAAAGAGAGGGAAGGTGAAACAGCGATAACCTGGCCCGGAAATGCACGGGTACGATTTTCCTTGCATGTTTTTGACGTTTCCTTATCTCCTTCTTCTTTATTTTTCGAATTTTAAATTTGACGTTAAACTAACTTCAGTGCATTTGCAACGAAATTGAATGATCCCTGGACATGTCGATGTTTTTTCTATGATTTTATCCTATTACGTGCGCAGCTCGGGATGAGTTTTCAAAAGAAAATCACCGAAAATTGCACAGCGCAACTATGCTGTGTGTAATAGCCGTCAAAAACATCGAAATACATCGGATTGATTCGAAACATTGAATAGTTAACATCTTTGTTTTCGATGCATCCATGTTAATGTTCAACCCTTATCAGGGTCTTTAAAATGTCAACAAAAGTTGTACTTCGTCCCATTTTTTTCCGAGGTTACAGTTCCAAGTCTATATTTGCTTTATCGGTTGAACTTTAACTTTTTTCTTTGCCCCTTTTTGTGGTCACATTTCATCTTTTTTTTAACTTAATTATAAATTTCCCTTGCCTTTATTCATGTTAACCGATTTTATTGCTTAATTTTCCGACTCTCTTTACAAAAAATTGAAAATAATACCGATACTTAGAATTAGTGCGGAAAACGTTTTTTTTCTCTGGAGTTATTCTGCAACGCTGTTTTCACTCAAAAACTATTGTTTTGCATGGGATTATTGGGTCATTGGGTGTTTTCTTTATTCAAGTGAACCTTAGTGTATTTGAAATTTAACATTAGATAAATGTAGAGTATGCCGCATATTTTGATACTCGCATTTCGGGACTAGATTTCCGCGATAGACAAACCCTATTTCACACAATTAAACAAAACACATTGGTAATGGTATGTCAAAACCCAGTAGTTTTTGCCTGCGTGTCAATGCAAATTTAATAATGTATCGGTGGTGTAGTATCACTCGTCAATTATCATGAATGCAATGACACTTGATAAAAAAAAAAACTTTAGCGAATAGTTATGTTTTTCTAGACTTGTAGACAAATTCCAAATGCCATAGAATATAATGATGTTGTTGATGCGAATTCCCCACATTTCATTCATTAGTTTTTGTTATCCACAAACGCAGTTATATGAAAGACTTTGTTGTGCATTTTCAGCTGTTCACATTTTTTGCCAAATCCTGTGTTATGAAAACGTGATCTCTAACTTGGATTATACTATACATCAAGTATAAATGTACATATGTTAGAAAGGGGGTATTTATTGTCTATTGCGTTTTTAATGAACATTCTGCCTGAAGCCTAAATTTGGTTGATAAAATTATTGATGAAGACTGTGATTGGTGTGCTGCGGGAATTTTTTCATATGAAAATTTCCTTGAAAGAAGCATGTCGATTAAAGTTCTCTAGGCAGTTTCCACAGCTTGCTGCAGTTCGTCAGATTCCTGGTGCTCGCAGACATCGTTGTGTTCTCCTCGATGTCCATTTTAAAAACTTCCTCGCCTCTGTGGTTTGTTTAGAAGTTTCACCTTATGGTCTTTATTTCATCAAGATTGATCTTATAAAAAACTTTTTTCTTAGCATTTGTCAGAAAGAACAAAATCACCTCAAACACCATACTTAGTTGGGAAAAGCAAGCATGTTAAATAACATAATAAAATATCAAATGATTTGGGGCAAGCCGTTGATTAAAAATCTATTAAAAGTTTTCAATACTGTTTCATAATTTCCATGTTTCAAAGAACTTTCATAACTATACGCTCCCATATAAATGAAATGAAATACTATGCAATACAGCACGCATATGCATTTACTAACATTTCATCAACCTTCACCACTGACCTTCGGCGCTGCTCAGGTATGACGTTCTCAAAAACTTAAGACCTACGACAAACTAGAACGCTAATTGAGCTTAAAAGACATAAAGCTTAGATGGAATGAAGTTTATGTAAGAATTCTAAATACATAAAGTGCACCGAAGGTTTCATAAACTTTTTAGTAAGAGAGAAAGATTTCAAGCATTTCCGACTGCAGGAACTTATACTAGACCTAGGATACTTAGAGTCGCACTGATGATGTACACTCATCACCAACCACATCTAGCCTAACATGATAATTGAAAGTCATGAGCACCCAAATCACTTTTTAGGCTTTCGTTCCCAAAGGGTTCAAAAGAATCCTATTACTAAGCCTCCGCTGTCCGTCCGCTCGTTCGTCGTCTATCACAGAGCTGTATCTCCTTAACCGGTGAACTGGATTTGCCGCTACAAGGTCGAAAGTTTTATGAAATCGTAACTCAACTTAGCGCCTAACAGTAGACAATTAGTGCCATGGAGTAACTTAACAACTTTTGAAAGTATGCAATCATTTCTTTCATCCAACACACTGTAAAAGCTGGAATTCCAATAAGAAAAAAAAAACATTTTGGAACTTGTGGAACGAATGCAACTTGAAGAACGGATGCTTCTTCCCTACTAACAAAAGGATTTCATTTGATTTTCATGTGTGTTTGCGGAATGATTGTCTCAGCATTTCAATATATCACTTAAAACAGAGGGTTGCAAAATGAAGAAAAATGGAAATATGAATGACGTTGTGTGTGTTGATAACGCATTTAAAGCAAACACTGATATTCAATGTTTAGATACATTTTTTTTTTTCAATCCCTACGTAAGAGCAATTTTTTGAATACGTTCAAAACTATAACTTAAAAAAGCTCCAGAATCATATGATACACTTATGTATCATTATTTATTTTCAAGAAAATACCATAATAATCAAGATCTTAAGTTGCGATAACAAAACACGTACAACGTGGTGACACGCGTCAAGGTGGAAATTTGAGGTTCACACTAACACCACTTCAATTTGACAATTGACAGTGGACTATTTGAATTATGTCAGAATCATAGATGGACACAAATAATCTTTTAATCTTGTAATCGTTTCAAATCCTTATTTGTTTAAACTTTTTAATGTCCCATCTGGAAGTTCTTGTTCATATTGGAATTATAAGCTAACCAATGTCGAGCTTTTGTTTTGTCTGGCTTAATCTTGCATATTTGTGGTCGATGCTATGAGAAGTCTAAAATAAAAGACACATAGTATTGCATAAGCGCGGAACCCTTCGTGTGCGAGTCAACTCTCGCTTGGCTACTTTTTTCATTATATCGAATCATTTTAAATTACATAAAATTAAGTTGTGTATTGAGTCTTAAAATTATTGTGTTGAGAATTAAGTTGTGACGATATATGTATGCAAGAAAATTACATTTCTTAATACATTGAGGTGAATATGAAAACAATTTTACTAAAGAAAAAAGTAAGTAAGTTAAGTATGATATGAAGTTATTTTACGTTTCCACCACATTTGCGGTCTTTGACGATAACTTAAAAATTATTAAGAAAGGACTGTGTTTTCTGTGCTGAAGCTCAGGCCATGCACCAAGCATCAACATTCTGTAATGAATCAAAGTTAATAATCTGCACAGACAGTTTATCTACGTTCATCGCAATTAAAAATTTGAACAATAATACTCAAATCATCCGGATTATCAGAGATTGTTTGATTAAACATAAAAACAAACTTAAGATTATGTGGGTGCCAAGTTACATTGGAATCAGGGGGAATGAAGAAGCGGTTACCAACTAAATGCATATTCTAAGAGTGATGCGTAAATATTGGGAAAACAGTAGAATCGATACGATGGGATCAACAGTTTGCCACCTCTGTCATACTTCAGATCTTCTTACGATGGACTACCTTATATTATGCTGAAGATTAACATCACATCATACAGGCTCTTCAAAACAGCATTCTCCGAATTGATCAAGACCATATCCGAGTCAAAGATCCGACGGACATACAAGGTCTTAACAACTTTAAGTCTTAAAAACTGTATATAAAACCCAGCAGCTCAGAATGTTAAAAAAAATCTTGAAATATTTATGCATACATTTTCTTTTTCTGTGTTTTTTTTTTTGTAATTTAAAGTTTAAACATTTTATGTTAATTACCTAACTTGTGCTTAAACACATATTATAAATTGTATTAATTACTTGATAATGAATAAATAATAATAATTATAATAATACTAATATTGTAATGACTTGCTATATATTGTAATATCCTGTAATAGATTGGACGCCGTTATATCTTTTGATGGTAGTGGTCAAGAATTATTGTGAAACAATTAAGTTTGAACCAACTTAAACTGAAACAAAGAAATTATAACAAAAAAGAACAAATAAATAAGTGAGCAAATTAAAGTTTATGTTTTAAGTAGGACTCTTAAAATATTATATTGGTTTCCGATAATATCGGGAAAGTTCGCGCTGTCATACTGTTTTTTAAAGTTTTTCTTTCTGGGAATCTCTTCAAAGTAACTCACTCAATTTTGAATTGGAAACTTTTTTCCAAGACACCATTTACGCTACCACTCAACTTTTCGAGTAAATTTCTATTTCATGAAACATGTGTTTAGTATCTTTCGCTGTAGCTATTAATAGGCAAACATTTGGGTAATTCAGTCTGCATTTTTAAACGAAAATTAACAACAAGGAAGACATTTTTCTCAATTTTACATAATATAATTTAAAAAAAATATACAGTTTTGCGTTTTAAGAATGCCGGGAGTGTGTAAAGTTTGTTTTAAGGAAACATCTTCAAAATGTTCAAATTGCAATCAAGTGTGCTATTGCTCAACAGAGCATCAAAAGGCTGATTGGAAAACTCACAAAACGTTGTGCCATCCGTTCAAGGTACTGGATCTATGCATTTTATATATACATATGTACTTGTTTTTTTTTGTGAATAGAAAAACTCAACTCTCATTTCCTTATCTAAGTAATTCGTTTAAACTGAAACATCACAAGTGTTCAAAAGCAAAATATATAAAATTTACTCTAGTGCATCAAATGCAAAAAAAAAAAACATTCTTTACCAAAACCAAATTGTTTACGGAAAAAAGTTTAAAATGAACTGTTCAAGGGACTTATTTTAAGAAAGTAGCAAAACTGAATTGCAGTCAACAACATTATTTTAATGGAATTTATAGGCTCCATTAATGTAAAAATTTGTTTATGAGTTTGATTGCAGTTTCGAATACTGAAACGATCTCTTTGAGTGAACTTGGTAAAAGCGAACTCCTGTTTTTAGCAAATAAGTTATGTCGGCATATGCGAAAGTCATGAATATTTCTTTCAATTCATTTGTTAATACTTTCATTTGAAAGAATTCATTACAAACTTATACATATTATTATAAATATTAAATAAATCTATTTTTTACACGATCTGTTAGAAAAATCTTATCATCTTTACAGAAACAAAAACAATTATCTTTTATTGTCTAAATCTCGCAACCTTAATTCACCAGCATTACGTAATGCAAAAGATTCTACACCACTAAAAAGAGATAAATGTTCTTTCTAAAAAAATTGGCAGCATATTGAATATTATTTTAAAAACAAACAAAACATAATGCGTACACTATTCATTTTACTGTTGTTGGTCCACATGTTAACAATTTGCAATGCCCGATTTTGATGTTCATGGATCCTCTAAATCACTAGAACTAAAGAATGTAAAACAAAGCGAAATTTTATCAATGTAAAATTGTAAAATTTTCATGTCGTATTTATTGAAAATTTTCTTCTTTCATTTCAATTAAAATAAAAAAAAAAAAATAACTGTTGGCGCAACCACTCTTTAGAGGGTTAAAGCCCAGCATCACCATTTGTGTGTGCGTGTTATGTTTCAGTTCAGTGGACTCCGAAAAGCCACAGAAGATTTTTATTGACAGTTGTGTACACATCGGATAGATTGTCAAAAACTCGCGAAATGTGCACCCGTGAAAACATGGCAAATGTTTTAACTCAGATTTGAACCCGGGTCCATACGCTCAGCAGCGGCCCTTAGCCCTTACCATTGATCAGGGGCATCCACCTAATGTTATTTCATTAAGTGCCTCTATTATCATATTGCTTATTAAATTAATAATAGTTATTAAGTTTTTTTTTTGTTTAAACAATTTTTATAAACTATCTAGCTCTTAGGGCTTATAAATTATATAGCTCTGTAGAACTCCAGAGTCTGAATATAAAAAATTCTATCTCAACGAGGTCTTATATAACAGGGCAAATAAAATGAGAATAGACAATTTTTAATAAAGCTGAAACGGAATCACATTGCAAAAGCAATGAACTCTGCCAACAATCTAATCTTCGGTGCATACTTGCCCAATAACATATATAACGTGCGCAAGTAGGTGATCGGTTTTATCCTCGCAGAGACTTTCCTCTACCTAGATTCGATCGGTCTTATCCAGGATATATTAGGGGCAGAACTTATCTTCCACATTGCTCAAAGAGCTGTTGATAAACTATGTACTTAACTATGTGCGAGACAGTTCTGCGGAGCGTCCGTGGTTCAATAGATCTAGCAGAAGTTCAGCTCCTTCATACGACTACCAGCCGTTGCAGGCAAAGTTGGTCGATGTCAATGCGTTCGTTTTTCACTTTACGTTTTCAAAAAAAAAAAATATATATGTGCGTATTCATATTTTTCTTAACTCAATATATTCATATTCATATATTTACAACTTATATTAATAAAATCAATTTTATTTTAAAAATATGGAAAATAGTTATGTATTTATTTTTCGAATAATTAAAAAAAAAAACACACAAAAACTTCTGAACTTCTGATTTCCGCTTCCACCATGATGGTATTTTTTTCCCTTTCGGCCTTCCTCTACTTTCTGTCTCTAAAGTTGGCTTAAGGGCATTACTTAATAGGTTTTACACTCACCCCTTAACATTTGAACTAGTTGCCTTTTTCCGCAGGACAGTGGACTTTTCAACCCATCTTAAAATACAATTTAACAGAAATCTTAAACGAGAGTTGTGTTAAAGTGATTTAAAAACAAAAAAACTTTAAAGTTGATCACTTTTTACTAAGACTTTTGTAACCAATAACAAAATTTAAAAAATTTAATTCAGCACACTTTTCTTTGGTCCAACTTTTAAGAATAAAAAAAAATGGTTTTGCATTGAAAATTGGAAATGCAAAAATGTTGGCGTCATACTAACGGAAATAAGCATTTCGCAATAAAAAGGTATTTTGTTACAAGTCGGTTATTGATATTTAGCAGCAAGAATTAATCAACTATCAACCAAGGGCCCACATCTTTTTTTTTTTTGACCAGCTGTGTACATGTTTTTATATGTGCAAAGAGGAGACATTCACTTATCCGTGTATATGACCATATTTTGACACATGAGTCTATAACTGTATTGCGTATCCATATTACGTTTATATTATGGTAAAAAAAGATTAAGTCAAAAGACATTGAAAAAGCAAAAGGTTTATCTTAGAGAGCTATTATCGGGATATTAAGTAAGGTAAGAATGCTTAAGATGTTTTGAGCTGGTTGAAGTAATTTTGTCTGAATTTGCAAAAAAAAATTCTCCTTTTAAGGGTTCCGTACCAAAATGGTGACAACGGATCCCCATTACTAATGCTCTTCTGTCCGTGCATTCGTATGGCACGTGGGTGTATCTCCTGAGCCGTTATAGGTAGAGACTTGAGAGGCCGCTATACAATAAAAATAATAAAAATAATACATAGCTTAAATTAAGGGGATCCCAATAAAAAAAACGTGTTTTGAAAAACTGCAACTCAATGAATACCTATAATCCATAAATATATTGATGAAAGCAAAAAAAGTTTAAATTTCCAAAAATTTGAGCATAAGACGCTAATTCAATGATTAAAAATGAAGCTTTATTTTTTTATTTTTGCTTAAACTTTGGATAGATGCTAGTTATGACTTGCATCAGAAAAAAACGAAGGAAACTAAGTTTAAATGAATTCTGTTATTTATTTCAGATTGAGAGGAATGAGAAACTAGGCCGTCACCTCGTGACTACAAGAATTATTAAGCCCAATGAAATCATACTGAAGGAAGCACCTATTATTAGAGGACCATCACAAATAACAGGCCCTGTTTGTTTGGGCTGCCTTAATTCGGTTGATCAAACAAGTGCAGTTGCTTGTGAACTTTGTGGCTGGCCACTTTGCTCTAAGGAATGTCAAAGCAAGAGTGAGCATGCGGGTGAATGCCGAATCACAAGAAATCGGAGTCAAAAGAAGGTAAATAAATATATATATAATAGTTTACCGAAAAAAAACAATAGTCACTGCGGTTTGCAGGATAAAACGGGGTTGTTATAATTGTGGAAGTTAGGAACACGAGTTCTATAGATGTCCGGATAAAGGCCGTGGTCCAAAATGTTTTAAATATTATTCTTTTGAACATACTGATTTTTAGTTTGTAATAATTATTGTCAAAAAAGAACCAAATGTTTACCTGGTTAGCAAAAACAAGATATTGCGACCAAAATGGACGCAATTTTTGTTAACCCATATCAAATGTCAACCTCAGGTTTGAGAAGCAGGTTATGCACGGATTTGGAAGTGCCAACATTTCAATCAAATCAAAATAGATCCAAATGATAGGTTAGATGAAGCTTAAAGTTTTTTTGACGGGGTGGTTTAAATTTTACGACGAAAATATTGTCAAAAAAGGGTCAATAAATTAAATCAATTTAGTTTTCTAATGAAAAAAGTTCTTATTATGAAACATAGTCAAGTTGTGAAATTCATTCACAATTTTTTTATTGCTCAATTTCAATTCCAATAGTCCAAAAACATTATGTTTATTATTATGTATTTAGCAAATTTACTAAATTAAGTTATTCATGAACAATAGAGACTTACTAAAAGACTTAAATGGTATTAAGTTGAGGCCATTTTATATATTCTTGCTCCACGTTGCCGCGGCAATGCTTGGAAAATTGTTTCAGAAATGTGAATCCTATAAATCTTTTATATTTTTCATGATTTCGAATGATGTCTTCAATACTGTCACATGAAAACATCCTTAGAAAATGATGAAGCCTTCAGTTTTTTTGTTCGAAACCTGCTATAGCTTGATGGTTTTTTATCGTGAAACTATATCAGCAAAAAAATAAACTCATGGGGCAACTTACATGATTTTGCCCCAATGTCAATTGATTTCGTGGAAAGCATCAAGAGAAATCTTAATGACAAAGTACAAATAAATTGAAAAAAATGCATTATTTGTTTACCATTATTGTGGCCTCTTATCATGAAACAACGTCTAGAGGTCTTTCCAGAAAATGAGAAAGAGATAAACAAATTCTCGAAATCGACCTGGAAACAACTATCGAAATCTTCGAAGAAAACTGGTTTGAATGTTATTTTCTTGAAGCCATCTTTATACCATAAAAAAACAACATCGATTTTCACAACTCTAAATTTCTTATCTTATGCACTTAGAAGTGTGCATATGCCACTATGTGCCTTCAGAAGACTGGCTAATAATTTGACTTTGCCAACATCCACAGACTCGCGATGCATAAAGCCATATCAAGGTTTCGCATCTCTGCCAAGCTCGTTCGTGTGTGCCTATCGAGAACTCAAGCTGCTCCATTAAGGTCCGCAGAGACCTCACTGACCCACTTGTTATTAAAAAAATAAGTTTTAGACAATGTGCTATACTGTCATGCGACTCCTTCAATATCCAAATTTAAACAATAGTGGAAAAGTCCTGCGTCAACACCAGAGGCACTTAACGCAACTTGAACGCAGAGACACACGGTAATCATGGGTTTGGCGGTAATCGAGGGCAAAAAGAAGCACATGCTGTGCAATCTTCGTGATATCTATGGTCATTTCTGCGTAGACGGTGAGCGAGGAGAGAATTGAACTACGGACTGTACGAGTTCTATAGCGTCATCGACTCAGTCAAAGGGATAAAATTCCCACGGCTGCGATGACAAGGACATGTAGAGAATATGAACACCAATGCTGCGGCTCCGATGGTCTTTGAATTCACCCCAGAGGGACGGCGCAGTAGAGGATGACCGCGACTCAGGTGGCCCACACAAGTGGAAGGGAGCCACGACTTGGACAGCTAGGGACCGGGGTGGCCGGAGAAGTTTGCAGGTTGAGGCCCTATGCCGGCACCTCAAGTTAGTAATCAAATAATCGTTTATGACAAAAATGTTCAACTAAATATCAACGTTTTAAAGAAAATGTACAACAAAATTTTAGATTGTATAAACTTATTCACTAAATGTGTTGAATAAATAAAAATAATAATTTCTTGAGTTAGACTTTCAGTCGAACTTTTTTTTGGTAGAAATGTTACTAAATCAGAAAAAAGTATTTCCAAATTGTCCTGATCTCTTGAAATACCACATTCGTAACTTAGTAATTACCAAAATGTGGAGCAATCTAGAAATATTAAATAAGTTTATATTACATAAAACTTACGGGGAAGCTTAAAATTATTTTTTTTGCGGTGCATTTGCAATTTTTAAAAAATTCGTTTAACAGCATTCCAGTGGTTGTTGTTGTAATTCTTAAAGGATCTGCAGACATTGCGAACGGCAAATCGAGAGTCGAGAGATTAGTCTTTCGATGTACATTTGTAATGTTGCATGTGGGTCGGCTAGAATGTGTAATGGATTCGCTCGCCAAAATGAAAACGATTAAGAATGTATTTTATTTAATTTGTTTGATGTAAAACTATTGATTCATCTTTACAATTTTGTTTAATTTCATATCCGATAAAATACATAGCCAGTCACATTTATTGTTATTTCAAACTCTGGTCTTAGCATCTTAGTATATCTTCAATATCAGTTTCCGATTTACCCATAATCAATCCATTGTCCACATATACAAAAAGAAGAGTTTCAAATCCATTATTGTGTTGTGTATACACAATTATCAACTTCACTTTGATTGTTCTAAATATTTTCTTTTACAGAAGTCTGTTCAAGAGAGCCAAGAATGTATTATCTCTGACTTAATCCTTTTGCACAGTCTTGTATTAAATCGCTTTCCATTTTATGATCTCTTTATCCTCCAAGAACATTTCATTTTCTTTTATTTTACATCATAAGTAGCGTTTCAAGATTCTTGGATGTGTTATGAAAGGAAGAATATATAGTCAGTTTTGAGTAAAAATACGTTAATAATTTTCGAAGTTCACCCACTATACTGGTTCTCGAAAAAGCTTTTGACTTTTTACACAACGAACAACTTAAATGTGAAACTTTATGACAAATTTACGATTTCAATTTGCATATTCGTGTCAAGCATTTTAATTAATGTTTTATATATTTTCCTTTTAGATGAGCATCCATGAATTTACAACACCGCATCCAATGTATCAGTGTATAAGTGCACTCCGAGCACTTTTACTGAAAAATACTGATGCAGAGAAGTTTGAGAAGCTCAATGGACTTGAATCTCATCAGACTATACGTAGAGGTTCCTTACAGTGGAAAAGTGACTTGGAAAGCATAGGGAAATTTATTCCTAGGTAATATATGATAATATATTTTAAGAAGAAACATTCGATATTTATTGAGAGTAATCTGATGTGAACCAAGAGTTTGATTGACAAAAGTGTGTGTGGTGTGACAGCACCAGATTCAGAAACTAGATTTTTTTAAATTCGAATGGCAAGAGCGAGCTCCAAATCATTCACCACGCTGCCGCTGGCTGGGTTAATAACACTTAGACCGCTATTACACACAGCTTGTTTTGCAAGATTCAAATGAGTGCAAAAGAGAAGAAATGTGAAACAGCAATAATATAGCCCGGACACTCACGGTTTTCATTTTTTGATGTTTCCTCCTTCTTCTTTTTATATCGAATTTGCTTTATTTGTACTTCTCACTCGCAGGATTTACAACAGATTTGTTCTTGCTACGTGCCAAAAAATAGACGTTAATTTTGAATTTGGCGTAAAACTAAGTAAATAAATAAGAATTTTAAAACTGAGAATTACAGAAAGATTGTTTATCATTCACTTTACGTGCATTTATGATGAAATTGAATGACATGTCGATGTTTCCCCTATGGTTTAATCCTAGATCTTTGTTTTTTTTCTTTTCCGTCTCAAAAGCATCATTATAAATAAATAAAACATCATCAACAAGCTCTTCATCTGCGAACACACATAACAGCCCCATTGACAAGGAATGATCTCCCTTTTTTTAGATGTACCTGAAATAGTTGTAGTACTGAAGACATTTGTGCTCTTGAGCCCCTTCAGCAGAACAAATGAGCATAATAAATGGTTATGTGAGCACAATAAACAGAAAAATAATTTGCAGTCTGCAGAACAAGGCCGTTAGTCGTAAAAGTTGCATTTGACCAAGGATTCCTTCAAGAACGATACAATTTGAATGCACTTCCTCGAATATGCCATACCAGATAAGAAATTTTCTCAAAGCCGGTGAAGTGCCCGATATCCTTGAGAGTATTTCAAATTCAGGTCGAATTAGTCTATGGACTTGCAACTACTAATTCAAAGCAACGTATGATTCACAAATACGATCAAATTGCCAAATTGAACGTCGTTATAGAATTTACTGTTTCCTTTTTGGCCGAGAATCGTAAATAATTTTCGCATTATAACTATAGTAGTATAACAACATTAAATTTAAGCTAATCGTGAATCAATACCTAGTTAAAATTAAAGTTAAAGACCTCCTAAACGAAAGTCCAGAAGAATTGTCGTTGGCCACTGAAATGTAACTTAGAGACAAAGGTAGTAAGAATTCAGCTTCAATTCTAAGTTAGTTAAATGTAGCTTCTCCTACGAGCTTTCCTGTAAACATATCATGCAAATAATAATAAATTGGGTGCGTGATGTAGCTGAACAATCAAAGTGTCGATAAAAGTTTTAAAAAATAGACGACAACTTTCAAAATAACGCATTTCAAAAGAAAATTACAAAGAACTGCACAGCGCAACTATGCTTTGTGTAATAGCAAGGGGCCAATTTCGGCTGCTGAATGAATAGAACTTCAGAACTTCAGAAATTAAAGGACCCAAAGAACAGACGAGAACAAATCCATACGGCCTACTTTCGTGGCATGTTCTCGCGTAGGTAAACCATCCAGCTGCGTTGGCCAAGGACGGACTAACCGAAAATATCGTACACTTCATTGCACCCAGAGATTGATATTGTTTTTGTTTTTTTAATTGTCATAATAAGTGAGAGCAAATATGTATATATATATATATATATAGAAGTTAATTAAGTACAATGAAATCGTCTATAGCGCTCCCCATGTACTTATAATGTATATATTTATATATTTTTTTTTTAAACCACCAAAATATTCTTTAGAAATAATTTATATGGCAAAACAACGTTTAGTGGGTCAGCTAGTGTTATAATATAATAATCTAATACACATAATAACATTGATCTATATACAACACTTTATACATGAAAATACATAAAAAAGCCTTCATGACTGGAGTGCTGGATCAATAGGTCTTTTTCGTTAATCTTCGTTTTCTAAGGGTTTCTGCGTTAGGTAATATCCATATTGGAGTGATTTATTAAGCTAATTTTTTGAATTTCTTGCTCAATCTAATGTCGCCGTTTTCATAGACCCATTGGGTACCACATTTCAATTCACACACGAAACTACCCAAATATGTGAAGTTTAAGGTACCTGCATTACTCTTCCTTGGCGAGTCTGTGCCGCCCGCTGTCGAAGTCTTTCTTTAATTTTTATTTTACTTCCTGTCAAATATAATTATTATTATTTAATAATGAACTTGCCATACCAAACATAAAATACAATAATAAGCCATTTTGATTAAAACTTTAGACGAACTTAAGCAAATTAGACCCAGAGGGCATAATTATGCAATTTTTCAAATTTCTATTATTAAATTAAGTTCACGTTTAAGTCATACGGTTTTAGTTTGAGAAATTTTCACAAAAAATTATTTGATTGTCCGAATGCAGCAACTGAATCCTAATCCGTTTTTGGCATATCATATCATAATTGTTCCTGAAGCTGATGTAAAAAATCGGCGATATTGGTAGATTAGTCAGTGTATTTAGATGCGTTTTTAAACCGTATTTCGAGGCTTGGCTGAAAAGAATAAATGAATTTCACAATATTATTGTTTTGGTGTGGTTTGGGCAAAAATAATAAGGTATTATCATTTTTGTTCATGTGCTTTTTTTTCTGAAGCATTGAGATATTTATATCTGTTTATTTTATTTATAATCAAAGCCCCGTAAAAATTGCTTCAATTTTGTGTTTCAATTTTTATTGCTTAATAATTGACAGTAAAACCAAATATATATCAGGTTGGCAACGAAGTAATTGCGGATTTTTTTTTTGAGAATAGAAGACAATTTTTTCATGGAACGAAACATCTAACTTTATTCTGCAATATGTTGCCCATTTTGAGCAATGACCTTTGCATCTTTCAGGCAGCATCATAATAATAACTTCTGGTTTTTATCAGCAAAAAAACTGAACCAGGTACGATTTGACATCATCATTATTATAGCAAATTTTTACCATTCAAGAAGTTTTGCAAAGATCGAAATAAAAAGTAATTAGATAGTGCAAGGTCAGGACTTGTGGTGGATGTGGCAAAACATCCCAACCAATCTTCGATCATTTTTGCCGAGTGACCAAAGATGTGTGTGGCCTTGCATTGTTGTGATGGAATACAACACCTTTTCGATTTGTCAATTCGGGCCGGTTTTCTTCAACTGCATCGTTCAATTTTGTAAGTTGTTAATCTAGATATCTGAATTGTTCGTTTGGTTGGATGGCAAATGTTCAAAATGTTTGTCATCCCACCAAACTGATAACAGAACTTTCTTTTGATGATTATCAGCTTTTGATGTTGTTTGAGCTGGTTCACCTGGCTTGCTCCACAATCTTTTCCGATTGAAATTATTGTAAACAGCCCATTTTTCATCAGCAGTTATCAAATGGACAATTTTCATTACGTTTCTTTAACAAATCGGAGATGTTAATGCGTTGAGTTAAATGATTTTCTTTCAGTTCATGAGGAATCCATATATCGAGTTTTCGTACATAGCAAAGTTGTTTTAAGCGATTTTCAATGCATGTATTTGATAAATGAAGCTTCTCTGCAATGTCACGTGTTGTACTGTGAAGATCCGAATCGATTATTGCTTTGATTTGGTCGTCATCAACTTCAACTGGGCGAGCAGAGCGTTTTTCATCTTTGAGTGAAAAATCACCAGAACGAAATTTGGCAACCTAATTTTGACACTGCCGTTCTTTAAAAGCTTCGTCACCATAAACAGCACATTACTTTTTGTGAGCTTGCGATCCGTTTTTTACTTTCCGGAAATACAAAAGCAAAAATATGACGTAAATGTTCGTTTTGATTTTCCATTTTTCAACAGACGCCAAACAAAAACTACGTAACCGAACAAAAAAAAAATTTTACTGGTTGACAGTTGAAGTGCCAACTATAAATAACAAATAGTGTTTGACATTTCGATTACGTCAGCAAACCTTAAAATTCAACTAATCTATGTGTGAAATCCGCAAATAAGTTTCCAACCCAATATAAAAGTATTAACGGAAAATAGGCTGTTAAGTAACTAGTCAATCTCTTTGATTTAAGTAATAATTTTTCAATATAAATTTAAAGTTTACATGCAGACCTGATTTTATCCTTTTCCACGCTTTTTCCACTTAGGTTTTTTCAAACTGAAGAATTTGCGGAAGATGAAATAATGAAAATTACTGGAATCTTACAAATAAATGGTCATGAGGTACCTACTTCGGACCCGCCGCATGTTGCGGTTTTTGATATAGCTTCATTGGTGGAACACTCCTGTAAGCCAAATGTAGCTAAAAGTTTCACTAAGAATGGAAGCATCATATTTTGGGCTCCACACGCGATTCCCAAAAATACGAATTTAAGCATATGCTACTCGGATGCCGTATGGGGGACTTATGACCGTCAGAGACATTTGATGCACACAAAACTTTTTAAATGTGAATGTGTTCGGTGCCAGGACGTAACAGAATTTGGCACAAACTACAGTGGACTAAAATGTGAAAGAGCAGGTTGTTCGGGTATTGTACTACCAATAAGCTTAGAGAAATGGCATGAAAATTGGCGGTACGTCAGAATATTTATTGATTAACATTTTGATTTCAAATTTTATTTAAAGATGTTTGTCGTGCAATGTCCATGTCGACAAGTCGTTCGTGACAAATATTCTAGAACGGGCAGGAAAGGATCTATCTATAATGGACAAAAATGTTCCAAATTGCTTAAAGTACATAGATCACTATCAAAAGTGGCTTCCACAAATGCATTTTTACATATGCGAAGTTAAGATTCAAGTTGTACAAAAAATTGGTGCAGATCCAAAAGAACTTATGACGGTAACAGATGAGCAACTGGAAACAAAGTTGGAATACGCAAAGCAGATGGTTGAGCTGTACGAAAGGCTGGCACCGTGTACGTATTTATCATAGTCATATTGTCAAATTTGCAATTATATAAAACGAAATGCTTTAATCATATTATCTTTTTTTCAGGTGAAGCAAGAATCTTAGGAGTCTTATGCTTTGAGATTCACTCAGCAGTTGCAGAAAAAACTCGGCGAATAGCGTTAAAAATTAGTGCAAACACCAGCATATTACTTCAAGAATCTTTGAAGTATGTTGAAAAGGCGATCGAATATTTGCAACATGAGCCTGATATATTTGCCGAAGGTCTAATATACAAGCAAGCTAAAATAAACCGTGATGCCTTGAAAATGGTCATAAGTTTTTAAATAAGATTTCTTAAAAGTATTAATTGTATGAAGAAAATTATTGTTAAGAGATTTAACGATTTCTTCGGCACTTTTGTAAAAACTAAAACAATTCAATTCCGGAAACAGCATAAGACCAGCTCATAATTTTAAGACAATTGGCAATAAAAAGCACATGGTTGTTAGTGTTATTATAAGCACAGAAGCAGGTCGCAAAAATTAATCCGAAGTTCTTTTATATTGAACAAGTTACGGCAAAAGTGAAGTCATAATGTGATTTGCAAGGTTTGTGAAATGTTTTAATAAACGAGAGCTTTTAGAAAAACTCAAAGGAGACGTGTTGTGCTGCCTGATCTAGATTTCTGTCGGGAAAGTTAAAATCATCGAAACCTAAGATCATTTAAAACTTGGACATTTGATTACAAGTGCTTTCTGCACTTTCGACACATTCACATTATGACTTTCAGCCTACCTTGCATAATGAATAACAAAAAAAGTTGAACTAATAAAGCTTAATTGATTTCCCATAAATTTTCTGTTTTTATTTATACGATCACCGTCCTAAGAATTCAACTCATATATAACTAAATGGAGTCCGACCTAAAAATTCAACTCACAGAAAGTTAGGCAAAAAGATTATAACTAAATGAAGTCCGACGCAATCGTCTTTCTTTACAGCTGATTGGTCTGATTGTTTCTTACAGATGATTGTTTTTGTAATTCTTGCAGCTTGCATTGCTTTAAGTATCGCAAGAGCTTCTACCGTGAATACAGATGAAGTTAAATGAAGTAGGCCTTTACTGATGATACAACCTAGTCCAACGTTATTTGTTCTCATATCTAGGAACATTCTCGTGAAGATGTCGTTGCTTGTGGATATTTTAAAATATTTATTTTGAGAGCCGAGAATCGATGGAATTATTGAGTAAATTCCACGGAGGAAGGTTGATATTGGATTTGTTTTTTATTTTGATTGGGATGTTCAGATTTTGTGCGGACTTCAGTGAATTTTCGACTGCTCTTTCATAATTTTCTTGGCGACATCAGGCATAGGTGTCGTGAGTGAAGAATTAATTTTTACTGTGACCAGCCAGGTAAGGAACTCGGCCCTTTCACTCAAATGAGGAAGTCCGGTAGGTGTTGTACGAGAAGCTCCAAGACAAGTCCTTACTACAGAATGGTATGGTATTGAAATGAGTTGAATGGATGAATTTGAGCATTTCGAACGAATTATTATTACAACGTTAACAATAGTATTTAAGTTACAATTACTTTTTTAGAGGACAGATACTTAACTAGATTGACCGTGGAAGTGAGTCTCTTTTTAAAATGGGTACAATGATCCTTAAAGCTATATTTTGATTCAAATAAAACGCCTACAGTTTTTGATTGGTTAATGCTATCGATCAAAATATTGTTAAAATTAACTCCTTCTAAACATTTTTCGCAGTTTTATTTTTTACATATATGCAAAAGTTTGCGTTTAGTGTAAGATACTTATAAGTTCCTTAAATTGTTCGAGAATAACTGTTTCTAAGAATGTTAGGTCTTTACAATTAGACAATAAAACAAGATCATCTGCATAAGGAATGTAGTTTCCATTAGGATGACTGGGGGATACCGTTTTTTACTTTACCTTATGTTGTTACGGTGAACATAAATCGAATGGAGCGAGGATTCGATGGTAAGAGTCTCACCCGCCATTTTTATTGTGGAGTGTGGCTCAGACTTATGAGACGGTCGTCGTCAAAACGATAGCATTGAACGCTATCGTCGCTCATTTGCTTCATGTCACCACATCACTATCGTGTCGTCTATCGCTTACTCATCCCGATGATTCAACAGTTGCCGAGCACTCCGTCTCTGATGTTTGCAACAACAATTTCGATGGAGTGCCTTTTGTGCGCTGTAATTTACTTTAAAAACTTTGAGAGTCCAATATTTACATTAATTAATTATTTCTCAAATATTGCTTAAAAACAATAGTGAGATAGCAATCGTGCAAACCAGATTGTTCGCAAAATAATATCGTATATTTGTTTAATTTATGTTCACTGTAAAGTAACAATATTGTTGAATTTATTACACTTAATAACATATTTGGTCGAATAACGACAAACATATGATGAATTACCCTATTGTATTAAAAATGATGTTGAAATGTGCTTTATTTTTGATTGCTTATCAGAATTACTGTTCCAATTTTTCGCTTCTCTTTTTTGCTAATGAGAATAACTGTTTCCAATTAGTTTTTTTTTGTAATTTGCTTTGCTTCTTTGTGGTAATAGTTAATTTTGCACCGAATTCATTCTCTTTCGTTCTTCAGCCGTTGGCCGTTCAACATCATCATTGGTAATAAATTGTTTGAATTTGATTGGTTTTATTTTTCATTTTTGTGCACCACTCAACTGCTTAGTTTTGTTTCGCTACAAAAACATTTTCTAATCCGGATATAATATTGTTAATTTTGACTTTTCGATAAATTTATGAGAAATTGGTGATTTATTGAAGATACAATATATGTATGAAATCTCGTGTTGTTCGGGCCCTTGGAACTCGTGTTAATCGAAAACTTGAACTCGTGTTAATCGAAGACTTGGACTTTTTGTTGATTGAAAACGAAATCCCTCTGTTTGAAAAAAAAGTGCGCGTAAATTAATTAATTCGAACTTTTCTCCATTCGTAAAAAAAAATGAACTTTATAAAGGCAAAGCGCGGGCGTGTAAAAGGCATGATTTCTCGAGCGGCAACATTTGCGGAATCTGTTGACCTGGATTCAACGCTCTCAATGCTAGAGATTCGGTTAACAAAACTTAATGAAGCGTGGGAAGAATTTGTTGAGCTGCAAAATGCTTTGTACGAATTTGCTCTGGATGCTGATTTCGTTGATCCAGAGCCTGAATTCGAAGAGTACGAAACGAAGTACTTCTTTGCGCATTCAATTCTGTCAAATTTCATCCAAATAAAGAAACTGGCTAATGCACCAAAACAGCAAAGTGGATCGGCCGTTGAACAATTGGCTACTCAGCAAGCTTCGTTTTTGCAAAAACTCAATGCGAGTAGTTCTTCGAGTACATCCGCGTCGGTTAAATTACCTAATCTTTCGATACCTATCTTTTCGGGTGATTACAAAGATTGGCCGGGGTTTCGAGATTCTTTCTTGGGATCAATTGATTGCAATTCATCGCTTATTTCCACGCAAAAGTTGCAATATTTAAAATCATTCTTAAGTGGAGAAGCAAGCAATCTTTTAAAACACATTGTAAACTCGGAAACCAATTATTTAGAAGCATGGGAACGATTGGAAACCCGATATGATAGAACTCATTTGATTGTTCAGTGGTTCGTCAAATCGTTTTTGTCACTTCCTACGACGAATTCTTCTATTGTAGTAATGCTGCGCAAAATTACGGACGGGGCTGATGAGGTGATTCGTGGCTTAAAAGCGTTAAACTCGAATGACCGCGATCCGTGGCTCATTTTTATATTAGTGCATAAACTCGATTCGGAAACAAAGCAAGCTTGGGCTGAAGTTATAGGTTCAAGGTCGGATGCTACCATTCATGAACTTCTGGAGTTTCTACAAAGTCGCTGCATTTGCCTTGAATCTTGTTATACACCTTTGCGTTCTACTCAATCTCGAAATAACATACATGGCACAATTCGTTCACATCTTGTGGAAACACCTTTCGGCTGTCCCAAATGCAAAGCTGAGCAAAGTCTCATGCAATGCAAACAATTTCTCTCTCTTTCCATCGGTGGTCGACGTAGTTTTGTTAAAGAAAAATCGCTGTGCTTTAACTGTCTTCGTCTGGGGCACACATCTCTGAAATGTCGATCCAATAATCGCTTTAAGACTTGTAATTCGCGACATCATAGCCTCGTTCATCCTTTAACCTCAACCTCAATCATCTCGTCGTCAACATCTTCAAATACTCTCGTCAATACAGCTTCTTCGGACCAAACTTCGCCAGGTAATTCCTTATCAACTTCATCAATATCTACACATCTTTGCTCATCGATAAACAACGATAAAACATCATATAATTCCATTCGGTTTAATCACACTTTGTTACCTACTGCTATTGCTCATGCTCGTGATAAGGAAGGAACCTTACCTAGTATTCGATTGTTGCTGGATTCAGGTTCGCAGGTGTCATTTGTTACGGAACAAACGGTTCAACGGTTAGGCCTGATTCGTAAGCCCGCTCGTATTCCTATATTAGGTGTTGGCTCTACAGCTGCGGGTGTTACAAACGGAGTTGTAACTATTCTCCTTTCTTCGTCCCACAGCCAACAATCTGTTGAGATTCACTGCTATGTGATATCAAAACTCACCTCACTAGTTCCTGCTCGTGTTAATTCAAGCACAATTATGAGCTCACTCTTGTCGTATACACTAGCAGATCCAAAATTCTATATACCTGGTCACATTGACATCCTTGTCGGTGCTGATAAAATATTCAGCTTATTCACTGGTCCAGCTGTTCCTGGCCAGCAAGGACAACCTGATCTCGTTCTGACAATATTCGGCTGGGTAATTTCTGGTAATATGGGTCCTAACTTTGGTTCTAATTATGGTGTTGATTCATATTGCACGCAATTGGATGCTTCACATTGTTTTGATATCGAGCGCTTCTGGCGCCTCGAAGAAGTTCATCATGAAATTCCTCTTTCCGTCGAAGATCAACGTGCTGAAGATATTTTTGTCAATTGTCATACGCGATTACCTGATGGCAGGTATGAAGTTCATTTGCCCTTTAAATCCGACAGCAAAAAAGATTTTGGAAATAGCTTAAAGGTCGCATTAAATAGATTTCAATATACTGAACGCAAAATTGCCTCCAACCGGCATATAAAAGAAAAGTATATAGAATTTATGCGGGAATATCTTCACCTAGGGCATATGGAAGAGGTCCCAGCGAAGGAAATCCATGCGTCTTCGGACAATATTTATTATCTACCACACCATGCTGTTGTAAAGGATGATAGCAGTACAACAAAGGTTAGGGTTGTCTTCGACGGGTCGGCTAGAACTGGCAAGCATAAGTCTCTCAACGAATCGCTGTTAATAGGACAATCATACCAAAGGGATCTTTTCTCCATTTGCCTGCGTTTTCGTCGCCATCTCTATACCTTATCAGGGGATATAGAGAAGATGTTTCGGCAGATAAAGGTAGCCAAAAATCACAGAGATTTTCAACGGATTCTTTGGAGAGAATCAACCGATCAGCCTTTAAAACATTTTCGACTCTCGACTGTTACCTATGGCACAGCATGTGCTCCATTTCTAGCTGTACGCACCCTGTACCAATTGGCAATAGACTCTAAAGAAAAATTTCCGCGCGCAGCAGATATTCTATTGAATGACTTCTATGTTGATGACGTCATGACCGGGGCAGATTCTGTCGATGAAGTGATTTCGCTGCGGTTAGAACTCATGGCATTACTGCGCTCAGGCGGTTTCAACCTACGTAAATGGACAACTAACTGTTGGCCTCTCCTGCTTAGTCTACCAGAAGACCAACGAGAGCTTTCGCCCAGAGACTTCAAGGACCACAGCTCTATAAAGCTGCTGGGTTTGCAGTGGTCACCAGCAAAAGATTCGTTCTCCTAGAAAGTAAGACTAACTGACAGTACATCATTTACTAAGCGTCGCATTTTATCAGAATCTTCTCGCATTTTTGATCCAATCGGTTTCTTAACTCCAGTCGTCATCGCCATAAAAACTCTCTTTCAGGAGCTTTGGAGGAAAAATTATTCTTGGAGCGATCACATTTCCCTAGATCTCGAATCAAAATGGTGTTCGATTCGCAATGAGCTTCCAACGTTAGAAGTTGTGACTATTCCTCGAATTATGTGGAGTTCGAAGGAGAATTTGATACTTCACGGATTTTGCGATGCATCATTAAACGCGTATGCAGCTGTATTTTACTGCACAAGCAAGGATCCAGCTGGTAACGTAACCAGCTCCATCGTCGCCGCAAAAAGCAAGGTATCGCCTATGAAAGTAGTTTCTCTTCCCAGACTCGAATTGTGTGGAGCCGTTTTATTAACCCGGTTAATTGAAAAACTTAAAATTTCTTTGCAGTACAAAGAAATGAAAGTTTTTGCCTGGACTGATTCGGCAATCGTCCTCCATTGGCTTTCAGACACGCCTAAAAGGTGGTCAGTTTTTATATCCAATCGCACTTCTGAAATCCTTTCGTCTATACCAAGGAAATCGTGGCATCATGTGCGATCTAATCAGAACCCAGCTGACTGCGCATCTCGTGGTATACCACCCGTTCATTTGTTAAATAATGATTTATGGTGGTGCGGCAATTCGAAGCAAGCAGTCCCTGAGTACAAATGAGCTCTCAAAAGCAAAATTTTTACTTATCAAGTGGCACCAATCGTTATGTTTTTCGTCGGAAATAAACGCCATTGTGAAAGGTGAAGTGCTTAAAACAGGAAGCAAGTTGTCTTCTCTTAGTCCCTTTTTGGATACTGACCAAATCCTTCGCGTCGGTGGTCGTATCCAAGAGTCAGATGCGTCTTTTGATACAAAACATCCGATCATAATCGATAAAAACACTCGGTTCGCGGAACTAATCGTCCAAGATATACACAAACGATACTTACATGCTGGTGTTTCTCAAATGTTTGCATTACTAAGACAAAATTATTTTATAGTAGGATGTCGCAATCTACTTCGTAAAATCGTGCACAATTGTTTAGAATGTTTTCGTCATCGTAAGTCAACATCGACTCAAGTTATGGGAAATTTACCCGCAGAACGCGTTCGGTTCTCGCGACCCTTCAGCAAAGTTGGAGTTGATTATGCGGGACTCAAATCTCTACGCTTATCTAGAGGACGAAATCCGAAATTTGTTAAGGCCTACATCGCGGTTTTCGTGTGTTTTTCCACAAAGGCAATTCATCTTGAATTGGTGAGCGACCTCTCCTCGGCCGCGTTTATTGCGGCTCTCGATCGTTTTTCGTCGCGCAGAGGTAAGCCCTTAGAAATCTGGAGCGACAACGCAACAAATTTCCATGGAAGCAAGCGGCATCTAGACGAATTATTCCAACATCTCATGAGTCAGCAGCACAACAGCATCATTACCGATCACCTCTCCAAAGACCAAATAGCTTGGAAGTTCATACCTCCTTCAGCTCCACACTTTGGTGGTCTGTGGGAGGCAGGGGTGAAATCGGTAAAGTACCATCTAAAGAGAGTCATCAAGGATCATCGGTTAACGTTCAAGGAAATGTACACTTTGCTTACACAAATAGAAGCATTGCTTAATTCTCGACCTATGTGGCCTACCTCAGACATGGATCCAATCGCGCTAAGTCCAGCTCATTTTTTAATTGGTGAAACCCTTACAGCTATTCCCCGTCCTGATATGTGTACTCAAAATTTTTGCCCTCACTCTAGCTGGTCTCTTTTACAGAATTTAAAACAAGGTTTCTGGAAGCGATGGCATGCAGAATATTTAACTTCACTCCAGCAGCGCCCAAAATGGCAAGCCGTCAAGGAAGACCTCAGAATTGGCGATGTAGTCATATTAAAGGAACCAAGTCTTCCTCCATCAAATTGGATTCTGGGACGTATAAAAAAGGTTCATCCCGGAAAGGATAACCACATTCGAGTTGCAACACTAAAAACACACACTGGCGACTATGTCCGCCCTATTACAAAATTAGCTCGTCTTCCCTTTTCTGAAAAACCTGGGTCTTTCAGGGGGGCTGAATGTTCGCAAAATAATATCGTATATTTGATTAATTTATGTTCACTGTAAAGTAACAATATTGTTGAATTTATTACACTTAATAACATATTTGGTCGAATAACGACAAACATATGATGAATTACCCTATTGTATTAGAAATGATGTTGAAATGTGCTTTATTTTTGATTGCTTATCAGAATTCCTGTTCCAATTTTTCTCTTCTCTTTTTTGCTAATAAGAATTACTGTTTCCAATTCGTTTTTTTTGTAATTTGCTTTGCTTCTTTGTGGTAATAGTTAATTTTGTACCGAATTCATTCTCTTTCGTTCTTCAGCCGTTGGCCGTTCAACATCATCATTGGTAATAAATTGTTTGAATTTGATTCGTTTTATTTTTCATTTATGTTCACCACTCAACTGCTTAGTTTTGTTTCGCTACAAAAACACAGATCGACAAGGCGACAATAGACAAACATTTTTGCGTTATGAGAAGCAAAGATAGTATCGTCACATGGAGTGAAGCATTTTACCATATGGTTAGAACATGGGGTGGGAAGATGGTATTTTTTCCATCCGGATTTATGGGGACATAATGATGGGTGTATTTTTTCCAGGACTCAAGTCGTAGTGTTTCGCAATACTTTTTAACAACCTTTATGATGTAACTTTTATTGAAAACATTAAATAGGAACAGACGTTCATAAATTGCTGATTTAGAGGCGCTATCAGCTGCATGAGAACTGTGGAAGAATACCTTTTATAAGGGCTTTACCAGTTTCGTTTACAACTGCAAATTCTGTTCCGTGTGAATCCCTGGAGCCTTGGATAAAAATCTGCTTCCAATTTTGTGCTGAACGGACAACTCCGTAAACATCGTTTTAAACATGGCGCTGCTGGTAGAACTCTTGGGCATCGACCTAAGTTATGGATTCATGATGGAATTCCTTTTCTATTTTGTAATAATCTATTAATTTATTTAAATTTAAACACAGGAAATTTCTAGTTCAGTTAATATTTGATTTTAACCAGCATATAAATAAAACATTAATAAAGATGAATTAAAGAACTGACAAACCTTTTTGGAGATTCTTAACGGTCGCGATTGATTTTTTTACATAAATGGATTATTCGTAGATAAACTGTGCTATGATTTTTGAGAGGAAACTTGATTTTCTATTTTTTTTTAAATTTTTTTAAGTTTTCTTAACACGAAAATAAAGGTCATTGGGTGAAGAAACTATTATTAACAATTCAAATTTTTGAAAAATCCCAAAAGTCTGTTAATTTTCGAGGTAAATTCCCACGTGAAGTGACATAGGCGCTTGCCTGGCGAAAAAGATACACCCTGAGCGGAGCGAAGTCGTTTGAGGATGGACTCACTAAGAAAAACAGTTGAAACCTGATTTAGAGGCGCTATCAGCTGCATGAGAACTGTGGAAGAATACCTTTTATAAGGGCTTTACCAGTTTCGTTTACAACTGCAAATTCTGTTCCGTGTGAATCCCTGGAGCCTTGGATAAAAATCTGCTTCCAATTTTGTGCTGAACGGACAACTCCGTAAACATCGTTTTATACATGGCGCTGCTGGTAGAACTCTTGGGCATCGACCTAAGTTATGGATTCATGATGGAATTCCTTTTCTATTTTGTAATAATCTATTAATTTATTTAAATTTAAACACAGGAAATTTCTAGTTCAGTTAATATTTGATTTTAACCAGCATATAAATAAAACATTAATAAAGTTGAATTAAAGAACTGACAAACCTTTTTGGAGATTCTTAACGGTCGCGATTGATTTTTTTACATAAATGGATTATTCGTAGATAAACTGTGCTATGATTTTTGAGATGAAACTTGATTTTCTATTTTTTTTTAAATTTTTTTAAGTTTTCTTAACACGAAAATAAAGGTCATTGGGTGAAGAAACTATTATTAACAATTCAAATTTTTGAAAAATCCCAAAAGTCTGTTAATTTTCGAGGTAAATTCCCACGTGAAGTGACATAGGCGCTTGCCTGGCGAAAAAGATACACCCTGAGCGGAGCGAAGTCGTTTGAGGATGGACTCACTAAGAAAAACAGTTGAAACCCCTCTTCCCGTGCGGCAGGTCACCTACGTGCTATAATTTACTCCCAACTTGAATTCTTTCCAAATGAAATGCACTACTATAAAGTTGAGTGCAGGATATAAGCACATACATTTTTCATGGAACACCCTGTATTTCATATATATATTTAAAGAAACTTTGTGATATACCCAGCCTCGATTTTACTTCAAGTAACATGGCGGCACATGCTTCCATGCATATTTCGCTGTCAGCTAATCGAATAAGTTCACTGACTGAATATTTGAGTATTTATGGAGAAGAATGTTAAAAAAAATAAAAAAAGATTCTTTGAAGGAGTTTATAAATTGGAAAAAACAGTGTTTTTGTTGTTGACAACAGTCGATGTGTTCTTATTTCGCATAGTTAAGACTATGAAGTAAGAGAAACGCGATTTTAGACATAATTTGAAGAAACCTTTTTAATAGTACATATTATTAAAGTCCTTTAAACAATTTTTGTTTTTTCCAGCTTTTTAGGTATATTTACACAAAAAAAAAATAATTTTAGCGAAGTTGCCATATTGGACACCCGCCCCCAATTTAAGATTACATGTGGACAAATTCTGTCGAAAGTCGAGATATTATTAAAACTGCCTACACGTCACGTATGAAAAAATTGGTTCTATTAATGACAAACTAAATATATTGCTAAGAAATTTGCATTCCAAAAGTTTGGCAGAACAAAATCCCTAGTTTTGCGTAATCAGCTGTTGGAATGCACTCATTGTTACAAAAAGATGATACTTGGAATGCTACCACTGGACGCATGTACAAGGTTAACATGGGTGTCACAAAAAGTCCGAGTGTCATGATGTCAGATGGATATTTTTCCTGTGAAATTCTCAAAAATTTTGTTTAATTTGAAAGAAAAAGAAAAATTGTTATTCTAAAAAGTGTTGGGGGAACTATTCTATTGGAAATGTTGCACGTTATGTACGGAAACGTAAATCGGTAAATATAGTCTTATCACTGTATTGTGGTTTGCCGGCGATTGCAAAATAATTTTGTATTAATCCTTAACATAAATTAAAACGGAAACCAGCAAGCGAGCAGTGGCACTCTCAACAAAAATAATATCAGTGAACTACTCTGCACTACGAGAAAGATATCCTAGGAAACGAACTCCACTTCTTAATGTGTATGGACACCGATTTGGGCCAACTCCCTTTCCTCAACCTTCAAATTCCAGAGGATATGGGATGCTTGTCGTCCGGATATTACGAGGTGCGTTGAAACTGCGTTACTTAGTCTTGGGTGGTGCAATCAGTGGTGGCGTTACACTGGGTAAGGTGGGTCTATATATTTTCATGTACTTATTATATAACTTCCCTGCTGAATAAATTCGCTGTTTTCTGTGTTTACAGAAATATGACCAATGGAAAGATGGGTTACCTGACTTAAAGTGGCTTGAAGATGCACTGCCAAAAAGTGAGAAATGGAATAACTTTTCAAAATCACTTCTTGAAGTAGGGGGATTTGTAAAAGATGCAATCGAAATTGGTAAGTTTAGTCAATCGATCCTACTGACATGCTTAAAGAAAAAAAAATTAAATGAAAGTTTTAAAAAAAAATTGTGGTTTCTGCAAAATTTTAACCATCCAGAATGTAATAAAACATTTGTATCTGAAAACAGGAAAACTCAAAAATATTTTCCCCAAAAACCATTAGTATACTGTGACATCAGGCTACCTTAGTTCAGAACTTTGTTACGTTTGTCGTAATGGCAAAGGATAGTTCTTATATAAGGAAGTGATTAAGTCATCGTGTTCACTATTCTAAATTTTGTTTGTTGAAGGCAAAGATATCTTTCGGTCTGGGTGAGAAGTGCATATAGATACGTAGCAGCAAATATACAAAGTCAAACTGTTTTAACATTGATTGCATTCGATTTTGCATAACCAAGAACTTATCTGCCCTCGCGATATTACATTCCTCACCATTAAGTCAAAGTCTTCCAAAATTATTTGGAAAACGCTGTAATTAAGATTTTCAGCCGAAACCGTAAACGAACCTTCGTCCTCGGACTCAGTTTCAGCCGAAACCGAAACTGAGATTTATTAAGACGTTGGAATTTATATTGTTTACCAAATTAAGGGTATATTTACATACACGTTTGAAGTGTATCAAAGGAGAAGGAAAGAAGTTAATTTAACTCCAGCGCTTTTCACGAATTAAAAAAAAAAAAAAAAATAAAATAAATATTCGAAGGTAGGATTGAAATAGCAGTGTAAGTTTCGGATAGATGCATTTACACTTGAGAGTTAAATATCTGAGAGCCTATTCTCGAGACACAGTGCTGTGAGCAGCTCTGGGAGAGTTCATAGAAAACTCTCGAAAGTTGGACTTTCTGAGACTTCCTAGCTAATGAACACATGTCTGAACCACTCTCGGCCAGTTACTCTCACAAAACCAACTTTGTTCGTATTTTGAGAGAAGCTTTCGGCGAGTAGCGAATAGGATGGCAAAATCCTGCACATGCCATGAATTTAATTGATAAAATGCTTTGTTTAAAGAATTCGCAGAAGAATCTTCATGCACTGAAAATTAAATTTAAAGGAAGAATTTGAGAAACCAGTAATAATTTTATTAAAAATGTAAATCAAGCTTTTATAAAATGTTTTTGGGTGATGCAATAATTTAAAAAAAGAATGGAGCCGGAACCGATAATTTCAACTAGCTATTATGAAACCCCGCCAACAGGGGTTATGGAGTTATTTTGAAATTCGTACCCTACATCCTTTTGGGAGACATTGTTGTGCATTTTTCCAGCCTCAAGAAAAATATATGAATTTTCCGAATTTTTCTTGAAACTCCTTGTTCTAAAACGGTAGTAAAAAATACGATTTAGAGCTACTTGATTACGAAACTGATAATGCTTAGAAATGAATTGGGTTTTGTATTAGTGCCCGGCTTTCACTATTATTTGAAGTTTTCATTTCAATATGCAATGAAAGATATTCCAACGGGTTTTATATTCTTCGGCAATCCCCAACCAAGAAAAGGAAATATAAAATTGATGAGGAAAGGAAATATAAAACCGGATGGGCATAAACAATTCTGAGACTTTGTTGCCCAAGAAGTGCCGGACTCAAACGTGAGATTCGTAAGGGTTTTTTTCCGTGTTGTAGACGAAGATGCATTTAATGCCTCTACATCATCATCTTCAGAGCAGCATTATTCAATACTTTTCAGCAGGCAAAACTTCGAGAATTGTTGAGGTTTCTTCTTTTTTGAATAATGCTTACCACAAAAGCTGCTGCAACTTTTTGCTTGTAAAATGTCATGATGTCACTCTTAAAACTTCCAACTGATCACTAGCACAAAAAAGTGGACACGGGCATGAGAGTTTTCACCGAAGGTTTACTAGCAAAACACTCGAGAGTAAACACACACAAAATTTTCTCGCGAATGAATAGCCTCTTGAGAGCTGCTCTCGAGAGTTTATAAGTGACAGTGCTCCAAAATGAACATGGACCTTTAGTGTAATATTGAACAGTGAAAAAAATGGATTCTCTGCGTTAGTCCTTATCAATCTCCTGACAACGCTGAGGCATGGAGTCCGCCAAACGTTGACAACTCTCCGCTGTTGAAGTGTCCCAAGTACAGTGAAATCTCCCACTGCGGAAATCTCCCTAAGTCGGACATATTTTTTTGAACGGAAATTGCTCCATATACCATAAGTTGCATAGTTTACACTTTCCCTTGGTCGGGCACGGACAGTGACTTGATATTGTTTTTCTCTCATTCGTTTGGTGGAAGCAGTTTTGTGTTGGTCAGCAGTGAAGGTTTTATTTTGCAAATTCAGATTTTCGTTTAGTTTCCCTCAGGTTGCTATAATTTCGCTTTTTTATTTGTTATAATTTTATAAAAAGATGTCTTTAGAATGCCACCAAAAAGAAAATATTTAACGCTAAAAGCAAAGAATATAAAATAAAAAAAAAATATAAAAAAAGCATACGTGAAATAGCAAGATTGCAAGCTTATTTATTAAAAAAGCAGAATGAGCTTTAAAGTTAATGGCAATCTAATTGAAGTGCAACTCGCCTTAAAAGGCGTTTTGATCCATCGAGTGGGAGTTTAAATCATACAAAGGATACTGACAATGCTTGTGAACCATCTGTATACACCTGTTGGGAAATTTTTTCAAAATTATTTGGCAAATTGTTGATCGAACGCAATTGCGATTTATTGCAGAATGCACAATCACATTTTTATGATCTTTTCGGTCTATAGCTTCTATTATCAAATTTAAGTTTATTAACCATATTTTTTTTTGTATATACAGTGGTGGACAAAGCACACTTCTATGGATTAAGCACACTTCTATTGTTGGTATCATATCAATTTTCTTATGTTTATTTTTTTCACATTAAATGTACAAATAAATGTTTATATTAAGAATATGTTCATATTAAGAAATATATGTTCATATTATGGAAAGCAATATTGTGTTACAATTGTAAAAGAAAATAAACAATTTTAGTTGAATCAGACTTTATTGCATGGACAAAAATTAAGCACATTTATAAGTTTATGGACTTAACCACTATTTTACTCATGAATTTTTTTAATACTTTGTAGGATATCCTTTATTTTTAATAACGGTATTAATTTTTCTTGGTAGACTTTCTATCAAAGCCGCAAAAGTTGACTTGAAATCGCATACCACACTTCCCGAATGTTATGCCACAATTCATTTAAATTGTTTGGATTTTTCTTTGCAATATTGCGTTCAACATCATTTCATAAATTTTCTTCAGAAAATGGTATCATGTGGTTCTCACGGATACCTTGTGCATGTGCTGGTCCATTTTGTTTTAAGTTTTGACAATGGGCCCAACGCCGTGTCAGGAAAAATCTGCACGTACTATAGAATTCCAACCACCGTGTTTCATCGTTTTAATTGTATACCTAGGATCGTACTGCATATTTTGTCGACGCCATACATATTTTTTACCATCCGAAGCGGCAAAACTTGGCAAAAAAAAAAAAACAGTACTTACAAACTACGATTAATAAAAAACGACTTAACCTTTTTTAGCCTTAGTGTAATCTTCTAATCAATCTAGCCACCAGTATTTATTTAAATTTGACCTATAGTCATTATTTTAATCTCTGTCAGGTGCGCTCATGCAGTATTTCTAAATATTGGTTTTATCCCTTGAGAGTGTGCAGGCACATGGAGGATTTGTTTATCTGTTGCTCTTCTGGCAGCATGATAAATGCTTCAGGTGGTATATGTCCACTAATCAATGAATTTCTAAAAGAATCAGACTTAGGATTAAATTAAACCGATATGAATTCATTCTCAATAACATAAGTCGACCGCGCAAAATGATTCCTGACAATGACAATGATCAATTCTAGACACGCCGGAAGTCTTTTGTTAGAGACTTAATGTCGAAAGTCCCGTTCATTCTCGTACATTCCCGTTCATGCTCGTAGGCATTTCCTCTAAAAATTCTGTACTTCTCCATATAAGATGGTCTTATTTTCCACCACACTGGCCTCAAATTTGGAAGCGTAAAAGCTTGGTAGCAAATGACCTTCACATCTTATCTGAAATAGTTGGATTAAAAAAGTTCCTTCAGCGACATATAAATGCCGCCCTTGCATTTTTTAATTGGATATTTACATGATCATAACAATAAAGGAATTTATCTAAGTACTACTGTGTCCAAAAAATAAGGTGACATTGTATTTATTTTGAAAATTCTTTATTTATTCTTCCAAATCAATTTCATCCCCTTGAAAGTAATCCCCTCCCGATGCAATGCACTTATGCCAACGGATTTTCCAATCTTTGAAACACTGGTTGTAGTCACTTTCCGGGATGGCCTTTAGTTCCGTCTTCGATGCGGCTTGAATCTCCTCGATCGTATCAAAATGGTGTCCCCGGAGCGGTCTTTTGAGCTTGTTGAACAGCCAGAAGTCGCACGGCACCAGATCAGGTGAATACGGTGGTTGCGGAACGATATGGGTTGAGTTTTTGGCGAAATGATCACGAATTACGAGTGCGGTATGGGATGGTGCATTATCGTGGTGTAAAAACCAAGAATTGTCTTTCCACAATTCCGGCCTTTTTAGGCGGATAGCGTTACGCAAACGACGCATAACGTTCAAATAGTATTCCTTGTTGACTGTTTGGCCGGCTGGAAGGAATTCATAAAGCACAACACCACGATAATCGAAGAAAACAGTCAACATGATCTTGATTTTTGAGCGACTTTGGCGCGGTTTTTTTGGTTTCGGCTCTCCTTTGGCACGATATTCGCTCGATATATCCAAGTCTCATCGCCAGTTATAATGCATTTCATGACATCCTGGTAGTCGGAAAGCATTGTTTCACACACTTCAACGCGACGCCTTTTATCCAAAAAATTCAATGTTTTCGGTACCAGTCGAGATTTGACGCGCTTGAGGCCCAAAGCATCCTTCAAAATGGTATTGACTGAGCCTTTCGATAAGCCAACTTCATCAGCAAGGTCTCTTATCGTTAATCGATAGTTTTTCAACACCAAATCTTTGATTTGTTGGACGTGAGCTTCATCGGTTGAGGTTGATGGTCGCCCAGAACGCTCTTCGTCTTCGACACGTTCACGGCCGGCTTGGAAATCACTATACAACTTGTAAACATTTTTTTTAGACATAGCCTCATTATCAAAGGCTTTCTGCACCATCCTCAACGTATCCGCAGCAGAAAATTGATTCCGCAAACAAAATTTAATGCAAATTCTTTGCTCAATAAATTTCGACATCGCAAAAAACGAAAAACTCACTTTTAGCAGCTCACAAAACGACGCGTATCTCAAACACTATGAATATATTTTGACATGAAATTTCACATAGATGTCACTGACAGTACTACCAACCTAAAAAGAAAGAAAAATTTCCAAATCCTTCGACTCGCGCAGTTTAAATTCATATGTCACCTTATTTTTTGGACACAGTAGTAAACTCCTAAATACCTCACAACAGTTTTTGATTCGATTCGAAGGCCATTTGAAGATGTGGGGTGCGGAACAGTATGGTTTCGCATTTAAAATTGTTTATTTTTAGTTTCCTATCCCGACAGAATTTTTCGAGGGTATCAAACTTCAGTTGGTGTTTCGCAAATTTTTGAACCATAAGCATACGTTGTACACCATTTTCCTGGAGCGCTCTAAAAGCCTCGATATTTCGGTTATTGTGGTTCCTTTGCTTTTCAATCAAATTTGTGTCCACTACTGTAACTTAGAACTGAATTTTCGTAATAAACCATTTGCTATTCACTAGCACTGGGTGTATTCAGATAATTATATTTGTAGATAAAGTATTTGTTAAATAATTATGAATTAAAATGCAATTCCTTGCGTTGTTTGTTTTGCATATCTAGATCCAAAACTTAAGCAACTCGGGGAAGAGAAATTAGCCGAGTGGAGAATGTGGTTTGATAACCGCTTGGACGATGCTATTGAGGCAGCTGATTATCAAGGAAACAATATCATTGAAGAATGTATGTTGTACACGTAAAAAAAACGATTTCAATATTTTTTTAATAACTTTAGAACTTATAATCGCAAATATAATTTTCTGAATACATACTGCCATATAAATTTATTTGACGTCAATATTTGCTTAATTTCAGGATCATTAATGAACATTATTTTTAGTTTTATCTTTTGATGAAATATGTATTTGCATTGAAAAAAGATATATTTATACTTTTAGCCAAAGATGAAATTAAATCTAAAACGATTGTCAATGCTATTGGTTTATCGAATGACGAGAGTCGCAGGAAGTATGGTATGTAAATTTGTTGTTTCGTTCGTGCTTTTATTCTAATTCACATTTTGATGAGCAGAAACGCTTCAAGCACAGGTGGAGAGCTTGCAAACCGAAATAATGAACGTTCAGATCAAATACCAAAAGGAATTAGAAAAGATGGAAAAAGAAAATCGAGAGCTACGCCAACAGTATCTTATATTGAAAACCAATAGAAAAACGTCCATGAAGAAAATCAAAAAATCTCTTATTGACATGTACTCAGAAGTATTGGACGAACTTTCTGGTTATGATACTAGCTATTCGACAGCTGACCACTTACCTAGGGTAGTGGTTGTTGGTGATCAAAGCAGTGGCAAAACATCAGTGCTTGAATCTATTGCTAAAGCAAGAATTTTCCCACGAGGCAGCGGAGAAATGATGACCCGAGCTCCTGTTAAGGTTACTCTTTCGGAAGGCCCTTATCACATAGCGCAGTTCCGAGACTCCGATAGAGAATACGATTTAAATAAAGAGTCGGATCTCGCTGATTTACGCAGAGAGGTTGAATATCGGATGCGCGCTTCAGTACGCGGCGGTAAAACGGTTAGCAATGAAGTGATATCAATGACAGTTAAAGGACCTGGTCTTCAGAGAATGGTTTTAGTGGATTTACCTGGCATTATATCGGTAATATAAACTAAGATTTATTCCATTAAAATAAGTAATCAAATATATTTGGTATAACGTTGTAGACAATGACAGTTGATATGGCAGCTGATACCAAAGATTCCATCCACCAAATGACAAAGCATTATATGAGCAATCCCAATGCTATTATATTGTGCATTCAAGATGGGTCTATTGACGCTGAACGAAGTAATGTTACAGATTTAGTCACTCAGTGTGATCCATTGGGAAGGCGCACAATATTTGTCCTAACAAAAGTAGATTTAGCGGAAGAACTGGCGGATCCGGATCGGGTAATTGACACTTCAAATCGACATATTCAATATTTTGTCATCATCTTTTTTACATTAGATAAGAAAAATTTTATCTGGAAAGCTTTTCCCGATGAAGGCTCTAGGATATTATGCAGTTGTCACGGGCAGAGGAAGAAAAGATGACAGCATTGAAGCGATCCGGCAGTATGAAGAAGATTTTTTCAAAAATTCGAAACTTTTTCAGTAAAATTGAATAGATGGGTTCAAAAGAATTTAACTAATTTGTTGATTTATTTTTAGTCGCAGAGGAGTGATAATGCCCCATCAAGTAACAAGCAGAAATTTAAGTTTGGCTATATCGGATCGGTTTTGGAAAATGGTCCGCGAAACCATTGAGCAACAAGCTGATGCGTTCAAAGCCACTAGGTTTAATTTAGAAACCGAATGGAAAAATAATTTTCCAAGGTTTGATCAATTCACACAGAAGCAAAAATGTCGGTCTTATAATTTTTTATTTGTGTAGATTGAGAGAATCTGGAAGGGATGAACTGTTTGACAAAGCTAAAGGTGAAATTCTTGACGAAGTTGTCAGTTTGTCACAAATTTCATCGAAGAAGTGGGAAGAGGCACTTAACAACAGACTGTGGGATAAACTTTCCAACTATGTATTTGAAAATATATATCTTCCGGCTGCTCAGTCAGGTTCTCAAAGTAATATTGTAGTAATATAAGAAAATTTCGTTTCTGTAGTGCTTGTGGATCATTTACCTCACGCCTCACTTAAAAAAATTTTAGGAAACTCGTTGAAAACAGAATCACTTCTGTGATTGACTGAGAGATTTTATATGTATGCATTCATAACATTTTATTGCCACGTGAAATTTTCTTTGTCTTTTTATTTAGTTATGATCACAATTATTAATAACTTTAAATTTACTTGCTTATAGATTCATTCAATACAATGGTGGACATAAAGTTACGACAGTGGGCAGAGCAAGCACTTCCTGCTAAATCAGTTGAATCAGGTATGTGTAAGCTGTAAACAAAATTTTAAGTACTTTCTAATTGAACCTTTATGCTTAATAAAGCTTAACTTTATTTACTTTATTCAAAAATAAAATAAACCCAGCTCTGTTAATGTCGTTTGATATGTGAGCTAATATGGCCATGTGCCATTAATCCTTTTGAACGCTTCAGCTCATGCCAAAGATAGTGGCAGCAGTGTCTTAAGTTTTATAATGTATGAAAAGAAATAATGTGTTTATTGGTCTGGCCTTATTTAGTTCTTCTGCCCTCTTTTCAATAAATGTCAGGCAGATCGATGCTGGTTCGTGGCTGTTAATTGCATTGTTTGCTAATTGCAAACATTGCCTTTTAGTACACTTCATTAAAAACTATTTCTTAAGGAGGAAAGAGAAACTACGGTTGCATCTTGTCGCCTTTTATAGGGCAAGGAACTCCGAGGGAATTCCCACGCACACGGACGGCTCATGCCTACCATATATTCAGTGTCTGTGCAGGGATTTACTGCCTAAACCCATCGATTGAAATTGCAGGGCAACTTGAACCTTTCGTTACGGCAACGGGTAACAAATCAGCTGACGAACTAGCTAGGAAAGGATTAGGTAATAGGGATCAGTACACTGTAAGGGTAAGTTTAAAAGACATAGATGATTGGCAACCCAGGTATTCAAAAACCAATGGGTTGGACTAACGACATACAGAACGGCAAGATTAACCTCGAATAAACCGAGAAACAATGTAGCGAAACGAGTTCTGAGCTGCAGCAAGAGAAATTGACGGTTAATGGTGTGATTGATAACAGGGCACATTAACCTTAATCTCTACTTACATAGACTCGGATTAACAGAAACCTCAATATGCGAAAGCTGTGATGAGGAAGAGGAAGAAGAAGGAGCACGTCCTCTGCCATTGTCCATCAACAGCGAAGCTGCGACACAACGTACTGGTGTCAGCACTGATGCCAAATCTGACGCATCAAGCTCAGAAACTTTTGCTCACTACTTTAGCAAATACTGTGTAGAGTATTTCTGAGTGATTATCTTTTTCTCTGCAAAATCCATTCCTCAAAAAGCGGAGACGCATTGTTTGATTATTTCTGCTTCATCATGAGTAGAGATGATATCACGCTTATAGTCCAACGTCCAGACAATTTACAAGTCAATTCTATTTTTTGTTTTTTTGCGGGTCAATTTTTCGGAAAAGAATGACACCGGAATTACATTCACTGTTGACTTAAATTTATCTGGGGAAATAAGGAGCTTAGCCACGCCAATCAAATTTTTCAAGTACTTGTTTACTGACGAAATGTTCGAACACACAAGACCAGAAACCCTCAGATATTCTTGTGAAGAACGTCCTTGAGAGAATACCAACATCTCAAAAAAAGAAATTGGCTAGTTCGTGTCTTCACATCTCCATCGTAAAGTAACCGTCAACAAGGTTCTACTGGAATGAAGGCCTTGTATAACCAAAAGTGATACCCAGAATTCTACCGTTCTTGGACCAACTCAGAGAGAGAATTCGTACAACACCGAAAGAACAAAGAAAGGTACAAAGTTCCTGCTGAGAAGGTTAGAAAAGATTCCAGGGTACAATTTTCCTGTAGAGAAAGTCAGAAAAAACGAAAGAGGTACAACTATTGAAAAACTGTTTCTGTAGTAAGCTGGTATGACAACAGTATTGTGAACTTACCTTCAACTTACGTCGGCAGCACACCATTTTCCAAACTTCGACGCTACAACAAAAAAGAAGAGATCAACTAAAACAAACCGTGTCCAAAGGCAGTGATGATATACAACAAGCATGTGGTTGGAGTCGATTTATTGGATGTTCTTCTTGGTTACTACAGGATACAAATTACATACAAAAAATTTTACCACAGTATCATCTTCCAAATGGTCGATATGGTAGGAGTGTATAGACCTTAAAAGCTCTGAAGTATGGTTGGCTTTAGCAGACTTCAAGTGTGCGGTAGCTGAAGATTTATGCTACGCAAACAAGCAACAAACGCGGACGACATTCTGATGCTCTGGAAAGCAATATTAAGGTGAAGAATTCGAATGGTTCCATAGCTACGATGTCATTCCAAGATTTGGACTACCAGACGCGGTGTGAGGTTCCAAAATGCAATTAATGATCTTTTGTGGAGTACCGAAAATGCAAAGAAAACCTTTTGCCTCATTGATAGATGAAACTGTTTCGAGATATTCGACACAACATAGTATTTCAAACTATTAGAAGAGCCTGTGATACGAACGGAAATGTCATACACTTTTATTTAATCAATTTCAAAAAAATGTTTCTTAATTTATTAATTTAATCTCCGGTAGGAAAAATTAGTGATTAATCGTTGGATCGAAATTTTGGGTCAAAAACGTTTATTCTTTCAGTTGCACTGAATTAATAGGTCTCTCTCAAGTGGCTGTTTACCTTCGGCGTTTTATAAAACGACAGCTACTTTAATGTTAATTGGTTCATTATAGTATCTTAAATCAGAATTTAACTGAGTTTGGCATGAGGGGTTGATGAGTCGCTTCTTCTTGCGAATAGAAACATACAATTTGTATGTATGATTACAAGTCTGTAATATCCAGCATATACGTAGATGTTGATGTTTGTCAAGACTCAATTTTGTCTGCAGCTCCCATATAAATTATCATTCATCATGTGTTGCGCACTTAGGCTAACAAACATTGGGCTTTTTAGAAATAGTATTGCAGGTCATCGCTCGATTCTTAAAGAATCAAACACGGGCAATTAAATTTGAAACGAAGTTCTTACAGGCAACCTTAAGGGAATGGACGAAATCCTTCTTGAATAAGAGTTCGATACGCTGTACAAAAAAGCGTGTCCTGGAAAAGATGAATAGCAAGCAAAAGCAGTATTACAGCAAATCGAAATTGCGGTAAACACTGATGGCTCTATGACCAAAGACGGAAAAGACTCAGAATTTTCTCCACAAACTAAGACATTAGATTTTCCTTGAGACTACCGGATGTTTGTAACGTATTTCAGGCAGAGGTTATAGCAGAACTTTAGGCTAGAAATGAAATCGAAATCCGGCTGGGATATCGTTTTCTAACTCCACAGTCAAGCTGCGCTGGCCACTGCAATGCTTAAAACATTATGCACGCAGAATTAGGTGAAACTATGTTGGGTGAAGGGACACACCGAAATCTAAGGAAATGAAATAGCGGACGAATTAGCAATAATTGGGGAAATCCACATCCTAATGTTCCTATTAAACTTCCTGCATGTGCCGTTAACGCAACATTGCTAGATAAGGCATTGAGAATAGCCGAACAAAGATGGTCAATCTCAGGCAAAAACAATGTATCAAAGGACCTACATTGGACCGCAAAAAGACAAGTGTAATTCTTAAGCTGAGCAGAAAACAGCTGATGATGGCGGAGGGCGTACTATTTGGGCTCTCCCTTTTTGGGAAACATGCAAGAAGACTGGGTCTCTCGAACACGGACGATTGCGGTGACTACTTTTTTGAAACCCTAGAGGAAGTAGGACGTATCCATTACATACAAATTTTGAAATCTTGTGGGAAAATAAATTGTCTTGAGGGGGCATCCGGAATCGCGATGGGCTCTGTATGTCTTATGAAGCACTTCATAACCCTGCACAACCAAACCTAACTTATTTCTTGTCTGCTACATGAAATGCAATTTACCTCTTCGCGGCTAGGCATTGAGGAGCAATTTCTTAACTTCTCCATTAACACCACAATAGTTGGTACTGCCTATTGACATCCTCCTTGTCACTGAATGATACCGCCCTACTGAACCGGAGATTCTCCTCAGAGCTGCGAGCCACATCTCCACCGTAGTCAACTCGTCAGTCCACACTCTTTCGGGTAACGAAACCGCATCAATATCCCGAATGAGGCCGTTAAGGTGGAAATAGACTTGCAACGTGTCGTTGAAAAAGTTTAATAAGAATGTCATTCATTCGAAGATGGTTGTCCCCGTTGTACAGGACTTCATTAGAATCGATTTTTTTATACTGAGACTCTTGACATCTATATAAATAGGGACAATCAATCGAATCTCGAAAGCCCGTATCTTTTCTATCTTGAACCACACGGAAGATCCATATGCAGGTACTGGCCAAATAAGGGTCGTGTAGCAGATCACCTTTATTCTGACATCGAGTTGGCTGCTATGCTGCCGCTTTGGCTTTGGCTAAAACAGCATCCATGTGTTTGTTAAAATATAGCTACTGATCAAATCGGACCCAAAAGACATCTGACTCGCCAGTGGCTGCCCGGTTTTTCCAACGATAGAGAACTTTCGCCAATTCTTTCTGAAATCCCTAGAGGCCCCAGATAGCGCCGTCCTAAACAAAATGAATTCGCACTTATCAAAGTCTCGCTTCAAAAGACTAACAATTCCTTAATTCTTTGGACTTGACCAGTACGCGATCAAGTCATCCGCGTTATTTATGGCGTGGTGAAGAAAGTCGATCATTTTTTGCTAAACGTTTGCACCTAAAACATCTTTACATGGAACGCAAAGTGTTTTTATTAGGATCCTGTCGTTATTTAAGCACAGCGGACAAAATATTTTATAAGTTCTAAACAAATATTTGTTACCTTTAGCATGAAGGATCACTTTAGACTCTTTTAAGTGTTCCTTTGAATATCATGTGCTATCAATATTACTTTGAGAAAAATTGATTGTGAAACATTTTTTGTAACAGGTTGGGAAACACTACAGAAAGAGTTTACGGATTTAATGGAAAAAGCCAAAAAGTCAGCGGATCACGACGATATTTTCGATAATCTTAAATCGGCTGTTGTTGATGAGGCAATTCGACGTCATTCGTGGGAGGATAAGGCAATTGATATGTTACGTGTCATACAGCTTAATACGTTGGAAGACCGTTTTGTACATGATAAAACTGAATGGGACCAAGCTGTTAAGTTCCTGGAAACGTCCGTTAAGAACAAACTTCAACATACAGAAGAAACCTTGAATGAAATGCTTGGCCCTTCCCAGTTTACGCGGATCACGCGGTGGAAATACTTAACAGAAGATCAAAACAGACGGCGTAGCGTCAAAACTGAACTGGACAAAATACTTTCAAGTGATGAGGTTTGTATTTTAATACTGGATTCAAAATTAAGCTCCTTAACAACTGATTTCAGAAGCATGTTCCAACGCTTACATACGACGAGCTGACAACAGTTCGTAAAAATCTTCAACGATCAGGCGTGGAGGTTGATACGGACTATATACGGCAAACGTGGTTTCCAGTTTATAGAAAGTAAGATTTCTGTTGAAAGTACGTAAATAGTTATCGTATTAACTCTTTGTTTTTATACGCAAAGGCATTTCCTCAAGCAGTCTTTGCACAGAGCCAGCGATTGCAGAAAAGCTTTCTATCTGTACAGCCAACAAGGCACTGATTGTGAGGTATGTTCTTAATTATGAACACACATTTCATAATTGGTCATATTATTTTATTGTTATTTCAGATAAGCTGTAGTGATGTGGTTCTCTTCTGGAGAATACAACAAGTAATTAAAGTTACTTCAAATGCTCTTAGGCAACAAGTGATTAACAGAGAAGCAAGGCGTTTGGACAAAGAAATCAAAGAAGTACTTGACGAGTTCAGTGAAGACAATGAAAAGAAAGCGCAGCTTTTAACAGGGAAAAGAGTAACCTTAGCAGAAGAATTGAGTAAATGAACATTTAAAATACATTGGAAAAATATTACTTATCCAAATTATTTTAATTCCAGTCAAAGTTCGCCATATTCAGGAAAAATTGGAAGAGTTTATTAATTCGTTAAATCAAGAAAAATAGATTAAGTTCGAAACGCGCCCGGTTTCTTTACCAACTCACTTCTTTTCCTTTGTGCATTGCACTGATTTCAAGCCCCAACTTTTTAAGAAACACGATTTGTATTTATTTATGTATAAAAATAATAATCATGAAGAGAAAAAGTAAAAAAGATTGCTGGACATATATTTGTTTTAAAATTTGTTTAAAAGAGAAACAGATCGAGTTATCACAATAGATGAAGAACTGCACAAGACCAGGTGAACTTAAATTGTTTTTTGATTTCGTTTACAAGAAAAACAAAGGCATCCTCAAGGTAGATATTTGCGTTTGCCGAACTTTGGATTTTTGTTTGTCGTTGGTGGGTTTTTGGAAATCACACGGGTTTGATGCTATCGCTCCATCGCTAAGGATCTTTTCGTCATCAACTAAAGTTAGGAATGAGGTAAAGTGACTTTATACCGCGGACTTTGTCATCGAACAAAATCATATAATGGTGATGAGTAGATTTTGTTTGCTTTGGCAAGAATAGTCATTTGTTCATTTGTTGTTTTGATCTAGTGATCAGTGACGTTAGTGGTGATTACGAATTAAAAAGCAAAGATAATTACGACTGCGATGATTCCGATATCGCATCGATCAAAATACCAGAGAAACTGCAGTTATACAACCAAACATAGAGCTGCTGTCGAAAACAAAATTTTGAATATTCGAAAGAAGCAATGTTCCTTTCGAATTCATTTTCGATCACATCATTCGGCAGTAGACACAGAAGAACTTGTAGATCGTTTGTTTCATGGCTCATATTATTGCAATTATTTTTCTTCATGAAGGACCAACCGTATTTGCATCTGATCAGTGTACGGATATTCTGACATTTACTATTTATTCAACCGTTTGAAAAATGACGAATTTGTATGGCGTTCGTCGATACAAGAATGACTGGACAGACATAGACATAATTAAACTGCGTGCTTTTACTGGCTGAAGATTACCGTTCAAAAGCGCATCAACCATGGCGCTTAAACGTTTCAAACTAATTGTTGCCTGCGTTTCGACGATAAGGAGACCAGATTGGGAAAAAGAGATAAACTAGGCCCGATATGTACAGTCTTTGATAAATGCGTGCTACGGCTGAAAATATCGTATTGCGTTAGAGATTTTGTTACTGTTGATGAGCAACTGTTACCATTCTGTGGATCCCTGCTGATGCTGAAACGTGGTATGCATACAATGTGCAAGTATATACTGGACGTGATCTCATTTGCGCACCAGAAGTGAATCAAGGAGAACGAGTGGTACTGGATATGACTGAAGGTATTCCAATTATTTGTTTTGTTTACTACTTCAGTTTTAATTTTCTTGCTCTTGTATATTTTTTCTCTTCTCGTGAACCTGCTTATAAACTAAAACGACAACTCTAGTCGGCACCATTCGGAAAAATCGAAATGAAAACCCATCTTCCTTGTAGGATGTCTGACCATAATTAACGTACTTGCTGTAAAATAGTAGAAACTCGTAGAATATTCGATTTAATATTTCTTTAGTATGCGGTATGCACAACACGTCCGCCAGCTGCCACGTCTGAATAGGAATGACCTGTGTAGTGTAAAGTTGGCCTCTTGATAGAAGTGCACAACATTTACACGTCACTCAGAGATGGCAGTGGTGTTGTGTACACTACACTTGCATGCTGTCTCCATTCGACTGTTGTCATTGACGAGAATGATCCTGAAAAAACGCCTGATACAATCAAATTCTTCAATCGTACGAAAGGTGGAGTCGATGTTCTGGATAAGTTGGTTGCAACATATCGATGAAAATGAAAGGCCTGTTGCTCTTTTTGCAATATGCTTGATATATCAGCATATAATGCATTTGTGATATTTTGGCAGATTTTGGAGTTTTTTATTTCAATTTCAATTTATTCCAAAATTAAAATACTACAGGAAAGACTCAAAGCGTTTATAGTACATTAAAGTAAGTTAGTAAGTTTTACATTTCAAAAGAAGGCAGTAAGAAAAACAAAAGCAAGGAAATTATTATTAAAGTTAAAAAGTTATTCTTAAATAAATAAAATAAAAAGAAAAAATGACAAAAAGAAAACATCAAATAAAAGTGATGATGAAAATACTTCTTATAATAAGTGGATGAGGGGGAGATGGAGATGGGTTTCCTAATTATAGCTCCAACAAGTCCGCTGAAGGCCTATCCGAACATGTCATCGAATTTAATGCAACAACTTAATTGTAGCAGAAACTCTGCTCCATCATACGAGCTGCGATTATGGCAGGAAATTTGTCTGGTACACAATATGGGGTAAAGCAAGTCTTTCCGAGTGGCAGATTTATTCGTTGTATAGCGCTCAGCATGACTTAAGTACTTCAGGGAGTTTTAAAACACAAGCCCCAAATGCAGACGGTTTTTCGAGAGACTGACGAGTATGTCCATTTTTTTTTTCATCAACAAAAATGTGCATTGCATTTATAGTGCATAAGCGATTAACTAAAGCTGCACCGACAAGGTGGAGATATAACTCACAGCTTGTTTTAGTGGCAAAAGAGTATAGGGAAGCTTAAATACAGTACTTGCAAAAAAATTGTGGACGACACCGACGAAGATAGTCAATTTCTCACAAAGTTTCTTGCAATTATTATTTGATTTTGAATCACAACTGCTATTTATTTTGTCTTCATATTGAGTTAAACATGGAATTGATGAAGAAACAGAATATAGAAGACTGTTTTTTGAAATCATTGACACAATAATTGAATAACTAGTGACCAGATTAAAAAGAACTTAACTTTGTTGGCTTGCTATATATTTATAGATGAGTTAAGAAAATATGCAAACAATTTTACTAAGTTTGATATATTATCTTTTCGAAGGATTTTTCTGTTATTAATTAACAAAAAGATTTTAACAGTTTCTTGGTATAGAAATGTTATTAAAATATTTTTGAGCAAATCTAGAAGGTTGGACATACCATATGAAAAAAGTTAAAAAACAAAACTAAAGGAAAACGTTAAAAAAAACGCCTCAGCATTTGACTCAAGCGACGCCACTGGCCCAAGGGTTTGATTTATTACGTATTTTTTTAAAAACACTGCTCTTATTGGGTTTTTTTTTCTTCATCGTGTTCTTATTCAAAAAAAATGCACATGACTATTATATTTAAAAAAAAAACTAAATAATAGATTTTTAAAATCAAACGAATTTAATTGAACTTGAATTGGATGTCATTCTTTTTGTTCTTGTTGTTTTTTGTTTTTTGCGTAAGCGTTTCCCAAAATGCCGAATTGAACATTCTTCCGGGTGATGCACGCAGTAGGATATTAAGTGCAAGCCACAACAAATATTTCCATGCTAGAACACCCTTAAAAGAGGCAAGGAACTCTATCCTGCTCCGGAATCTGCCAAAATTATGAATGATTTTAGTGGAAGTTATAATATAACCGCCATTCAAAATTATGGTACAACTGGCTCGCATGGACAAATACGGTTAACTGATAGCTACCAAGGCATCGATAAGGTTGAGTGAGTGTGACCACTGGAGCAGAACACATAGCCCAGGTTATTTGGAAATAATGAAGAATGCGAGAATTCCAAGACATACAGGCAATATCGCACCTTTCTTAGACTTCGAATCGGGATACAAAATGCTGATCCCAGAGAGGGATGACCGTATTCGTTCCAAAACGAACGAAGGCCCCAGACTCGGAGTATCCGCGATCTCGCCGGAGATCTTGTTCTCTCTGTAATGTATTCCAGGGAGAAGTTAAAGCTATCCAAGAGGCTGTTCACTTACTGTCAATGAATCCGATAGACGGGTTTTCTATCGTCGCCGTCGTATACATAGACAGCTCGTGGCCATCAAGGCTCTGGACACACAATCAATTAAATCTATGATGGTAAAACTTTGCCGCCTATCTCTTAATGAGATAGCGGTCAGATATTACCTTACCCTATGCTGGGTCCCTGTGAAAAGTGGTATTCCTGGCAATGAAGAAGCCGACGTGCTAATTAGAATAGGGCTGACCTTACCACTGGCAATAAATCAGGAGACCCCTAACTCCTCAGATGCCATTAATATCACCAATCGGAGATGGGTGGAACTAGACAACTCCAGAACTTCGAGGCAAATTTGGCTTCTCATTAATCCAAAAAAGGCAAGACTCCTTAGCCTGTGCAGAAAAATAATGAGTAAGGTCACTGTATAATGGGCTCACACGCATTAAGAATGGGAGCCGATTATAACGACTATTGCAGGAGCTGTAGGGATGAGAAAACTACACTACATGGGCACCTGTCCTGCCCTCGCAAATACGAGGAATATGATGGAATCACCCGGGACGCAAGGAATCAATACTTTTTTGGAAAGGTTCACTGACGTTTTTGTTCTAGGTCGGTATGGCTGGATCACTTAAAAAAGCGTGGTTTTGTACTCTTATGCCTTGTTTGTGAATCATTTTATCTTTCGATTAATGAAAACGGCGAAATTCCGTTTGGTAGTGCAATCATTCCTGCATCTTTGTCTCTTTGTATTTTTTTTTTTCAACAATTCCCTAATAAATCCAGCGGAACAGAATTACAGATTTCATGCATTCGTTAAATTCATCGGCAGTGGTAGATTATGGGGGGCTAAAGTATTTTTTGATAAATTGAATGCACAATATTTTAAGAATATTGTGTTCAAGTCGATTGGAGCAAAATTGACGAAGTAACGAGTATTTTCATACCTGTCGGATGAACGTTTTAAACCAGATTGTTAAGTGTTCAAAACGTGTTCGTGTGTTTGTTACAACTCACGTTCTCAAAGTCGGTGTACCTCACAACTTCAAAACTACTGCACCGATCCATTTGAAATTTTTAACACTCTTTCTGTACATAATTTACGAGATAACACTGGAGAGTTTTATTTTTTAAATTTATTAATATTGTTTTTTATAATAACAAATTAGCCGATTTTTTTTGGAAAAAGATGCGTTTTTCCCTTCAAAGTGTTTCAAGAAAGTGAAAAATAAAAAATTCGAAAAACCCTCCCAGCATTACCTGATTTTTTTATTTTAGATGATCCAGCTGACCAAGTTATGAGGGTCACCGCAATTCTATTTTTTTCCGAAACAATTCCGAATAATTGCTGCCATTGTCGTGTTTTTCAATATTTTTAAAAATATTAAAAATTGAAAATTTTATATAAAATTCTTCAAATGTCATACTTTTATGTACTATTGGTTTTAATAAAGAGATTTTAACGTCGTCACAAAATGCTTCGTTTGTATCAATTGAGGCGAACTTTTTTTTCAATGTTCTTGTAATTTGTTTGCCTACAAATGTTTACCTTAATTATCTAAGTACATTAAAAAAATTATAAGGGGCACTCCAGGAGTGCCGATACTTAAACAATAGCGCCTGTAATTTTGCATCGTCAGGAAATACTTTTAAATGAAGTGTTGTTTTATTCATTATTATAAATTGCTACTGAAAAAATTGTATTACAATTTTCATTGTTGCGCTATTGTACCCACATGAAAAATAATGCATATTAGTTTACACACAAAAATTGCAATCTATTGCTTAAAACGTAAATTTAAAAATCATTTAATATGAAGCTAAATAAATTGGTATTCTTTGAAATGAAAATTATAAATTTTATAAATTTTATAAAATTTATAAAATTATAAATTTTCATCCACAATTTCAACAACTCTTTCATCAACATCATTACTTTCATTATATTCCAAAACTTAAACCATAATTTTGTGGTTATTATAATAGGAAACAAGCAATTTTGATTTGAATCTATTTATATATCTTGTAAGGACTACATTGATTGTATCATAATCATCATCAATGCGATCATTGGTCATCGTTAAATTATATATTCTATAAAAGAATTCAAATTTTTATTTTTTATTAATTATAACAATTTAAGTAAAATAAAACAAAAGTATGAAAGAATCATTTAAATATTGATAGAAATGAAAAAGTTATGGGACTTTGAAGTTGCGCTTGCAAGAATAATTTCGTTACTCATGACGTCAGGTTCTGACGTCATGCGACTCAAACGACGCGGCTCGTATTCGTTGAGTACGTACAAATCCATAGGTGTGTCTTATTTTAGTTAATATTTTTTCAACGGACAATGGATTAAGTTAAACAATACGCCTACAAATATTGCATAGTTACTGTGTGTCAAAACACGATAGTTAAAAAAAACCTAAAAAAATATTTGTTCTATACCAAATGAAAAGTGGTGCTAACAAAAGAGGGGTCATGTAATTGGACCTAAAAACACTAGATATGTGACTTATAATAATTTTTATGTAAGTAACCTATGTACCTTTATATACTAGATGCCTTTTTCTGATTGATATACCTATTAGGCTTGCTCATTCAAGATGAATTAATCCCTGGCCAAATCACATTTGTTCAAGAAGGAATTGAAGTGTGCAGTATAAAAGGGGCTAAAATCGAGTACGAGGTGGAAATCTTATGCGCACAGAACTTTTTACTTTTTGACGTGACGTCTAACCGAAATACTAATTCAATGGAAGAAGGTTAAGCTAGTATACACTTTTTCTCAGAACTATAGTCATCACTGTACTCTCATAACAGCAAACAGCGCGAGAAGTACGAAACAAAAGCAAGGTTCAAGGCAGGCTCTGAAACAATAACAATTGAAGCATGAATAGGACATCAAGTCATTGGGACAACAAAAATAAGCTGCATCAGTATTGCCAAAACATTTTTTCAATTCAGTTTCAAAGCGTAATGCAAGTCAGGAAAGCTATTCAATAATTAGGTAGGGAACTCCTTTCAGAAAGTTAAGCGAAACTAATAACCTAACAGCAACCGGGGAAGTTATACGCATCTGATGGAAGAATGCCAATATATTATGGTGCTAAATTTACTTCATTTTTTTTTGATATAATACTTATATATAATTATTGAAAGTCGGTCAAATTTAGACCAAATTAAAGTAATTAGCCTAATAAATATATTTAGACATAGTAAAAATAATATTTAAAGTTATGTTGCTATATAACAATTATAAGATAAAATTGTACCTCAAAGGACATTTTTACCAATACTAATATAGAAAATAAAGTAATGAATTAGTGTTAAATACACACAGATTGCGATATATGATTAAAGGGAAAACTACGACAGAGAAACAAAAACAATTACAAAAATCTGTTTGCAGAAGTCAAGAAGGAAATTACAATTCGCCGAGATTACCGTGCTAAATTCAATTCTGCCAGAGGTAATATAAAAAATGAATGGCAAATAGTTAACAGTATATTAAATAAAAACCCTGCAACCCTGCTATTCGTATAAATGACTGTATTTTATCTGACAAACTTGTCATTGCTAATGCTTTTAACTGCTTCTTTTCGACTAAAGCCACCAAACTACGACCATGTCCTGTCCAACCTTTCAAAAGGGTAAATCAATCGAAGATGCACTTCTACAGTTCTGTGGCAAAATTATATCAAACCTTGATGATAAAAAGTGAGTGTACTGCTGTTGTATTTATTGATATCACCAAAGTGTTCGATCACCACATTCGACTGGAAAAACTTGAAAAAACAAGTATTCGTGGCTTCATGCTAAACTGATTCAGTTCTTACCTTAAAAATAGGTCTCAAAAAGTGAACATTGACGACGTAAGGAGCGATCGTACCGTAATTAATTTAGGGGTAACCCAAAACTCTGTCCTAGGTCCAGTCTTATTTCTTATATATATAAACTTGCTTCTTACTCTTAACTTCAAAGGTGTCCCAATTGATTTTGCAGATGATGTTGGTTTCGCATATAGTTCGGCCTGTCCCCATGATCTGATTTCTAATATAAATTAAGACCTCCTGAGATATTGGTTCTCTTAACACGTCCTGGCTATTAGCCCGAAGACAAAAAATTATAACGTTTAGTTTGTCGTCTCTTCCTAGTTCGGATGTGAATGTTTTTTTTTTTCATTCATATGAGTGCCATAAATTCGAGCTTGCATGTTGCAGACATGTTCAGTCGGTCTAGTTCTTCTTCTCCTTCTTTTGATGAGAACCTTAACTGCAGTTAACGCTTGAGAATTTAAATACCTGGGCCTTATCAAAGATTCAAGATGAAGCTCCTCGAATCATGTCGGAGCATTGAGTAAATGTTTTCGATGCACGCTAAGGAATTTTTACTATTTACGAAATATTTGTTCTAAAAAGTTGCATAAAATCATATACTATGATATTGTTGATTCAAAACTTAAATATGATAACTTGCTGCGGAGGTACTCATTAGAATAAAATTCAACCCTTCTTGATAATATACCTAGAAATTTATCCTTAGAAAATTATACCACAATACTGGTAGAAATCCTACTTACCCTCTGCTCTGTGACTTAAAAATTCTTCCTGTGCGTCATTTGTATTTCTTTTAAGTCTTGAAGACCTTCTTTATGAAGTCTGGTAATAGGAACTTCCGACAGATCTTTAACTATAATTTACGTAGAAACTTTTCTTACTTTGTTTCTGTTCCTCATTTCCACATCACTGCTTATCGTAATTTCTAAAATATTTCGCCAATTCGCCTATTCAATAAACTTCCTCAGTCGTTCAGGTCGATTTCAATACCAAGTACTATATGTTTCTCAAACTTGTAAAAGACTGGCTTCTTAATTTCAACTCCGCTGTCTTAGAATCTGTTCTTTTTGACTATCTGGTGTAACTTACGAATCGATTTTTGTCAATTTGATTTTTTGCACTAAACTTATCTGTCCTTATGAGACTACTTAACATTGCTTAATTTAATAAATTAGTAACATTGATTTTTGTCTTGCTTTTAAGGGTTACCCCATCTACTCATAACCAATTAGAAATCTACAAATTTTATAGTTTACTGGTGTTCAATACTATTTTTATTACTTAAGTATAGAATGTCAATTGAATTTCTTAGAATAATTTTATCCTTAATTTGATATTGTTTGTTCGATAGTAATAAACTTTATGTATAGGAATTTATGGAATAATAAAAAATCTAATCTAAAAAAAAATTCAATAGTAAAGGACAATTCAGTCGTAATGATAGCATTGCATCAAATTTCCAGTCATTTCATACAAAACATTTCGTTGTTTACTGCCTGAACTCTTAACGCTGACTGATCATTGGTTGATAAGAAGCTGCTGTTGCCAAATGTGAAAAATATGAAAAATGAGTGTAGAGAGAATGTTCGGAGTATGCATTCATTATTCTTTAAGTGAAGTGGGTAATGACAATTTGAGCGAAGAATGCTTAAAGATTTATAGTTCTCAGTTTGGTATAAGAGGAAGAGTGAATGATTTGCCAATATGAATTGTGCTTGAAAATATGGGTATTGAAAGTTCGAAACCATTAAAGCATGTGTATTTTCACAAAATGAATATTTGATTTATTGGATGTTTTAATGCATTAGCACTTAATCACCGCCGGTATCATCATCATCATCCTCGCCGTAGCTTTCTATTTCACTTGATAAGTATTCGCCGGTTCTTCTGACAATATTTTCGGCGAATCCCAACTCTGTTCATATGCCAAATAATTGCCTTCTGACCTGGCTTTATGGCAGTTACTTTTCCACTCCTCGACCGTACTTTTTGCGAATTCTTCTTCTGCTAATTTCTTGACGGTATCCAGATTAAACGTAGTATTTCTTCCCCCCACTCTTGATTTTACAATGCCCCATATATTCTCAATTGGGTTTAAGTCCGAATGGTATGGTGGTAGCCTTATTACTTTATGACCTCTATTTCACCCTGCGGATTCTCTTGTTTCGTTTTACTATGTCATTTAGTTCAACTTTAAGCATTGAAGAGCTGTCAATTAGTTAATTCAAATTTTGTTGCTGATGAATTTGGCGTACGGTTTTTCAATTTGTTGTGATATGAAGCATTGTAAATTACAATAACCGACGGTTCATCCAACTGCTGCAAAATCTGTTCTCTTCACAAATTGGAGAAATTTTCAAATTTCATCTCAATAATCCAGATTTGAATATGAGAATAGCGCCATCGGCAAATCTATTTGATCCATCAGCATGTGCAATAATAAGCCGTGATCCTATTCCAATACTATTTTAATCCTTCCGTTTTTAAATCAGTCCAAGACATTACTCTTGTGTGGGAACTATATGACTCATCTATACAAATAACTTGGAATCCACTTTCACGGAAATTCCTCATTTGCAGGATAGATCTTATCCTTTGAGTTTTTATGTCCGTCTTTTCACAGAGGATTCTCCAATTGTCTTGCGAAAGCTGAATCCTTTGCTTTTCAGAACTCTACAAACTGATGTCTTGCTTATGCTTATTTCAAGTTCATCATAGATTTTTTGCTTAAGGCTCCTCAATATAACGATTTATTTGTCAAATTGGTGGAAGGAGTAGATTATCCTTCTTATGGCCTCCAAATCGAAATTGTCCAAATCAGTGATCCAGTGCCGATGAGGAATTTTCTTCTTGGGTGATTGAAGTGTTCCAGTTTGATGTTCTTGATTATTTTGTCGAAAAGCCTTTCCGGAAGTCCGACAAATTCTGTTGGTTTCTTCACAGCTGCTTCTATAGGTGATGGCAAAATTCAAATTTCGGTTATAAATTTTCAGCATACTTACTTTTGCTTGGCGTGTTAAAGGATTTTCTCGCTTGAAGCAGTCCATTATATATTTCTTTTTATTTATTTTTGCTTGCAAGGTTTTGAAAAACTAAATCACAATTTATGTACATGTTCGCATTTTAATATATGCAGAAATTGTTAGAAAATATTATTTTTGCGAAACCCACATGCATACAGAAATAAAAAAGGGATATTTTAGCTCAATAACTTCCTGATATAATTGGGTAGAACATACAAAAAGGGTTCATTTTATAATCCATACATTTATCACAGGATGTAATTAAATTTTGTCAAATAGATAACGCGCGGGAGAAACCCACGCTTACCCATTGAGTACTGTAAGTAAATATCGATATGATAAAATAGCAATGAAAATGAAAGTTCACCCGAATTGTAAACATAATTTTCCAGGCAGCAAAGGCGTGGATAATATGTCCATGCTCTCTTTGCGCAGTTTTCCAATTGCATAGTGATTTGAAGCGATCTATAATATGGGTAAATAGTGAATATGAGAAAGTTATCGAAATTTCACCAACAAAATCCAGTCAGGTAAGAATAAAAAACTATACTCATTTCAATAGTTGTAGTCAATGCAGACAAAAACCAATGGAAACCGATTACAAACAGGAACAAGTCTCAGTAAACAAGTTGTCAATAGTAAACAATCGAAAACCAATTAGATGCCTGATTGACCTGAGTTCAATACAAAAGCAATTGAACCTTAAGAAATTCCTTTGAAGAAAACCACTTCATTTCCCGGAAGAAAACATGACGAAAAAAATAGTTACTCCGATACCTAGGTAATTTAACGTCTCAGGTACTATTTCATAGAAAATGTAAGAGATAATTTATGATGATTTAGAGGGAAGAATAGTGGTGACTGAAAGTAAAACAAATTTGACTACTGCAACAGATAGAATTTTCACTCTAGAAGTTTCCAAAATCGACCGAATGGATTTGAGTCATTTAAATGCAGAGAGATAACCTCAGTTCTTAACCAATATAAAAACATTTTTTGCACAGTGGGGGATAAAATAAATTCTACTCTTAATTTATAACATAAGATAATTCCTTATCCGAATGACCCAATTTATTCCTCAACCAACCGTTACCACAAGTACATTAAAAACGAAAGATGATCAAAATATAAATAAAGGTAAAAAAAATCTCTCTAACAACATTCCAAAAGCAGGATAATTTCGGACAACAAAAATGCAAATCATTCATGGATTGCCGCAGACTTGAAAACATCCGTAAATGATAAATTCCCCATTCAAATATCTTTAGTTTCGGTGGCACTATTTTGAAGCCGGTTAATGGAACTATGGGCAACGAAGACAGGCAATAATTAAGACATTAATGACCAAAAATATTCACAAAAATATCCAAGCCATTAATCAGTTAATAAAAATGTACACTAATTTTAATGATACTTTCAAACCAATTAAAAACGGATAGAAAGATCGCACAAAAATTGTAGATAACAAATAAAATGCTAAAAAGGTCTGAAGATTTATATCAAGAGCTTAAGTTTAAGCTTAACTAGCTGGCTTTAGCTGAATGATGTGTATAACACACTAACAAACTAACAGACAATAAAATGAACAAATATAAATTCCGCCTTAAAAAACTAAACAACATCAGACTACGGTTAACTTAATGCCAGAATGATTCACTTGTTTTTGCAATTAATTTTTATATATTTCCAAATAACTTTAACGTCAAATAAGCTAAGTTATATCAGTGATAACAAAATAATATTTCAATTGGCCTTTAGATCACAATCAATAACGTAACACATTTGATTTTAAAATGGCATGAAATGGCTTGAATAACATTTACTTTCTAATTAAATATGGCTCTAAGCTAAACTTACTTCTTAATTTCGATTTTCTTAACAATCCTTACTATAAACAAAGAATATTAAGTCTTAAAAACTTAGTAAAAATGCGTTTTGTAATATATATTTACAACCTATAATAACTTAAATAACTTATTTCTAGCTTGATGTTTACATGCAAGGTAGGCAGGAACACACATGCAAGAATATGTGCACGTATATCAATATATACAAAGTATATTTACATGTGGAGGATGTTCCCTTCTTGCACATACACTATACTTAACTTAACTAGGGAACCTTAACCTAATTAAGTCAGCCACCACTCCTACGACCAACACAAAAATGTAACATAAAGACGGTGGACAACCTTGCCCTTGTCGAGGAAGGATTCGACGAAAGAGTTCCTTTCGGTCAGCGTACAGAATTGCCGGTGCTGGTGATCTACTTCTTTCATATCGCAACCTGAAACCGCCCCACTGAAGACCCTTCCCAGAACTGTTGGCGACGTCTCGCTCGAAGCTTAGTCGCTTATCCACAGATCTTCTGGCAATGTGGAAGATAAGGGGGACCGCAAATTTATCCTGGATCAGAACTATCCAGTCTGAAACCTTTTCAATATCCCCAGGCCTGTGGGGGACAAACCCTTAAGGCGCAAACTTTCGTGATACAAGTCATTTGAGTGGAAAGCCCCGGAGATCAGATTGTTAACCGAGTTCATTGCTCTTGAACAGACCTCGTGTCAGCTTAATAATAAAATTATCCACTCTTATTTTGTCTGTCCTGTTGTAAAGGACCTCATTGGGATAAAATTCTCTGTACTCGGTACCAGGAGTTCTGTATAAGCGTAGGCACTGAACCTTTTCCATTAAGCTTGCTCCCACGTTGAACAACACGGGGAATCCATAGACGAGCATAGGCCGGCTAAGAGCCATGAAGCAGATCACGTTTAACCTAGCATCGAGTTACTTGCTATAAAACAGTCTCTTTGTTATGGCAAATGCAATGAGTCCAGCCAAATCGCCAATTCTTTATGGTGACCCTAGAGACCTCAGACAACGACTTCCTAAACAATATAGTTTCGCATTTATCGCTGAATCTTGTGGAAGACACGCTGCAAGAGATTTCTAATGATCTGATCTGTACGCAATCAACTCGTCTGCGTATGCTGTGGAGTCCAAGCTGTTATACATCCTATCTTTATCAGAAGTTCGTTCAACGTTTTGCTTACTATACTTTAAGCTGCGGATGTGAAGCACCTAAATAGATACTAGATTTGAAATGAGACAAGATGCTCGGGAATCACACGGAGACCTACCTAAACTCAACAGTTTGCGAGAAAGATGTTCTAAAAGGGATCCCTGAAGATGACTACGAGCCTAGGTTGCTAAAAGGAGGACACGCATATTGTTTTTAACGTTCAAAATCTGAAGAGATTAATGACCAAATCAAAAAAATGTGTGTTTTAAAATTTAATGGCAAGCTTGGAGGTATTATGTTATACATCAAGTCATTTTATTGTAAGATATTTAATCCGCACTGAAACCAACAAATAGAAATATTCGATCTCAATCAGTACGTCCACCGGCGAGCATTAGTATGATATCTCGGCTATCCTCGGTCTTACCCATGAGCATTAAGCTGAAAGTCTCCTCAGCTCTTCGCACTGCAATCCTGTTGCTCTTGGGGTTTTTTTCACTTTTCACAAGATGGCAAATCCTGGAAAAGAGCAAGGATTTGCCACCTATTCATTTAATGCAATGATGCATGAACTGTAAGCAGTATTATTTTCAAGTCCGTCCAGCTGTTGGGATACACAGACGATAATTACATCATGGATTGCACCCAGCGTACCAACATTGCTGCTTTCACAGTGGACGAATTGGTTTCTAACATTATGAGAAAACATAAAAATCTATCTACAAGACATCGATTTGTCGAACACCATCATAATTGACACAAAACATCACAATCAACAACTATTTCATTCAAGTAGTAAAGGATATTATACATATATCTCGGGAGAAATATTAACCCCACAACCGGCACAAACTCCATACTTCGTTTTGTCGAAATAGCTAGAATCAAAAATCCTAACTTGAAGGTCCAAAATCATGCTTTACAAACACTAATCTTCATAGTTCTTCTATATGCAGCCAAATGTCTGTCAGATAATGGAACAGATTCAAGATTATTTCGAAAAAATTTCCACTTCAGAAATACGGCCAAGTCCCGACGATTGAAAAGAATAGGAGTATCAAAGGGTCAAACGCAGTTCAACTGTATCAACGTTATGTTTAAGCGATCAGTAGCACACCACACGGATGAAGAGTTTCAGAGACAACTGGAAAAAATAAAACCAAAATAAACCGGACGCATTCAAGAAAATTAATTCGATAGTCGGGAAATCGAATAAATTACCCGAAATTCTGCGGAACGGAGACCAAGAGGTAACCACGCAAATGGAGAAGGCAGAAGTTTTTGCAATCCATTTTGAGCAAAATTTCAAGAAAAGACACTTTCCTGAATTCTTAGCAGAGGTCAAAGAAAAGTTCGAGGAACTTTCCGACAGACAAAGAGAAATATAGACAGTTGTTGCCTGTTTGTTGGATATTGAAAAGGTATTCGACAGTGTCTGGATCAACGGCCTCATCACAAACTGCTGAAAATGGAATTTCCCCTACATTTGGTATAGAATAATCCTCAGTTCACCTACAAACAGGTTCTTTTTTGTTCAGGTCTTCGAAGCTTCTTCATCCATGAAGCCCATGAGAGGGGGTGGCCAGCAAGGAGAAAGAACACTATCAGTGCTGTTCAACATCTATACGGATATCAGCCAGAGAACGATTCGAAAACAAATGAATTGTTAAATGCGGACGGCTCCAACACATACGCAACATCGCTTTCACATACCATAGTAGCGCGAAGGATCCATGACCATGTTAGGAAGCTCTTTGATAACTACTCAAAGAAGATAACAGACAATTTGTGACACGCTGTCGCAATATCAAAGTAATCCTCTCGGACAACACACAAATGTACCACAAAATACGACCAAATACCTGGGGTTCAACTTTAGCGGGCTGTTCAAATTTAACGCCCATGCCACACGTCATGAAAAAGGCCAACTTTGCCCTCACGGGTCTAAAAGCAGCTCATAAGACCAATGATAACTTATGGCTGCCCAATAAGATTCACAGTGCCACCAACAACCATGAAGAAAATCGGTCTCATGGAAAGAAGTATACTTTGGTCTTGTACAGGAGTCCTGCGAAAATCGAACACGCTGAAATATTTCAGCAACACGAAGCTGTATGATGATGCTTGCATGACGCCAATCCATATGTACATGCTACAGCTTTCCGGCAGGATACTCGACCAATAACAGGACCATCCAAATCGAGAGATCAGGAATATAAGCCAGCAGTCCTTAGAGTCTGCGCTCAGGTACTTCAGCCCACGAGCAATTATAGACGAGAGATTCGAGGTCACCGTAAATTGCTACGAGACATCGTTCTACTATAAAGCAGGCAGCCGGTAATAAAGTGTTTAAGACCCTTTAATTAGATTTAAAATTTCAGCTTTAAAAAAAAAAATTCAAAATGTTTGGATAGTAATAGATTATGGCGCCCTACTGTGGAGCCGATAAAATCTTTACCTTATTTCCAATTTTAACTCATGATTGTAAAGATTTTAGACAGTAAATTAAAACTTCTTAATCTAATCTGAATTGTAAAAGAATGAAAAACTACCAATCGTCCATCTCTCTTCTTCTTTTTGGAACTTCATCCATACTAATGGTATCATAACATCTTTGCCTCTTCTTTCACATGCTTAAACAAAATTTATTTGTTCTGGCAACATTGGTTACTATAGGAAAAAATACTGTTATATCATTCCTTTATTTTCCATGCCATGTCCATTGCCCTTATCCTACTTGCAATTGTAACAAACAACGGTAATAAAGCCACTGTAACATTTCAAAATATGGTTCAAATGCAGGTAATGAAACGCAAACAAAAATACAAAACACAAACCATCGAGTGAAAATTTAAATTTAAAGGAAAAAACCAAAAAAAGAAGGCAACTTCAGCGGATAAACATTGATACGTGTCTGTTGAGTCGCAATGTGACACTCTCGTTCTTTAATTAGTTTAAAAGTAAAGCTGTTTTCTGTTTATTGTTAAACCTCAACCATGGACAAGCGAAAAGAACAACAAACACTGAAAGAAATGAGCAAAGAAGAATAATCAAATGAACGAACGTTTACTATATATAGAAATAAAATGAATGTAAAAACAAAAAAGAGAAACCATGTGGAAATTTTGGGATTTGGTATGTTTGGAATTAACTTTTAAGATAACCAAGGAAATGAAACTCTTCGCTGTGCTATGTGCTTCCATATCAGTTTGGGTTTGTGCTCCGACTCGGTGTTGCTCTTTTCCGATCGGTACCTAGTTGCTTTTCAAAGCGATACTTTTTAAGTTAGTTATCTTTAGATTGCCATTTGAATCGGTTGGTTGCGGCAAAAGGTCGAATTTCGGTTTTAATATTTTTCTTCGATGTATAAGAATCTCTTAATGTTGAATTAAGTTTATTTTTGTTTTTGTAAAAAATTAACAAAAAAAAAAATTTAAGGGAAAAAGAAAATGAGTAAATTGAACATTCGCTAAGTTCTGTTTTTCTTCGTTGCGTTGTTGCTTTTCAGCCCATTCGAACACACGTACGCATACACAACGTCTGGCTATATAATAATAAATACATACGGACGGGCGGCTCTATCTACAAGAATAACACCAACACACATTCGTGAGGTTTACAAATACAAAGCTACCGTTTTATTTGAGTGATAACCACTCGGATCTGAAATGTGCTTAGTTTATACAAGAATCAAGAGATAAAGTATCCAGTTAAGGTTTAACAACCAAATTGAGACACATAACAGCGCATCCCATCACATCATCATACCTGTGAAAACAAATGTTCATTGATCTTTTTTGGGAGTACGTTCGCACACCGTAACTACACACCAGGTAAGACGCCGAGGTTTCTTCAAATTGTATTTTTGGTTTACGATTCTCTCGTCATCGATTGTGATCATGTTTAGAGAGGGTTTTCTGTTTTAGCTGAAGTAATTAAGGGAAATGCATGTCGGTCAGATAAATTCACCATAAAGCGTGCTACCGCTATAATAATGACAAAAAATCATAGAATAACCCAATGCATTTCGACTGTAAACTTGATTTTTGATTTAAACTGTGATTAGCCTTGAAAGCACTCAATATTTTTTCCAATGCAACTCACTTTTTAAATATGTAGATCAAAAAATTTAGTTTTTTTTTTATTTACAAAACGAGTTTTTTTTCGTATCGATGGAACTCAGTGAAGTAATAAACTGAGAAAAACTCAGGAAAGTCTATAATCGAAGTGCCGCCGTGATTGGTGAAAATAACTAAACAACTATTCGATCTATGCCAATAAACCATCTTACCAAGAAATGGCACAAAGTTCATTTCCTTTTCGAAAATATAGCTTAATTGCTAAAGAGCAATACATTATCTACTTTAGATGCAGCATGTGATTATTAAATCTAGGTTCTAGATTCTATGACGGGTGCAATCGTCTTGATTTGTTTAGTTTACACATATAATAATAATATTGGGTAGGTACTTAAACTCTAAGTTGCTTATCGTTAGCAATAAGCACGTGTGAATCAAAAAAAGACCAAACAAAGTTAATGAATAACATGTTATTTGTAAATATATATGATAACTCGATTTATTTTGGATAATAAAATCCAAATTGAATGCATTTGCACTGTGATAACATTATTAAGTGCAATAAAAACTTTAAACGGCAAACACAAATAGAACTGTGATATAAATAAAATATTCCTCGGAGATTCAATGTGATTGTGAAGCGATAATCATTAGGTTGTTTTTGATTTCTATTTGTACAAGTTGAACTCCTGAGTATAGAATGTTATTCCAGTTGACAACACTTGATTCTGAAATTGTCGGATTTGTCTGAATGTGTTACGTATAAATAGGTGAATAAACTATTCTCAATTAAAGTGAACGATATCGGTAAAATGATAAAAGCAAATAAATCAATTATTAGTTGGCAATCGTACTCATATCTGTAGTCGGTTGTTTTGATCAATTTAAATTTTGATCAAATGCGTGCGCACAAACTAAGTTTGTTTTTTCTCATTTTTTTTAACTCGCATTTGGTTTATCCAGCTACGCCACATCTCCAACAAGAATTTATGATATGATAGATAGAATTATAAAAATACAGACGCATTCTGATGTGGATTTATTGTTATGGAAACAATATAAGGACGAAGAACAAAGATTGACTTTGTCTCTGATGCGATTCACACTGTTCAGATAAGAAATTTGGGGCCAAAAGTTCATTGTTCTGTTGTTCTTTACGACGTAAATCAGTTGATTGTAAACAACTTAGCTATTTTATATTTGTGGAAAACTTGTTTTTGTAATAAAATAAAATATTTTCATCTCACTTTTGATGCATAGCAGAAATCCTCCCACATCTACGAAGGATGTAAACCCCACCGGTTCAAATAGCTTTAAGAAAAAGACCAAGACAAAGTACAAATCTTTATAAGATAGAAACATAAGTAGCGTAAGTGTTTCAAGCTAGATGTCTTATTCACTTGATTATATGTTTATGTATGTGCATTTTTTTCTTGTTTGTTTTGTTCATAAATGTGGAGTATAAGAAATAAAAAAAAAAAAATATAAACTTCAAATTGCTGTAACAAATTAAAAGAAAGCCTGCGACGATAACTTGACCACCAAAAAATAATAACGGTTTCTTATAGAGGAGTATTTACCAAGCATTTTTCACTATGGGGTCTATCTCGCCCCGTTTAAGAGGAATAGCGAATTTTAGAAAAAAAAAAATACTTAAAATGAAACCCAACGGCAACACTTTCGATAAAGTACTATGCTGAATTTATAAGCCAGAAACCTATTTTTTATTCTTAAATTTAAATTAAATTATTAATGTGAATAGTATTTGAAAACTTCGAATGCAAACTCCACATTTTGGAAAAAAAATGAGAAAAAAAAAATTAAGATCAATTTTTTTCAAAATTGTGAAATGAAGTGCTAAATCGAACACAAAAATACTCACTGTGGACGGTGGGAGGGTCAATCATCTTTTAATGCAAACCCACACTTTCTACACCAGCGATTAAACATGGGTACCTACACTTTTTATATATAGAGAAAAGATTCCATGATTTGGGAGCCCAAGTCGTTCTTGTATTCTTTTTCAAGGCAGTATTTGCGATAAAAAAAGTGACATATTTTGGTGGAGGTGCTGCGTTGTTTTACGGCAGAAAATTGTTTTTTCAGAAGCTTGTTCTGATTCTCCGTGCTGTTGGTTGGATCGGTCTTATTAACGTATTCGCCTTTGCTGTGGTTTGTAACTTCATGAGTCGTTGAACTAGGGAACGATTTCTTAATACCTATGTACGTGGCATACATTTTTATGAATATAAGGCCACAAATCCACCTTACATTTGTAGCTCACTTTAGAGAAGCGTCCGACCTAATCTTCTTTAAAAAACAACCGCAACACCAAGATTGTCATCTGTTCAGTTACACGCCCTCTGTGGTATTTCCTTTTTGTAAGAAAAGTCTTGTCGATCTGAAAAGTTTTTCTTCGCCGCCAATGGTATCATCGACGTGAGATGTTATTATTTCAGCTATTTCACGATAGTTAAACTATTCTTATATGATAGATTTACTTTGTTCACTTTTATAGTCATGATGGCGCCAAGCGATTAAATGTTAATTTTGAAATATGTAATATTTAAAAATATTTAAAAAAAAAATCTTAAGTTGTAGTTTAAGATTTAATTAATTTACCTAAAAAACCGTATTCACAGGCAATTTGATCACAAAAGCTATAATTACCGCAAGCACCTTGCGAATCTCTAGCCGCGAATGGCCCATGGAAAAATGTGCCGATAGATGGGTTGATTGTTTTCTTACAATTTTTGTCACCTTTTTTTTTGCATCGCCACGTCCAACCAAACTTCATATTTGGAAATTAATCCACGTTTTAAGCCACGTAATTGTTTAGTAATTGGAAGAATTCAGACCGAGTGGAAGTCAAACGCGCAATAAATATAACCAAGCACACTCTTTACCCTTTCATTTACCGAAAATCAAAAATGTCAACCTAGAATAAGATAATGATATTTAAGGCGATTTTTCAGGCTATTATATTCTGCGGATCAACTTCTTGGGGCATTTGTGTAAAATCACATATTCGTAGATTGCAAATATCACAAAACAAGGTCCTTAAAATGATGTTAAATATTCCTTGGTTCTTTTCAGAGGACGAATTACATGTGATCGCAGATATTGAGAAGATCTCCGTTAGAGATTCCATTTTTACTTTTAAGTTAGTGGTTAATCAATTAATTTATTATTTAATTTAATTTATTTATTTGTTATATACGTTTATTATTTACATATCTAGTCAAATTATTTCTTGATTTATTTATTTATTTATTTACTTCTTGGATTGTGCACTCCTTATTTCCGATTGAACATAATTTTGTGAGGTAATCCTGCATCGAGTAATTGTCAGCCTCCATTTCTCCCAATTGTTGAACGATATAAATTTAGCCTACAAAATGTTTATTCTTGTGCTCTTGATTAATTCATATATTCATAAATTCATGTATAAATATATACATATTCTCACTTTATTTATTTATTTATGTATTCATTGTTTGAGATTATGAACGTTATGAACGTTTTACTGGTAGCTTTTTTTCACAACAAATTTTTCCTATTTCCTCACGTTTTTTTTAATTATTTAATTTTTCAGCTGTAAGGTGAATCCACCATATCTCTGCAAATTGTGCAATAATAAATATTTAAGGACCAAAAAATAAATATTTCGCGGCTACAATAAATTTAACGACAACGAACGAAATTAATCCACCTTCAGTGGGGGAGTTGATTTCGTTGGTTGACACCAAATCCCCGAACGAACAAAATATCGAAAAATTATTAAATTTAGAATGGATCAGAGGATGCTTTGCCGCCATTTCAATATTCACAAAAAATTATACTCGATTCGCACTGAACATAGAGTGATCTTTGTGCATATCAATAACTACATGATTTACCACATGTGTATGAAAAACAAAACAAAGGTACAAAAGTCAAACGTTTGTTCGGTTATATTTTTGCATCATTATCAAGTGCATTAAATATTACATGAGTACATGAGTTCTACGCAGAGTAAATAACTTATTGAAGGGTAAGACACCCATAACCAAATAATGAAAAAATCATTAAAAACACCGCCCCTGAGTGGTTGAATTCTGATATTCGTAAACTCATGCCAAAACGCGACACTGCATTTAAAAAAATGGAAAAGGTTTCAGCTTAATGAGCTCTTTCAAGACTTAAGAAATCTTGTTGTGTATATAAGAGTCGCTAAGACACATTTTTATGAAAGAGCCCATGGTCAGGCATCACATGGGACTCCATTAAAAAGATTGGAATTGGAAATCAATCTCCGAAAATCCCTGATGTCCTTGATTGTCTCTTCATCATCATTTTCCAGTGGCATAGATCCTCCTGAATTTTTTGAACTCGGTAGTGAGGACAATAGGAGAACTTTCAGTTTCTGCGGCTAACACCAAGAAGATGTATTGACTTCATTGTTAATGATAAGATTAAATGCCATGGGCTTGGATGGCATAAGCCCCAAATTTTTGAAAATTATATTACCGCTTGTCTTACCTTTCATAACCTATGCCTTTAAAAGTATTGTAACAACCTCATACTTCCCAACTGAGTGGAAAAAGGTAAAAATAGTACTAGTGGCAACGAGTTGTTAACAATTATATGATGTCGGGCTTTCTGCCGGTATAGTGTAGTGGCGTTCCTTAGGGGTCCACTCTTGGCCCAATACTTTTTTCTCTATATGTTAATGAGCTTTCCTGCACATGTCATAAACAGTTTTGTACATATGTTTGCTGATGATGTACAGCTTATCTTAAGCCACCCCTTAAACATAAAGCTAGACGTGAAGAAGCTACTAGGAAACTGAACGAAGATCTACTCGCGATACAAAATTGGTCTGTAAGCAACAATTTATTTTTAAATACCTCCAAATCTAATGTTTTTGTCATTTATAAAAAAGTGCTAGATTTGTCTGACCATCCAACTTGGAGATAGCAATATAGAGTAGGTCGAGACAGCGAAAAACTTAGACATGACCTTTAATAGAACTTTAACGTTGAATACACATCTCAACATCACTATTGGAAAAATCTTTGGGGGACTCCGTACTCTATATCAACCACACAGTTTTCTTCCACCAGAAACTAAAGTACTCTTGTCCAAATCCCTTCTCTTGCCGATTCCTTTCAATGGGTGTTGTTCGGTAACTTAGATTATATTAAATAAGACAAAAAAAACTGCACGCTATGTATATAGTTTGAAACGATACGACCATGTTTCTGAGTACGCCAAAAAATGAATAGCTGCTCTATTGTGAACCTTATGAGGTACCATTGCCTATGTCTTCTCTATGAAGTGATACAAACCGGTCAGCCAGATTACCTTTATCAAAAGCTTAAGTTTCGAAAAACTAGCAGATTGTACATGCTGGTACAGCCAAAGTACAAATGTTTGACCTCCGAACGAGAGTTTTTTTTTTAAGTTTAAGTTTATTTAATCAAAAGAATTCTTACAATGTAAGATTATACAATCTTATAGTAAATGTAAGACGTTTACAACTTTTAGCCAGGTACTACTTGTATTAATTTAGATATGGTTATAATAATTAAAAGGCAATAATGGAAGAGACAAACAAAAATTAAAAATGCAAAAAGAAAAGTAAATATAAATAAAAAGTTGATTTAAAATTATATGAAAAATAAGAATATAAAATTATGTAATACATTCTAAATGGAAGTCATTAAACAATGGATAATCAGCTCGATTCAGAGGGCAAGTGCTCAAAAAGAGATATTTTAAAACTATTCCTAGTTCCTGTTCTTCTTAGGTGGCGGGGCAGGGAGTTCCACTGTCGAGTTATCTGAACAAAAAATTAACATTCTGAAGCAAAGCATGAATATCTTGGTTGCACTAGCATAAGTTATCTGCGTGATTGCAACAATTGCAACTTCTGGTACAGATAATCTGGCTGCCGTGTTTGTATAACAGTATGCATGAGACACAATGACCTATATTTGAGTAGACTTTCAAACGAACATCCGGAAATTTGTTTAGAAAAAGATGAAACATGGTCTTGTCTTTTTAAGTTGTAAACAAAGCGCGCAATGTTGTTATAAACTACATTCAGTTTTCTTCTACTCTTAAAGTCGGAATTGAAAAATATTTCACATCCGTATAACAGCACTCGGAACAGAAGAGATTTTACCAGTAGCAACTTAGTTTTAATAGGGATGAAATGCTGTGTGGCCCATAGAGTACGTAGTCCACCATAGACCTTACTGACAACATTTTTGATATGGGTATCCCAAGTAAGTGTACTATTAAAGATCATACCAAGGTTTTTGGCGGAGGCAACCCACTCTATGGGACTATGATTAAAACGGACTCTCTGAAATCCAGAGAGGTCTTGTACTTTTCGGTGAATAGCAAGCACCTAAGATTTATCAGCATTTAAACGCAAATCATGTCTAAGTGACCATTGACAGATATTGTTGAGATCTTCATGTAAAAGGCTGATGGCTTCCTTAGCTTGAGTGAGGGAGCTGCTCAGGAAAAGTTGGACGTCTTCCGCATACATGTGGATTTTGCAGTGTCTTACGATTTTGGGCAGCACGTTAACGTAGAGCGAGAAAAAACAAGGCCCAGGAATAGATGCTTGTGGGCCTCCACTGTTTACGTTAATTAATTTAGAGAATTTGTCGCCTGCTACTCCCCGTTGCTGCCTCCCATTCAAGCAGGAAAAAATAAGTTTAGCGGAAAGCGTTGAGAATTTAAAATCCTTCCTAAGTTCTTTGCAGAGAACCGAATGGTTGACTGAGTCAAAAACCTTCCAAAAATCTTGAAGCGTAAGAAATGTTAGATAGTTACTATCTAAAGCATTTCGAATCTCATCAGCAATAAAAATAAGGGCTGTTTTACAGTTTTTGGTCAATGTCACCCGACTCCAGAACTCGCTGGCATTAAATGTAAGGGAAATCAGGAACACAACAAAATTCAAAAAAGTCTTAAAGAATATATGGCTATAGAATAACAAAGTGATATAAAGTCAACTTATACGAGTATAGATGTGTTAACTTGAATGAATGAATATGTAAATGTTTTATCCTTTTTTAAACCCATTTTCCACCTTCCTTTCTTTTTGAATTTCATATAATAGATATAGATAGAAATATATATAAGCCACTGAAACACTTGTAAAGGCTTCTCTTATTTTAAATAAGACCTATGTTTTAAAGGTGTAAGCAGTTAAAACTAATAAAAAATGAAAATATTAATGACATTGGCGCCTGCCTGACGAAAAAGACATACCCTGACCGGAGCGACGAAGTCGCGTGAGCGTTGACTGACCACAGAAATCCCTTTTTTTCCGCGAAATGGGCCATGCAGGTACTGTTTTTAAATTCATTCACTTATCTCAAAGGAAGACCAAGTAAATACAAAAAATAAAAGAAAAAAAAAAAAATTAAATTTGAATTTATCTCAAAAATAAGAAGACACCACTTGGGTTTTTTTGTGTTCGATTCAGAATTGATATAAGCATTGACCGGAAGAAGCCAATTTAGCACTTCGTTTCAAAATTTTGAAAAAAATTTATCTAAACTTTTTTTTATTGTTTTTTTTTTTTATTAAAATTTTGAGGCAATGCGAATTTTACAAAAACTATGAACATAAATTATTTTATTTAAATTAAGAATTGTAGCATAGGTTTCTGGCTTTCTAGTAATATTTTTCTACAATTGCCCCTACCTCCTAAACGGGGACCTCCCCACTCCTATATTTTAAAATACTGGGTTAAGAACATTCTATATGACACCGTTATTATTTTTTGGCGGCCAAGTTATCGTACTCGTGCCGAAGACCCTTTCCTTGATTGCATTTCACCAGTTCCCGGGTACAAAATATCAGTGTCCGGCAACTTTGCGTTAGTATCCGCATGTATCTTATGAAAATCCGAATTAAACCTTTAAAACCAAATGCTTTTCTCCATATTTATATATTCACTATACGTATTTTTATATAAATTTTGTTATGACACTTACATTAAATACATATACCCGTTATGATCCCTTCCTTACGCTGATATATATCCCTCCAACCCTGTGAAGATATTGCATAAGGCGATCGGCAAGACTGTATAGTACTTTTCTTTTTAAAAGAGAAGAGGTTAACAAATGTTTAAAAATATTTTCGAAGTCATTGTCTTAAAAGAATATGCAGGAAGAGGAGGAGCGCCAGCCAAAGGAATTGATGTTATTTCAATTCTATTTCAAGAATTAGTTGACAGAATCTGGCTTGGAATTCTCGTGATCTGGTTCCATACACTAAAAAATTATTTCTGGTTTAAATCTATAATGTCAGCAGACTAAAGCGACCCATCTTCGATAAGATCAAAGACTAGGATGATAAGGAATGTTGCAAGAACAATGTTTTCTGTTTCTTGATTAGTGGCCGATTTTGAAAACTCTTTAAATTTTATATTTTAGAGGCACAAGTGAGAATCGGTCCAGACCGTAACGAAGCATTTTCCTGCAAATTTTTAACTCATTTCCAAACGTCAACAGCATCTGAATTAGAAGCAAAAGGTCCGCATAGCCGTAATCCGTTTTTAATCTTTCTCACAAGTTTGACAATTTTTAAGTAACTCTTTAGGACGTTATATTTTGACGCGACTTTTATATTAATGCGGTTGTTTTCTGGCGCTGGTTATTTAAATAACCGGCAACACAGTAGTAATCTTTTGACCGAAAACAGTGCCCGGGTTCTGAAACCAAACGTTTTAAAAGCGTTTTTTTTCTTGGACTGGTAGATAGAAGTATTTTGCTACCTTAAAGCATAAAAGAAATATTTATTTATTTAATATATTAGTTTTTATCAATAACATATTGTAATAAATTACTAATAATAACCACAAAAAGCACTAGCAGTAAAGTCATCGGTTTTTTGGATGGAGCTTATTTGATATTTAGATAATCTAATATTTAATCTATAATTTCTAAATTAGTTTGACTGGGTTCAGATAATATTTCCGGAATGTCGGAGTCGAGGTTGACTTTCTTTCGCATCTGAGGAGAGGAGGCAAGGTCCAAGAAGGTGATTGATGTCGTCATGTCATGTCGGTGGGGGTTCATTCCATTTTTAATGTGTTTTTCGTTAATTTTGGTTTGTTTAAGTTATGAGTATTTCTCGGCTTTTGAGAGAATGACATGAGCGGTGTATTGGGTAAAGTATAGCTTTAAGGACTGTAAGGCTATCCGAACAGATTGCCTATTTTTCCTGATGTTTTGGAATATTTTTTTTTAACAGCTCCGAGAATGTATCAAGAATATTGTGGATTAAGGGATGTGTATTTTTCGTTTGTGACATCGATCGTTTTATGTCTTTGTCAATAACTGACACAGTCAAGAAAACTATTTTAGGTAGGAGCTTGGCGGTGGCATTTAAATAACGTTCTTCTACTGCCGGAAGTTCGGCTTCGACAATAATTTTTTTGATTGGGCTGGTTCGAAAATCATTAATACTTCTTCTTGCCGCTTGGCAAGATTTAAGTTATATTTAAAGATTTTTTTTTTTTAGTTTTTGTAATAGATCCGTATATAGCTAGACCGCAATCAATCCAAATAAAATAAATATATTAAATAAAACGCAAACCATTTGAGATATTTCAAAAACTCTATTATCAGCTTGAAGTACAATCATATATTTTCATATATGTATATATTTTCGACCAACTCGTTGTCTCCCTGGCACGGCAACATCACAGAACGAATATATATACTCAAGTTTTTACACTAAACTTGTTATTGCCTGTCTACTAGGGCGAGAATTACGATCGAAAATTGGAGTTAACGCTCTTTAAATTGCGGTCACCGATTCCGAAGTTCGGTTGAAAATTTTATAATTTGCAGTTGCTCCTTCGTGTTCTTTACTGAATAAATCGACAATAACAGTTCGATGATAAGTGAAAGGGTGCATTCACGAATTAAATTCAAAATTGTCCACTTGGAAAATATTCTATTTACTAAGGGAGAATACCGTAACTCGTCGCTTTTCTTCCTCGCACTCGCGAACTATCTTCCAGTTTTTGTAACTAAATTCAAATTCTTAACATTAAGAATATATGACATGCAGTTGGGTCAAGCTTTAGCAAATCATAAAATAAGCATGAGAATTTAAACATAGTGAATTGACACATCCAAATAATGTTTCATTCTTTCATTATTAATCCCTGTAAAATTGTCAGGTGTTAGTGACTGCCGGATAACCTACCCTACTTCTTGATACAAATTTGACTTACTGTCTGTTAAAAATAGTTACATAACGTATAATTATATTTGAATGGGTTGAAAGAAAGAATTACAAAATGAGAACACAGGAATGATTTTTTAGTTCTAGAATGTGTAGATTGTTGCTCCAAGCAAAAAAAAAAATGTCTTCAAGTACAAAGAAGAGGTTCGAACGGTTTCCCTACAGAAGCGAAACTCTACGTTCTAAGATCCAACAGGTGAACGCACTGTGAAATTAGTTTCTTTTCGTCATTGTGATTTTTTTCATCATTGCTTCGCTGGTTGGTCCATTAGATCTAACGACTCCACTTCTTGCTTTGAAACCGAAATAGCCCTTGAACTAGCCTGTCGTTACATTTGAGTGATCGAAATTCCTGCTTCAGCTTTTCGGGAGACAATGCCTTAGGGCTTGTCTCTATTTATAATAGATAAATGACTCTATAATAAAAGAGTCATAGTACAAAGAATTTTATTCTAATGAGGTCCTGTACAACGGGCCAATCTTAACCGAGTGGATAATTTTCTTATTAAACTTATTCCGAAGGCAAGTTGCTAGAACAATGAGCTCAAGCTACATCCTGATCCTTGGGACTTACTAACACAATTTCATGTATCACAAGACAGTTCGCCTTAACGGCTTTACTCCACCAGAGGCTTTTCTCTATTTTGACCGAAAGAGTGTGGATAGGCGACATGCATACAGTGGAGATATCGCTTGCAGCTCAGAGGTAAATCTCCGTTCCAGTAGGGCGGTATCAGACCGTGACAAGGAGGACGTTTATAGACATCACCAACAATTTTTGCCGGTTAAAGCAGGAAGGGAATGCATAGTAGTTGTTTTCTTGGTCATTGCATGTCATAATGTGTGTCTTAAAATAGTGTTCCATGATGCGTGGCCGGCTTACATAGCTTTAAACATGTTTTTTTTTTATTTTGAGATAGGTTTGGGTTTTTTAAGTACATATTTGTAATGTATCTAGATTTACATAGTTATGTTTAAATGTATTTTAAGGCAGTCGTACTAAGTTCACACTTTGAAACATGAACATATTCTTAATTTTAGTTTAAAGATTTTTTTGGTTGTCAGTTCATAAATTTTTAAATATTATAACAAATTAAGTATGTTTAAAATATTTAGTTATTACCGTCAAAAGACACAGTTTAAGTATGCGGGCTTAGCTTAGAGCATAGTTGTTAAGGCTAGTAAAATTATTTTCACGTCTAGCATATCGTGAATCTACATAAATAAAAATGCATTAAAAAAAGTATAAGAGGGAATCTGCAATGCAGTAAGCGTTTGAGAGGATGCCCTCTCCGAATCTTAGGCTAAATATTAACATTCGGCATTTTCTTCCATTCTTGTTCATAATCGCAACTCTGATAATATTTTTGACAAGTACATTGTATTGATCCATTGTCTTTCTTCACGCCTTCACGATTTTAGTAACTTGTTCACCCACAGAGTTCCATCGGCATACTGTATAGTATCATAGTTGCATATATAATCTAGTTTAGTTTCCTTTGTTTCCTTTTGTTGGTTTTTGTTCGTCTTCTCCTGGGTTTCGGCACCATATGGAAAGAATAAGTAAGTAAATCCCAGAGGTTCACAATGGACGAATAACTGAGACAAGATTTATGACCAAACTAAATATATAGTATAACAAAAAATGCGCACATCTTGACGCAAAATGTGAATGGTTACGGACTGTTGGTAAAATTATATTGGCGAAAACTTTCATGTTATATCACAAGATTTTTTAATCGTGTAAATATACAATTTTGAATAGCAGAATCCTTATTGATTCACTTGAAAAACTTAAGAGTGAGCCTTGCTACGATTAAAAACTTGTTTTTTTTTGTGTCTAATATTTACAAATTGTTACTTTTCACTAGACTTACAAAATTTAAATATTGTTGGCTCACCAATGAGGGCGCAAAGTTTTTAAATTCTGAAAAGCTATTTTGTTTACAAAAATTATATACAAAATACACATTTGAGTTTATCTTCAATTTTCTAAACATTTTGAAAATTGACTCTGAGAAAATTATTTTAGGAAGGGAAAAAATTGAAAAAAAATGTTACCGCTATAGAACCTCCTGTTTGCCTTAGAATTAAGTCCAATCGACTATTTCTTGAAAGCGTTCATTGATGTGCTGAGATACCTGTGGGCTGGTTCTATTTCCTGATGATCCTGATGTCCTGATTATCGTTGCTAAACCTGCGATAATTTTCCTTGACAGCTGCAACATGTAGTCGTCAATTGGAGTGATCCCTGCGCTTTTTTTAAGTGTTGAGATTCCTCCAGAGTTCAATGCACGATCTGAGGATTTTCTGCTTCAGTACTTGAATTTTCTTCCTTGTTTATGGTGGCACCGTAAACAATATTGGGCAGGCGTACGTAATTACTGGTCCTATAAGTCCTTCTTCGAAGGGTGCACTAAATGAAGGGCGAAATGGGCTTTTTGAATAGTCTTTTCAGCGTGTTGGCTAAATTGGAACTTGTCATTGAAGTTGATCCGCAGGAATTTCGTGCTGAGCTGTGGAGCAGTCTCTTTCCCGTCTGGCAGTATTATCCTGATGTCAAAGAAAACCGCGTATGCTGAGACTGCTCATATATAGTATACTATTTGTGTAATATACTAAAAGCAGAAAGCTAGCAGACTTATTAAAAGAAGAATTGAAAATTGTTGATAGTGGTTTGAACCCCAGGTGTATTTTAGTTTCAATTGCTCCATGGGTGAAGACCGAATAGCGACGGAGAATTCGATATCAGCTAAATCGCGTAAGCTAAATCAAGATCGCTGCATCGCTCTGCTGTATTAAGCCTTTACACCCGAGCTTATGGAAAATCATTTTTTGACGATACGAACATGGAGATCCATGGAGTAAATACGACAGCAAGACAACTGCATTAGTCAGTTTATTATTCTAAGTAGCCAGATCTAATAATAACGACGTTAATATTATTTAGTGACTACACCAGAAAATCAAATTAAAGTTTAAGATTTAGTCTAGAACTTGAACATGGGATGTATTAATTGATCCAATTGAAAGGCAGGTGCTTCACTAACTACGTCATCCAGTCGTGTATGTGGGGAGTTCAGTGTATTTGTCAACTCCCAGGGCCGCACGTTATTCAGTTGAATCAATACAATTCTTATGACCAAATTTCATATGACCTTCGATTTGAATCAAGTATGAAAGAGGAAAAAAAATTATATTATGTTGTATCATATACTATAAGTAATCACAGATTGAATGGAATAAAAAAAATAAAGAAATGTACCAATTCTGTTTCTACAAGCTTCGTCCAATATATGTAGTTCACGGCTTGAGGTCATACGGGCACTGAACAAACTTCATTCTTTGTCAAATATTGAAACAATTTTGCCGATAGTGCTGCTCATTCATTTGCACTACCTAGTATACTGGGATGTACCATTTTTGGGAAACAGTTCTGGTCTACAAAAATTTTTATCTATTAATGACTGTGCTATATTTTAGTAGGGAGCTTTTCCGAGTTTGCATACAGAGTGAAATTAAAAAAAATCGTTTGTCCAGGTCTAGATTTTAATTATGAAAGAAAAGCTTTTTAAACAGTGAATCGATATTTCTTCAGTAAAATAAACAAATTGACAGCAAAGTATTATAAAAATGCTTAAAGTGTAATTTTAAGTGACACAAATGTTAAGTTTGGCGATTATTGGCGATCAAAATTTGCCTTTTGGCTCTGGGTATTGTGATAATTGTGACACCTACTTAAACTTCGTCGTCATACATTAACATATACTATATATATCATTGTCATAAAATGATATTTAATTTGGATTTATTGTGTTTTATGTCAAATGAATGATAATGTAAGAAGAAATGCCTTCACATATTCCATAAGTTGTTAAATCGGGTACAACAGTTAATATACATGGTGATGGCAAGACACTGTGTCTGGTAGTTGGATATTCATTGAAATCATTACCTATCAATGCTGTAATGCTATTTCGAAATAAACATTACCGAATCAAACTAATAAAAAAATGTTTGCAAGACAATTGGGTTGAGAGGCAAGGTTTAGTTTTACTCTCGGTGAGTGCAATTTAAATTTGTCCTTCCCTTTACTTCTGAATTCAATAGATCCCAAAAGCAGGACTGATGAAATGAAAGTCGTTCTCTGAGCTCTGTGAAGTGATCTCATTTTTCACTTTACTTAAAGTTCTGGTAATGAAAATTGTTCAGTGAACGATCAACCGTATAGTTCCAGCTCGGGGCAGTTACATTTATGTAAACATCTTACAAAAGAGATACAAATATCCATCTCGTCTATGAACTTTTCACCACTCCAACAGCACCGTCGGTCAATGGCTACTGCGAAGAGCAACACAGCATCTGCAATCCAAGCTACCGTGTCTCCTAACTAGTGACCGGCGAAGATTCGGTTTCGGCCAGTTTCGGCCAAAAAAATTGGTTTCGGGTTCGGCGAAAAATCGCCCGAAACTTCGGCGACGTTAAAACCCACTATTCATGCAGTGTATCGCGTCGTTCGACTGAAGGTTAGGTAAGATAAAGTAACAGTGGCTTCCACAAGGCACACAGCCTTTTGGCCCATTCTGATACGATGAGGGTTGTATGGATTAACCTATGTTGGGAGGAAATGGGTTTTGAGAGGGTTTCCTTCTGGGTGGTGAGAAGGGGTAAATGGAGAAAACTAGTTTGTCTTTTGGGTTTGCTTTAGCAAGTTGGTGCAAAGCTATGAAGAATTGGGAACGTATGAAGATTTCTAGTTAGTTTCGTGTCTTAAGTTATTCCTATGCGTTAAATTAACATATCTTAGTTTTGTCTCATAGAAAACGATTCGCCAAGTCTTCGTCCGCGTTGACGATTCGACTGTCATCTATTGCGAGGACGGCCATATCGACCGCGAACTAGGCTACGACTGTTTCTTCATCATGTGGCATGTCTCTTGTATATGGGTGAATTTCTTTGAATTCTGAGTATTCAGTCCCGTATCTTACACATAAAAGTCTGTTTATGAGATGGTTTTCAAGTATTTTACACAATTTCTCCGGTTAAATAAGCCTTAGTTTATACTTTAGTCCATTGTGCCATAATTTGTCGAAGGATTGCGATACGTCTAGAAATGCACTAGAGCAAATCTTTTTCCCTTCCAAGACTTTTTCAATTACGTTTGTTATCCGATAGACCTGGTCGATTGTGGAACGATTGATTCTTAAACCAAACTGGTGGTCTGGTATTAATCGCCCTACTTCAGTTACCGCTTTCGATCCTTTAAAATTTCATGTTGATATTTTTTAAATTCCTTATGGTCTGTCGAAGTTTGGGCAATGTTTTTATTTTAAAGTTGTCCGGTCCCGTATTGGCGTTGGGATCTTCGGCGACTGATTTTCCGCCAAATGGTTTAAACTCGTCTTTTAGATGTCCTGCAAAGAGATCCGCTTTCTTTGAGTTGAAGATAAAAATATCTATGCGGGAATTCTATATGGGCTCAGGTTATATCATGTGAGTAGTACCACAAGGAAAGAAAGAATATTATATAAACTATCTAAGCCTAAGAAAATCAACAGGAATGAAACTTCAAGACATCGATTCAATATTCTGAGATAAGCCTTGTTTGCTGTCTTGCGCAGATGATTAGTTGATAAATTTGTAAAATATCTTATTGTGTTGTTACATCCGACAAATAGTTGAAAAAATTAATTTTTAGAAAATTATTCATTCAGTCAGAAAAGAAGCATTTGTCTTGTTGTGGGTACATCGACTTTAAAAAAACATTTTTGTTTTAGTCAAGTGTGATCTTCAATAACCCAGCCATTTTGGTTATACTCTTTCTTTTGTTTGGAAAATCTTCAGCTCTAGATGATGTTAAATTTTATCCAGTTTCTTGCAGCATTCCTACTTAATCATGTTGCAAAATTTGCGTTCAAAATAAAATAGAACTTAAAACCAAACAAAAAATAAATAAATTTTGAAAGTTATTTTTTTATTAGATACCCTTGGTAATGTGAAACTTACCTACAGAGGCAGATGGTATATATTTCTACAACCCGAAAAGATAAAAAAATATGTGAAATTGACGATGTCGAACTCTTTTAAACCTTCATAACCGATCCAGCATTTGAAATTGACCTCTTCACAAGAATAACTTACTTCTAACACCAAATTGGAAGGTTTTATATTTGAAGATTAATGAGAGAAATTTAAATTCAATTTTCCATTAGTTGACCAAACGAAGTAACTATAAAGCGGCACATAACAAAGTTCCCATTGTGATGCAGAAATCAAATCGGTTGAACTTTTGTTGAGGACAGCTCTTTACTCCAAGGCTGCCGACTTTCATTATTTTTATGGTTTTAATGATAATTTTGACTACAATCTGCTTCAGCAAAGTAATAAAACATTGTCTTGGAAATTTTATTCTTCCCCACTCTACAATTCCTCCAAAGTCTCATAAGTAAAACGAAACTAAGAAACAGAGACTCGACACATTTTGTATCGATTAAAACACGGACTTTGATTTAAATTTGCTGAATTTTTTGCATAGTTTGTTTTTTTTTTTTAACTTTAATGTTCCAGTGTTTATTGTTTCAACTTTATTTTATAAATAATTCCAAATAAATGATGTGCAATGCTGTGGGTTCCTTAGACTTTTTTTTGGCATCAACACAAATGCAAAGGACTGACTAAAATATTATTATCCGCGCTAAAAAACAGTAGTTATAAAATTAATTTCACGTCTGAAAAATATGATTTTAACGGAACAAGAAAATTACTCAACTGCAACTCCTCCAACTAAAATAAACTTGAAGGAAAGACATTACACATATATTCAATTCAGTTTGAGTCATTCTACTGATTTTATTCATTTCGAAAAAATTGCGAATTTGCAGTGTTTCGTTTTAATTCGATATTTATTGAAGTGTTGTGAAATACACAATATTTCTGATTTTTCCATTTGGTGCGTAAACCAATGAATCAGAAGGTTTTCCGACGCGTGATCAGGACACATAGAGCTGCCCATGTAAGAAGCCTGGATTCTCCAAATTTAATCCATACATTTTGCTTTGTTGATAGTCATTGCGAAAGCGAGTCGCACCGGAAACTGCAAACATTTGAATTCGAATGACATGTCTGTCAGAATTATTGGGATTCGCGGCAACAGTACGTCTTAACCCTTTTATTTTTCATTCAAAACTGTTGCCTCGATAACATTGTTCATCATTTTCTTGACTGAGAGTCTGGTTCCGTTGCAAAGTCGTGGTGGATTTATATTTCGAAGAATAATAATGGGTACGCCAATTTTCAATGTAATAACGTGCAGTTGGATAGTTGACAACTTCGTCTTGATTTACCACAGCATCTTCGAGCATCTTCTGAGTACACTGTAGAGAATGAATAGAATCAGCTCACGGAAACTACGAAAATTCAATACGATTGAATTATTTATCATAATATATTTAATTCACAAAAACTATTCGAATAACGACAATATTGTCTGTTTAATGTGAGCCGGGCATGAATTTCACAATTATATATGAAATTTATTGGGATGACAGTAGCACCAAGTGTCGAAAATTGGTCGTACCAACACAGAAATCTTCGTGGGCAATTTTGCTAAAGATCGTCACATGATCAAATGCATAGTTTCCGATTCTAAATAAATAATAAAGGATTTTATTTCCTTTATAGATAAAGGCCTCAAATAATAAAGGATTGTCCCTGAGAATTTTTGACCGTCATTGCGAATTCCAATCGAACTGGAAAATAAAATCTTTTGAATTCAAAATGAATATCGGTCGCAATCAAAGTAATGAAAGGAATGAACACATCTTTATCCCGAATAGTTTCCTTTAAGAATTGTTGCTTCTATCAGATTCGGCATCAAGTTTTTAACGGTAAGTCTATTACCATTGCACAGTTGTGGTTGATTCAAACTTTGTAACGCTAAGGTGACCGAACCGTTCTTGATTTGCAAATTATGCGGTCGAAATCCGGGTATGTCCAAGGATGGTTGGCTTGTTGGTTAAGCGCGAACTTTATAAGCTCTACACTTAGGCCTCTGGTTGGGCCCATTGTGCTCCCCTATTTCCTGTGTGGAGAAGGCTTTGGTTAAAATGGTGAGGATTGCAGCGGAAACAGGGGGGGGGGGGGTTTCTATGGATTGTCTTGATTTCAATGGTTGGGAAATCTTTTCGTTAATTTTGCGAACTCCATGATCTCACCGACCCCTGTATTTTATATCGCAGCGTCTCTGTTGCTCGGCAGTGGCAAAGGAAGTGCTCCAGATCTTCATATTTCTCCTCACAGCTTTCGCATATTGAGGTTTTTGCTTGTCCGAGTCGAGTTAAGAGGAGATTAAGGTTAATGTGCCAGTTATTAGTCCCGCCATTAACCGCAGATTCCTTTTGCTAAAGTTTAGATTTCGTTTCGCTACCTTGTTATTCGGACCCAGTAATTTATGAATTCCTAAGTTGCCCATTCGTTTATAGCCCTTTTGATAGTTGTCAGCGGGAAGCCTATTTCCCTCATAGGGTTTTGGTGGCTGTTTCCTTTTTCATTCCCCGTTACACCTTTTTACCCCAGTCCGCATGTTGGATTGACGTCGTTTAGTGTTGCTAGTTTGTCTAGTTTGTGTTTGCACTTCTTTACCCATGTCGATGTTGATAGAGGATCTGTCCAAGGAATATAAAAACACGCCTTGATAAGTGTTGGAATCAACTGATTTGACACTAAATCTCCGGCAATTCGCGATTTAATGGTGTAATTCAATGCGTTGATATCGATATTCTCGATGTGGCGAGAATTGTGTGTTCACTGAGCCAATCGTGTTTACGTGATTTCGATTTTCTTCGGGAAACACATTGTCGATGAGAGCCGACAATCCACGAAATGACAGAAATCATTCCGAAAAGTTTGACACTGTCCTCGCATCTTTTCCCTTACCAATTTCTTATAATTGCTTTAAAAATTGTTCAGCACTTCTTTTGAAGTTGAAATCTCATATTCGTGGTCAACGACAAACGTTGTCTGAAATTTCCTGTCAACAAAATCATTACACCGCCAACAGTCGTCCCAAGCAAGTAGTTGAGGTTATGATCCCTGAAACTTAGATCACATTCTGAATTCGTTCATTAGACCAACTTCCAGTTGAACATTGAATGTGAATCGCTGTACTAATTTTAAGCTAACTTAAGTATAGCTCCATCGCAATCGGCTTATATTCCCATAAGTAATTTTCGCGCTTTAGTTACCCGCGTTTTCGGTGTCATTTTTGTCATGCGTAAGAGATTTCATTAAGGTTTAATGAACGGGTAAACTAAAACGTAGTCATACTCGACTCCTCGTAAACTATTACGACCATACATACGTATGCGTATATGTATTTCAATCTGTTCTAAATGGAAAAGTAAATACTAATCAAAACATTTTCTTGATGAACTTCATAAAAGTGTGAAGATTCGCTATTCAAGATCTAGCAATATTTACACAATACCTAATTTAAAATGAGATATGCTAATGAAAGAAGCCTTATCTCAGCTGATTAACTTTTGAGCACGTCACATATTTTTACATAATAATTCTGCGCAATTTTTGAAGGGTGCAGTTGAATTGCGTATGAAAAAAATACGAAATAGGCACTTTAAGGCTTTAAGATAACCAAATAAAAATAATGTGTATATGTTAATTTTCAGAAGGTGGATTTTATTATGGTCTGTGTCTATACACTTTATTGCTTTAAGAGTTGAATTACTAAAATACAAGGCGGAGCCTAATGAATTTTATTTTTTGATCATTCATCAAATCGTGGGAATGAGAAATTCATTAATATTAACTTGTGTACTTATATACCTTTCGGTTTATCACTTTGGTATCTCTGTATTAATTAATATCACAATTCTAATTAGAAACGTAGGAGGCGCGTAAATTAATTTGTTCATTCATTCAAATAGTGTGATTCAGTGTAACTCAAAAATTAAACAAAAATACGTATTGTTCAATTCAGCCAGTGGTTGGAATATTATCTATATTTTATAGTGATGCTGTTATTCATTAATGATGCTAATCGGGGAGAGATTAAATTCTAAGAAACAAAATTTTCTACGTTTAGGAGTCTTTCATAATATCCGTCTGTATACAGATTATTTAAGGACATTCTTCTTTGATGTGATATTGACCTCAAGCGTTTACATGATTTGCAATTTTTGCTTTCAAATCTTCAAAATTTGTTTTCGATAACCTTTATTTAAATTTGTTTTCGCAAGGTTTTTTGTTTTAAAGTAAACTATTTTATTCTTAGCCTATGCTATAATTGTAGTTTGATTTTTATTATTATTATGTTTATCATCATAAAAATCAAAAAATCGTTTTTGTGCATTACTGCGGAAAACTCATGCTGGGTACAGGAAATATATTCTATTTTCAACTTTAATTATGAGTTGTCTAAAGAAAAAGTTCGACTTGGTTTTGTTGCAGTTAATATGGCAGGAGCTGTGGAAACTTTATTGGAAACATCGAACTAAGCTTCAATATACAATTGCAAAAGTCTGCCCAGTTTAGAGGAAGGATCGGTTTCGATAAAATCTTTAGGTAGCATTTTGTCCGGATATACGAAACTCGAAAATAGTGAAGCCCACTTTTAATCTGGCTTTAACCATACTGTGACTCCAACGAGAATTTAAAAACAAGTATGGCACAAGGCACAAGACTTGGCTAAAGGCTTTCTTTTGAATATTTTCTTAGATGGAATAATGTTGTTTGGTTCATATTTCATCGTTGTTTTCGAGACGTTTATTTGTAATTTTGAGACCACAATAATAAAGCGATGAACCCGTTAAGAAGTTAAGATAGTAAAGTCCATAAATATCCTCAATGTATGCAACTATCAAAAATACGGATCTGATAATAAATTGATGTTTAACATAACAAATGTAATTTAAATTTGATGTGTTTGACATTAATTGCTTATTTAATATAACTTCTTTTTGAATTCCGGTCTGGAATTTGTCAAACGAATTTCACACGATTCACATACACTCACTTTTATTTTAAAGCATTATAAATCTGGCTTAATTACTTACAATAGTAATTCTGATAACTTCTACATACATCATTCATATTTCTAGATTAATATAAGTTAAGAGTCAAATGCTTGGCTCTTCAATCTGACTTAAATTCACTGAAAGAACTCTTCAAAATTGCTTAAAGACAAAGTTTTTTAAATTAAGTAAGTTAATATTACTTAATTTAAAAAACTCTGTCTTTATGCAATTTTGCAATTTAGGTCTCGGTTCATCCGCCATTTGTTCTGAACCTAGTCACGGAGGAAGGACTTAAGTATACGCACCAACAAAAAACCGACCAAATACGAGCCAGACTTGCGGAACCAAGGTTCCGTACTATGTATGTAAATAATTCGTCCATCACCGGGATCGAGTCTCGAAAATTATTCTCGCTTTTGCTCGTGAGTATTTATTTTTCTGCCAAAATCAGTCCGCCTAAATGAGTAATATTAGTGTTTCAATAGGTGAAATTGTATTAACTAGTTCATACTTAAAATGTAACAATTTAATTACAACCAAATTTGTAAGTGGCGACTGAAAAAGGAATAACTAGTACCGCATTGTACATCGAAGTTAGAAAAAACTTTGTCTATAATTGCGTTATTTTTTGTACTGTTTGTGCAAGAAGGAGAAATGTAATGAAATTGCATTTTCGGGGTTGGTTTTAAAATCTATGCTGGAATTGCGTACAACAATCACGCGAGAAATATGACCATTACGGCTGTCATCGTACATACATATATCGCTTCGTTCATGCGGTATGCTTTCCAAAGCAACATTGTTTAGACATCGTGGCAACCTATAAACAGCAATCAAGCCGACATCAAACATTTCAAAATGCGGCATACTACATATTTTTTTTTTAATTTTTAAACCTGTTTCTTATGATGTACATGCAAATTCACGAGTTTCGGATTTAATACTTTACTTGTACTACAACACATTGCTTTTTGCCAAACAGCCGTGTCTTTTGACAGCGTCGATTTTTTAAAGCTTTAGGGGACCGCAGTCATAATAATTATACTTTTGATGTACAGAACCTTACAAATCAGAGTATAGTTAGGAAATCTAACGCAAACCCAGACAACAGTATCGTGAAAATTGGAATTTAAACAAAAGTCGAGTTGAGAACCAGCACAGACCACGTCAGCCGGCAAGGATCTGATTGGAAAAGAAGATAGGTAACAATTTGCCGAGTAGTCTCGGTAGAAAAAAGCCACCGAGAGTACAACAGAAGGTAAACATCATAGAGAAGAGGATTTTTACTCGCCATCTTGCAGATGTGCTTTACAAAAAAGCGCAATGAGAAAACTGACATGTGCACACTTACTATTTGAAGGCGGTTAGAGCTACTTACGAAAGCGTAAGTCTTGTGATGCTAACGCCCATCGTACTAATTGGCATCTCTAGAACTCATATAAACAGATAGATATTTCTTTTTTGTAGCGTAAACATACATTCTTTTACAAACGATTTGACTATTGTACATTTTACAGTGATTTGGTATATTGCCTTCTTTCAGCTGCGATATTTATTGTAAAACTTTTACATAATAAAATATCACAGACCTTAATTTAACTTTGAAAGAAAAAAAAAAAAGAAAAAAACTTTCATACAACTGTTGACTGGAGTGAAGAGAGGCAACGGTGACAAACAATAATTGAATCCAATAATTGATTCCAATATGATAAACAAAATAATTAAAATAAAAAAATTTATGAGTTAGTTGAATTAACAAAATTATAAATAAATAAATAAAAAGAATAAAACAAAAAAAAAATTTAAAAAATATATGCATTAATAAAAAATAGGTAAATAAATTCATTAATTAATGTATAAACAAAACAAATTAATAAAGAGATTAATAAACGTGTACGTGAGAATAATGTTACGAAAAATAAATTAACAAATAGGACTATAAATCAAATAAGAATAAATAACAATAAATTTGATAAATTAAAGCAACGAATACTATACGAATACGAACTTAATTAATCCTGCAGTCAAGTGATTGTGCGGTTGGACGAATTAGGCAGAAAGTACAAGAGACAGATACCAATGCACATTGTTCTTGAATTTCTTTAAATTTTAATAAGTGTTCTATTAGACAAAGGGTTTCAAGTGTAGAGTAGGGTATGTCCGGACCTGTATAGTTCCTGGAACTATGTCCTCTGTCGGAATCGTTCCATATCATTCAGAAGATCATTTTTAACATGTCCAGGATGGTCATATAATTCCAATTCTCTCTCCACGAAAGTAAGGATGAAGAAAAAAATGTCTTTACTTCTAGCATACGACAAAAAACCCACCGCACTCTTAACACAACAACGTGTTGTTTGTTGTCTGTTGTGTCAAGTCGCGTGTGCATCTATCCAGACCCGGAGATATCAATGAACAATGGTCAACATGTTCTTAGTTCATTATTTCCACAAGTTCGCAGTTCCCTCCATTGACAATGGATATTGTATGGACAAGGGAGCAGATGGCTCTTTGGAAATGGAAATGCTAATGCAACAGTTCCATGGAACTTTTTCGTTATTCGCTCCGCGGATATCTATTTTGGAAAAAGATGCGATCCATGTCCTCGATCCTTCATATTTATAATGAATTAACGCGAAGGAATGTTTTTTTGTAGCTCGGCAGGAAATGTGTGAGGGAAAAATTGAATTGAGAACTGTGGTGAGTGATTGTTGTTGTAGTTGGAAGTTTTTTTATTGATGTTATCTCTTTGAATCTTAAATGTTGTCGTTTGATGTTTCCTTGTTCGTTTTGAGGGGAGTTACTATGTTATGAATGAAAACAAAATAGCGAATGCACCTGCTATTTGTTTAACGACGGATGCACATATCGATACCGAGGATGTTAAACAACGATCAAATTTACTTGGCTGTATAGAGTATGTCCAACGCCATACAAGTAGCAATCTAGGCACATTTACTAAATAAATATTAGCTCATTGGAAGATTGAAAATTAAGTTGGGGCTATTGTAAGCGACCATGCAGCGAATATTCTATCGGCAATAAAATTTGGAGAATGGCGATCTATAGGTTGCTTCGCCCATTTATTAAATTTGAACGTTAAGTCTGCGATAAAATAGAAGTAGTACATAAAGTGAAAAACATTGTGGAATATTTAAAATAAAGTTCACAGGGATAATACAAACCTCACGAGATGCAAAGACAAATGGAAATGCCAATATTGAATTTGAAGCCAGACGTTCCAACGAGGTTGAATTCTACCTGTGACATGCTTAATAGAATTTAAAAAGTAAAAGGATCTGTTATTGATGCGCTGGCATTGATAAGAGCTCATTTATCCTTATCGAATGAAGATAGGGCTACGATAGAGGATGTGGGTCCCATTTTGAAAATGTGAAAGTGAAAGAGCGAAACGGTAGTTTATCCAAAGTCATGTCAATCTCAACTTTTTGCAGGTACTTTCTGATTAAATGGATAAGCACTTCCACAATTTGAAAAAAAAGGTCGCCCTTTGCTGAATGTACTATTTTCGACCCAAGATATAAGGCAGAGGTTTCCGTGACGAAAACAATTTCAATACAGCATTGGAGGCCTTCAAAATAGAATTTTCAGCTACACCTAGAAAATTTGCCGGGTTCTCTTCTGTTGTTGTATAAAAAGAAATAGTTACCTCAGTAACAACATCTGCTGAATCCACCAAGGCACTATCTGTTTGGGATGAATTCGAAACTGAGGTTGCTAGCTTAGAGCCGGAATATACAACAGCAGTTGACCTTCAAAGGTACGTTAACGAACCAATGACAAATAGATCAGAAGATCGAAATGGCACGCGAAAAGATTGGTGTATCCGATTGTGTTCAAATGTGCATTGAAACGTTTGAACTTATATGCAACATCTGTTCCTTTTTGATCCTGAAATTTTTTTTTATAAGAAAACGTTAACTCATCTTAGAAACATTGAATAAATCTAACAATATTTTCTTAAAAAGTTAATCAAAACTTTCTGCCTTCGTAGATAATTTACTCCTTTCAATGTTTTAATATCGCGAAAATATCAGTTCAGTTGGATTGTATAGTGCCGCGGCATGTATCCGGGAATTAGTTCTTCTTGAGAAAAATATCGTTCCATGTTCGTCCCCTCATTAGACCTGGTTCTTGCAACTCTATTCAAGAGTTACCGAATTCGTGGTCCGGATTAGACAACTCTGGTTCAGTGAAATTCTTCAATTCGAACTGCCTTCCGAGTCTACATATTTGGGTTACGATTTGCAATTTTACAACGTGAAAAATTAATTCAAAAAAACTCAATCATTATGGCAAGATATATCGAAATGTATTGCGGTTAAAATTTTAAAATCACAACTAAGTTTTATTTAATTTTACTTGATGAGAGTTCAAACTATATTCACATTTGTCTTTCTCTTCAATTGATTTTTATTAGTTTTCAGAACAGCCCAGAAAAAGACAGAGATAGGAATTGTCACTTAGAACTGATATTTGATACGGGTATTAAATACACATTTAAAAATGAAATGAAAAACATCTCCGCACTCCCCGTGGTAATTTTTGGAATTCGAATTTAAACGTTAATTGAACCGTAAAAGTATATCAGACGAAAGTAAGTTGAAGATCATCCAAAAATTGTTTAGAGACTTGTTTTTCAATGCATACACATTCTCGAGATATCGAGATTCTAAGAATTGTTAAAGTTGTATTTTTGTTAAAATGGAAATATTTCCGCACCACATATGAGAAAGGCGGCTTTGTTTTGTGATGAAGGAGTTTAGATCAGTTAATATCCTATTAATTGAAAAAAGTCTACTTCTCTTAATGATCCAAGTTGAATGGATGATCATGTCTTCATCGTCACTTCTCTCTTGTTGGATTTATGTAGATTTTTCTTTCTCGTTTTTGATAAAATGTGTATCTTCATCTGTTTTATTTGATTCAACATTGGAGGAAGGCTTGTCTTGACTATAATTTCTTCATTCAATAATCCGAATTTTCGACAGTAACAATTTTAATTACATCCGTTCTTGCAAATACAAACGAATAAGTATTTAGTAGCTTTGCTGAACAAGATGGGAACAGAGTTTGGCGTTAGAAAACTCAGCACAGTCTTCTGGCTGCAGTTCATTGCTGGAAACATGTGTTTATTGTAAGAAAAAAAAAACACCCTGTGTTCCTGACTTTTTGAATATGAGGTCAACACTTTTGTGATTGTTGTTTGTAAAATATTGTACCTGAGCTCTTCATGGTTTTAAGAAGTAAATTATCTTATCAATTGGAGTTCGTGTAGTCAATGTCAACATCTTGTTGTATTTGCTGTTTTGAATTGATTTATTGCTGTTTCAATTATAAGGACATCAGCAGCATTATCAGCTTGTTTCACTGAAATATAAGTTGCTGTAAAGCATTGAAATGAAGAACTGTTGTTGGGTTCTTGGAACAGTGACGAATCAGAAGGATTTATCTTACTTACCTACCGATACTCGTCGATTCTGTATTATCTGCGGGTATCGCTAAATATTAGAAAAAACAGTATCAGAAAAAGTTTTTGTAGATAATTGCATAATCTTCAACTTTTGTTGGACTTAATTTTACGACAGCACTTACCATTGAAAAATGAGCCCCATCATTTTCGACTATTAATTTTAACATCGCGAATTATGCCTCACTAAAATGTTTATCGACATTAAATTGACATAGTATTTCAATAACTGTATAGATTGTCAATATGCCGAAGTGTTGATTGGGTCGGTTTGGAGTGTAGTAAAACCTGTATCAACGTACTAATCTGCTGAGTTAGGGATTTAAGTCTAATATGGTGCTGAGGCTTTGTAAGGCATAGGTTATTTTGCCGGCACTGGGAGCGTATAATTTAAGAAAGGGAGGCTGGGTTTTCTGCTTAATCATCTTAAGTACAAATGCCAGGATGATGCACGCCAACGGTGGGTAGTTGTGTTGTTGAAGTACTTTAAGAATATCGCCCCAGTTCACAAAGCGGAGGAGCTGTATTCTGTTCCTGTGTTCCTTCTGTTTTTTATTTAAGTATTTTTTTCTTATTAATTCGTTAAAAAGTTATAACAATAATTATAATAAAGTCAGATATCGTCAAGGAAAAATAATAATTAATAAAGAAAAAGAAAAGAAGCTATCTATTATCCATAGGGAACTTGACACGATAGCATATACAAAGTAAATTTTAACAAACAAAAACAAATGAAAGATCACATGCAGTGGGATGGGGTATTTATTCAATAGTTCAGATTCAGATGATAACAGAGGTGAGGTTTGAAATTACTCCATAGCTTTTATATTAAAACCATTGTAGATTGTGATGTGGAACTTAAGCAAAATTAGAATTGTTGATTCTGTGATTATAGTTTAAAAAGCCTCGATTAAATACATATCCCGATCCTTATAAAAATATAATTGTTTAAGAGGGAGAATTTTAAGATCTCTAAAAAGTTGAAGAATTAACACGACCCTTTTTATTGCATATAAGACGAATAATGTGTTTCTGAGATATTAAAAGTCGATTCAGTATTTTGTCCTGAGTACCTCGCCAGGATACTAGACCATATTCAACCTAGAATGAACTAATGCATAGTAAATACACTTAAGAAGATCTTGAGAACAAAGGGGGTTTAACAAGAAAAATTGCCTTGTGGCAGCTTAAAGGTACTTTTTAAGTGCTGTTTATTCTCCAGTCAAGAATAACACCTAGGGACTTGAACGAATCGACTCTTTCTATAGTGAACATTTATCAAGACAAGACACCGTTACAAAAAATGTTACAAATATGATCAATGTGTTTGAATTAATTACAAAAAGCGCAATGGAAGCAGTAAGTTCCATGATAGAACATTATTCCGCACACATTGAAAAACCTGATTTTAGTTTTGTCACTTATCACCAACTTGTGTTGTTGAAACCAGTGGCTGAAAATGTCCAGGTCATGATTTATATCGGCATTTGAGTTTAGATTTGAATTACTTTGTTTGAAAAGTACATGCCACATAATCAGCTAAAGCATTAACCTAACTTCGATAGTTTTGTTAAAATAGCGAGCTAATGAAAATCAAAAAAGTATAGGACCAAGTACCGAGCCTTGGGGAACACCAATAGAATATTACTGCTGGAACGCATGTGTCCATAAACTTTTACACTTTGAATTCTATTGGAAAGATTAGAAGAAAAACATTTATGTATCATTCCTCTGAAACCACATTTGTACCAGTCATCCAAAAGTAAATTTTGATCGACCGTATAAAAAACTTTTCTTATATCAATGAAAAGGACGGCAGTTAATTTTTTATCGTTAAAGAGAAGTGAGCAGAAGTTAGACAGAACTCCTTCAGTTGAAACACCCGAACGAAATCCGATTTGAGACAATTTTTTTCTTCCGATATCTTAAACGTCTATGTCAGCATTTTGGAAACTGCATGTCTAAAGAAGCATAATTATCTTTGCCTTTTAAGGTTAATAGTGTTGCGTTAACCAAAGTTGAATTGTTTTTAACATATAATAAGCAAACCTATGAAGTTGGCTTAACGTAACCCCAAAGCAAATAATCAAGAGGCGTTAAATCGCACGAACGAGGCGGCCAATAGACTGGCCCATTTCTTTAGATAACACGGTCATCAAACTTACTCTTCAATAAATCGATTGTAAGGTGTACTGAGTGGCTTATGTCACCATCCTGTTGAAACCACATGTCATCCAAATCCATATCTTCCAATTCGGGCCAAAAAGAATCCGTAATCTTGGCGCGATAACGCTGGCCAATCACAGTAACGTGAAGATTGTTATCGTCGACGAATAAATATGGCCCAATAACGCCGCCGGCTTGCAAACCGCACCAAACAGTTATTTTTTGTGGATGAAGTGTTGATTCATGAAGCAAATGTGGATTTTTATCCGGCACATAATTTGCTTATTGATGAACACATTGAGCCAAAAATGAGCTACGTCACTGGAGATGATTTTGCGATGAAATTCATCATCTTGGCTCTCTTAAAGTTGCGATCACCGACTCCGAATTTCGGGAGTAAATTTTTATAATTTGCAGACGTTGCTCGTTCTTGTACTTTGCCATGATGAAAATTGACAATGACAGTTCGATAATTAGTAAAAGGGTGCGTGCATAAATTAAATTCAAAGTTATCAAGTCCCTATTCGAAAACCCGATAGAAGTTCACTGCACAAAACATTTGTTCTCAGATCTTGAATACGCAATAAACTTGTAAAACAAATTCTTTATTAAGGTGCCTTCAACGTTAAATTATATTATTTTAGAAATAACATTTTTAATAAATACCAACCGTTGCGTGTATGGTTTCTTTTATAGTAAAATTGCACTGGTTGACCATGCTGTTAGTAGTAGTAGGTCGTACGAGAGGAAGAATGCAATGCACATTTATGAAATCAATTCAATTAATTATACATTTCAAAAATTATGAAAATTCATTAAACCTCTTTATATATACGGAAGAAGAGTTCGCTGAATATGCAAAATTATATAAATCCAGCGAAAAGGACGTGGGCCCTCTTCCGTGTGTTGCTTATTTTAATATTTTTTTTTTTGTTTTTAATATATTGTTTTAGACTTATTCAGCTCATGGCACACATGGCTTCACAGTAAATATTTCTTAAAATACAACGTTTTTATGAATATTATGTCCGAACCTGGAATTACTTTTATTTGATGTGGATCCTGTTTGATTTCTAATTTTCAAGTCACTTGTGTGACGAACTCTGGACATTGCAACGTATAGTTGCCCGTGTCAAAACACTGGTTCTGGTAAACAAATACCAGCCGTTTCAAATGTTCGCGCTTTTGACTTGATATTGATATTCACAACAAATGCTTGTTGAATTTATTTATGATAGGATAGGAGTGGATAAGCAATTGGATATAAATTTGAATCAAACACATTTATTTTTTCCGTTTGACTCTGATTTGAATTATCTGGATCAGATCTGGAGTGAACTAAAAAAGTCTTTTTAATGGTTCACCATCAGCGTTTTGTAAAATGACAGCTACTTCATTAACTCTTGGTGGATTGTAGTGTCTTTAATCAGAATTTTTTGTCATGAAAGGTCTTAATTCCCGCATCAATAAAGGATCGTTACAACTATTTCCATTTAAACTCATTCTCCGATCGGCAGCTGCAGCAGGATCGAAAATATACAACTGTGCGAAAATTCTTTATCGCCAATGTTCTGATGTAGAGGTCCAGTACGACGAATAAAATAAATGAATGAATTAGTTTTCGAAGAAAACATCTTCACAATAACATATTTGGTTTATCTTCGACTTAAATAAAGATATTTCTTTCACATTCAAATACAGTCGATAAAGTACTAAAAGTGCCATAAGCGCTAAGATTGAGAAAAAAGCACCAGGATCAAATATCAACTAACCGGTCGAAAGTACAAACTTTTGGAACAAATAAGGAGAGCTTGCCTTTAGATTAAAGCTGAAGAAAAGTTGATCCGTAGCTGTGTGTCAAACATGGTGGCGCTTCCAAAATGGTAATGCTTCTCTTCCACCGGACACCACGTCAATGGAATAATGAGTTGGGACAAGTATAGACATATATAAGAAGAGCACACCTTGCCATTGAACTTGCTATGGATGGGCCCTGGATTCAAGTTATGCAAAATATGAAATGGTCTGTCAATTCACCCGACCTCAACGCAATGAAACTGATTTGGTAGATAGAGAGGTTCGAAAACAGTGTTCAACGTTGTAAGACCAACTTCGGAAGATCTTTGAAGTCGCCTGCAAAGTTGATGGAAAGATTACCTAGATAATCCCAAATCGACAAAAAAGATGTTCAGCTCGCCTTACACTACTATGTCAAATTCATTTTGTCACTTGGTAAAATAACAACAATATCGAATCAACTTTTCACAATACTTTTTGGTATGAAAAACAAATAGTTGCACTGTCGGAGGGTGCACTCTAGGGAAAAACAAATGTTTGAAAAAAAAGGTGAAAAGTTTTTGATAAAATTTGGACTGCCTCCAAATCAATAACCTAATTTCTTACACCCGATATAAATGCCACCTTCTATGTTGTTACAAGATTTTTGCACTGGCCAATAAGTTATCGTTCCTGTAAGACGGAACAGTGACAAAATATGCGCGCAAGTAACGTCGATGTTACTTAGCACAACAGCAAAGCCAAAAAGGCTTGTAAGCTAGCCAACAGCAGACCAAGCGTTCCTCGGCTCAATTCGACATTTACACCTGGTAGTCTTCTTCAACAGCGAAGCTACCTCCTGGGAAGATAAGTTTAAAGGCTTAAAAAGAAGTCAATTAAGTTGTATAATTATAATATACATACTCACATACATAGCGCTTTATCATTTTAGGATTGGTTCTACTGTGAAGGAAATACACTGACAACTCAGTATGTTAATCCTTGTTAAAATCCTTCTGTTTGTTCTGTGCAACTGCGTTATGAGTGTTATCGCAAAACCCTTAAAAACCAACAAATTATGAAATAAATAATTAAAATTCCTGATAGGTTATCTCTCTTTGTCTCAATTAATTAATTTTCAAATAACGATGTAATTAACTCTTCGATTAAGTTGACTTAGTTCATTCCTTTTTTCTTAACCATCTCTGTTTAAAAACTTCGACCGTCAGGTTTAATGAATAAGAAGAAAAAAGAAAAAAATTGGAAAAAAACGAATGACCTTCCTTCCTAAGAAAATTTAAATAAATTAATTAGTAGCAGCTTAACTGATTAATAAATTTGCAACAGTTGATATTTATCGATAATCTACGTTTGAAACTTCCTAAAATACATTTAAAAAGAAACAGACTTGGAATTGCAGTACAGTTGTCCTTGCAAGGGTACACTTCAAGATACTGAATGATGTATTGGGATTTTTGAAAGTGTTTGGCAACATATTGTGTGTGTTCAAATTAAATCTTCAATGTAAAAGAATTATCAGACCTTTTGTTTGCAATGGCATTCAAGGATTATCAAATAAACACCTTAAGTAGTTGAGTTAGGCATAAGATATTTTTTACAATTGAACTTAAGAAACACATATGCGTATAAGTTATCAGGATGATGATATAAAGCTCATACTATCAGTTAGTGCTTATTGTGTTAATCGTAAGCTTATAAACTGAGATAAAGATCAATTTTGATAACAATATGCTATCGGTTGAAACGTATAAAGAAATTATCAACTCCCGGCAACAAATTTAATACAAATTAGTTAGCTTAAGGGGCTTACAAGTGCTTAACTCTAACGTGGTTTCGTTTAAATAAGGTTACGCATTTTATAAGGTTACATTTTGTATATAACATAAATATTTATATATAGTTGTATTAAATATGTTTTTATTAAATTTGCAGAAAAAAATGCCATCGCACCGCAATAGTATAGACCGTATGGACCGACCGAGGAACAATGGCAAACTGTCAATAGAGCGTGTACCTACGGAAGCAATTCAAGAAGATGAAGACATTGAAAATTCAGCTGAAGTGATTGTACCACCGGATGGAGGTTGGGCATGGGTGGTAATGGTTGCATCATTTCTTTGTAATACCGTTGTTGATGGCATCGTATTCAGCTCAGGAATGATACAAAAATCTATAATAGTGGATTTTAATGTATCGGAAGGATACGTGGCACTGGTCAGCTCTCTTTTGAGTGGGTTTTATCTAATGGCTGGGCCATTTGTAAGTGCCTTAGCGAACCGATTTGGTTTTCGACCGGTGACAGTGGCAGGTTCTATTATAGCTTCAGCTGCGTTTGCAGTATCATATTATGCAACAAGTGTCGAATACTTATTTGTTTCGTATGGAATTATTGGTGGAATTGGATTCTGTATGGTGTACATTCCATCGGTTATAACTATTGGTTATTACTTTGAAAAATGGCGGGCTTTGGCTACTGGCATTGCTTTGTGCGGTTCAGGCGTTGGTACATTCGTGTTCGCGCCTTTAACTAGTTATTTGGTGAATAACTATGGATGGAGATATACTATGGTTATACAGGCTCTAATAATACTTTCATGTACAATTTACGGTGCAGCGTATAGACCAATTCAACCGATTCAGCTTGCATTAGCCGATGATACAGAACAAAAATTACAAGAGAACGGGAATGTTTTAGAGAAGCCCAGACTAACAGCAAGCTTACAAAAACCTCTGCCAGAAGGAAGATTTGCTTATTCGGTACCAAATAGCGCCCATAATACTTACATGGGAGCATCACCAAAACATCACTATCCCACGGCTGCGGAAGTTTTTCGCGGTGCTAATTTAGAACGACGTCTTTCAAACACTTCAGGAAAGGGTACTGAGCTAAAGAATATGCGTAAATCACAGCCCACCACACCAAATGGAGAATCCCATCCAAATTATAATCTTAATAAAGAACTGACAACCGTTGGTGAAAACGAAGAAGAAACAGAAAATCAGAACTTGTTAGAATCCGAGATTAAGCCAATATCAATACAAGCGAGGCGTCACACGGTTTCTGGACGGAGGCCAATAGATCCGCACAAGAAATCACATACTCCACCTCAGGAGACACACCATAATACTCGCCCAATGTACCGAGACGATATTTTCTTTACCGGATCTCTTGTCCGCATTCCACAATATACATCACAAACGTCATTGGGATATCATATGTCTGTAACAAGGCTTCCAACCAAAAGAGATCTCCTAGAAGAAAGGGAAAGTGGCTGTAAACTATGTCCAGAAGCCGTACGAAGGACATTGTCAACAATGCTGGATACAAGCCTGTTGAAATCCCCATCATTTATGCTATTGGCAGTTAGTGGTTTCCTAACTATGATGGGATTTTTCGTGCCGTTTATCTTCGTTGTACGACGTGCACAGATGGCTGGAATGGACGAAGGCACGGCGCTATTTATTGTGTCTGCAATTGGTATTACAAATACTGTCGCAAGGATAATTTGCGGCCTTCTTAGCTCATTCGATGGAATTTCACCTCTTCATTTGAACAATATTGCTATAACTGCAGGTGGATTGGCGACTATGTTCAGCGGGTGTTTAATTAATGATACAACTCAGTTCATATTCGCGGCTATCTTTGGCATTTGCATTGCATGTTTTTCAGCTTTGCGGTCAGTTATTGCCGTCGAGCTTATGGGTTTGGAAAAACTAACCAATGCTTTCGGATTTCTAATGCTGTTTCAAGGACTCGCTGCTGCAATCGGCGCTCCTATTGCTGGTAAGAAATTTTGCATATTTTATTTTACATTTTACTTATTGCAAATTAAAAAAAAAAAATCTAAATAACTGGAAAAAGTTCTTAATTTGAAAGGAACATTATTTTGAAAAATTGGCCTGAATAGGGAAAAATGTTTAAAAAATATTAAAATAATTTCAAAATCAAAATTTACTTTTTTTCAAATCCATTTTTTACAAAATTTTGCATTATTAAAGGAAACTCTTTTTTGCTTTCATTTATTGTTTGTCAAATCTCAAAAATCTGGTGCCAAAAAAAGTCATAGTTTTTAAGAAATTAAAACAAATGGAAGTTTTTTTTCCCTACAAAAATATTATTTTTGGGTTTTTCTACGTTGAACTTTAGTTCAATTACCTTTTTTTGAGGTATTCCTTCGAACCATATCCAACGTTCCCCTAAGTTTGTTGATCTTTCACTACTTTGATACTCCAGCCTCATGTTCCAGCCAAGTTAATGGTGGATTGTACCCGTACGTACAATCACTGTACTTCAGTGGAAACAAATGCTCCGTTTGGTGTTGAAGATTTGACATGCAAATTTGAAATAAGTTTCCAATACAATGTCCTTTTATTTATGTGAAACAAGTTACGGTTTTTTTAGGTTTTAATATAACAAGCCTTTTATATTGGCTTAAACAGATAAGCACGTCAATTTAATTGTAATGAACAAGTGTTCCATTAACAACAAAATCGGCCAAGTACGAGCCGGACTCGAGCACTGAAGGTTCCGTACAAACGCGTAGGTAAGCAAATAGTTCATTAAGGAAATCGAGTCTCGAAAAGTTTTCCTGCTTTTATTTGTATGTAAAATAGTACAAATGCGCGCCGAAAATTATTTCTAAATGAATTTATTTTTCTCGGAGAACCGTTTCTTTTTGCATCAAGAATTTTTTTATTTTTCCAGTAAAATTTTATATGGTTGCAATTTATTGGTTTCTGTGTCTATAAAATTTCCTTTTTACATGAAGGAAGGATAATTTTCTATTACTTTCGATACAAATGATCAGTTTTCGTCGTCCAACAAATTCTTCCGACGCTCATCACAATGCAAAATTATGAAAAAATTCGGCCCTTAAACGTGTCAATCAGCATGACGCAGATTGTGCATAATCAATTATATTTTGATTTCCGTCAATCAGACTTCAGCTCATAAGTTTACAAACACATTTAATTGATTTATGTCAATCGATTGACCGTTTAAGACCGCTAAAGAATTGTCAGTGCCATTAACATTAGTGTCAAGAATGAAAAAAAGTCAGAGTCGACAAAGTTAATTTGATCACTCTTTATTGTTGCACTGAACTTAAGACTAACAATAAATTACAAAACATGGATGTTATCTTTGTCTACGCGCAAGGACGAAGATAGAGCCGTTATTTGATGTCGCAATATATCTCGTTCAATATTATTTTGTTGGCAGGTGTATGGTGGGAAGTGTTGCCTATGCAAATCTTTAAAAATATCGCAAGGAAATCATTTACACATATGTATATACGAGGGGGGTCTGAAAAGTTTCCGGCCTCAACGTGAAGATGGCAGCAATCGTCAATAAAAGCCAGTGACTGTAGTTGTGCATCTTTTGACAGTTACTGACCAAAGTTGCAGCCATTTTGGACGCGCAGTTTTGAATTGGCAGTCGATTGAGTGAGTCGATGTGAGAGTTTTTGTGAAAATGGAAAATAAATGAGTATCGAGTTGTCATAAAATGTTTGTTTTTGAAAGGCAATGCACGTACGTAAGTCAAAAATGAGTTGGACTCTGTGCAAGGTGGCTCTGCACCATCATTAACCACAGTAAAATTTTGGGCAGCTGAATTTAAACGCGGCCGTACAGATGCATATCCATTACAGAGCACTATCGCTAGTAAACTCTCGAGAGTAGCTCTCAGGTGGCTGTCCATTCGCGAGAAAATTTTGTGCGATTTAACTCTCAGGTGTCTTATGCGAGTATTTTGTGAGCAAACTCTCGTTGCAAACGCGCAGGCCCGTGTCCACTTAGTTTATTTTTGTGCTAAATTTTTTGTGCTCATCCGGCTTAAATTGGTAGAATAACTTTCAGAAAATTCTCCTCATCAATTTTAATATTTATTTCCTTTTCTTGATTGGAGACGTCCGAAGAATATGAAAGCTCCAACTCCAAATAATAGTGAAAGCCAGGGACTAATAAAAAACACGATTCATTTATCCGATCTGGAACCACTTCCTGGTAGAAACATACCAGATCCCTACTGTTTTGTATCATAGCTGATGGTGCTTTTGTTATAACTAATTTATTAAAGTCTTATTCGTTTAGTAATCAACTAGAACCAAATAACATTTTTAGTAGAGCTCGAAGTAAAGTACAAGGAGTTTGAAGAACAATTTGGAAAATTCATATCTTTGTCTTAAGGCTGGAAAAATGTACAAATACGATGCCTTCCAAAAGTTTGTAACGAATTCAAACATAATGCATAACCCCTGTTGGCTAAGTTTCATGACAAACCGGTATCATTAATAAAATTATTACTGGTTTCTCAAATTATGGATCTTTCTTTTAATTTAATTTTCAGAGCATGAAAATTCGTCTGCGAATTCTTTATACTAAAAATTTAATCAATTTATTTCTTGGTCTCGCGGCATGTCCAGAATTTCGCCATCCTACACGTTACACGTTACTCTCCAAATACGAAAAAAGATGGTATTGTGAGAATAAATGTCCGAGAATGATTCACACATGTGTCCATTTGCGAGAAACCCTCAAAGAGTCCGAATCTCGAGAGTTTTCCATGAACTCTCCGAGTGCTGCTCTCAACGCTGTGTCCACTCACGAAACTACTCTCGAGAGTAGAGGGAGAGCTACTCTCAAACATTTTACTCTCAAGTGGAAATGCATCTTAAGAGCTTGGGAGACGATGAACGTTCGGGACTTCAAAAAACTGCAACATAACATCGCTCCGTTCACCAAATAGTGCTAGACGCCGAATAAAATTGAGAGATAGCAGAGGCTATGTAAATGCCATTAGATTTAAGCATGAGACAGCTGTCCGTGCGTTGGGTGCCGCGTTTGCTGCACCTTCCTTCAAAAGCTGAAGGAAGAAATAGCGAAAGAAAGGACATCTTTTGCAGAAATAGAAAATCCTGTCATTCAGGCTACCCTCGAGTATATGTGGGAATTCTTTTATTGATTTTTGCGTGGTTGACAAACAGAACTTTTTACGCTTTGTCAGATGTTGTCTTATTTCTATTCAATGCAGGACAATGTTTCCTGCGATAAAAATGTTCGCATCGACTATCCATATATGTTTTTTCTGAATCCCTACGTAGATTTTTTGTCAATTAGTGAGTAGCAATTATCGTACCTCTCAACACTTTTTATAGAGGTATAACTGCATTTAAGTACCCACTGCTCACAGTGAACACTTGCCAAATACTTGTTTTTTATCAAAGACCAAGCATGTAAAGGAATTCTGCTTAGTTTGCATAGAATTTCTGCAACAAATTTATTCAAACTGGTCAGATGTTTAGTTTTCTGTAAATTAAATAACACTGTGTCAACGAATCGCCGATTTTTAACGGCTCTACAAAATCTGGTTTGCAGACTCGAATATATTGTCCGCTATGAATGAGCTTTTCGTCCAGTAAAATTGTGCATAACTGCACCCTGTTCTTTGTATTAAACATCAGCAAGTTATTGGTATAAGACTGATGCAAATGGAATTCCTTACTCTTCAAATCCCAAAAGGTCGCATACGCATTTCAAAAAATAAATGTAAACTATTATTTTATTTTTACTTTATTTTTTTATAACCATTATAACATTGTAATCATTATCTTGATTACAAAGTAATCGTGATTATTTTTGTAACCTTGATTACTTTATAATTAGATTACTATAATAAAAAAGGAATCGATTACTTTTGTAGTCGAAAGTGCTCAATTAAATGAATCCCAAAATTTTTACCTTGACATCATAAATTGTTCTTTTGTGCGGACCTGTTGATAGCTTGTTTCATAGACGACTTTTAAAGCACATAAAAACTAGAATATGAACGAAATTAACAAATTCAGTGCTCTACACTTTTTTCGAATTATTGTGATGCAAAATAATCCTTGTAAAGCATTTCCTTTTCGACCGTGACTTTTTTTATGAAAATAATTTTTTTTGATGGTGTGACATTCATAACTTAAGTACAGTGTTTTTTTCACATACATATATAGTGTTTCTTTTAACTAAATTCACAATCAAGGTGAAAAAATGTTTGAGCTATCCAAATTCCAGCCGGCTTCGTTTTTTTGTTTAAAAATGTTCCCCGCTAGATAAACTATCGCCCCTGTTTCCGTTCCTTCACAAGAACTTTTTTTTGGAAAAATTGTCAATATGTATATTTGATTATTTGTTTGTTTTAAATTATCAAAAATACAACGTTCGGTAAGATTTATATTACAAATAATTAATGGAAATAACAGTTGACTTTCAATTCAAAATTTATGAACTTCTCTTGTTTTTTTTTTCATTTCAGGAGTTTTATTCGATATGACTGGCAGCTATGACGTTTCCTTCTATTTCGCTGGATCCTTAATAACTCTGTCAGCATTCCTTTGCTATCCACTCAACTATGTTAGTAAATGGGAGAAAGAGCGAGAAAAAAATGTTGAAGTTCAACGAGCCTAATATAAGACTAAGCAATAACCTAATAATCGACGGTGTGCCTTACTAAGTGACTTTAAGACAATTGTAAATTGTCATACTTAAAATTCTTTAAGAATGTAATAAAGTTACCTGCTAATTTAGTTTTTTTTTTTTTTTAATTGCTGCCAATGAAACAGAATGTAGTGCAAATTGTGTGCACTAATTGAGAAGAATTAATTCTTTACTAAAATGTATCTGTTTTATTTCAAAATTTTATAATAAAATTTTATAAAATCTAATTTTTGTTAGACTTGGAATTGTGTTTTTTATTTTTAAATATGTATTTTGTAGGATGTAATGTAAGTCTAGAAATCTTATAAACTTCCTATCAGAAAGTTCTTCTTATCGGTCCGATTTTCGGAATTCAACATTTTTACATATCTCAACGTTTCGAAGTCCTAGTAGTCGGATTTCATTATTTTTAGAAAGATGTCTTTGTGTGTGTGTGAACGTACGTTTGTGTCGATTCTTTCGTACTGCCTAACTCTAGAAATCAAGCTATCGAATCCAAATTGTTTTCCGCGTGTGTGCACAAAGATCACTTGAAAATCTTTTTGTTAAATTTGACAGGGTTATTTAAATTTAATGACAAAAAACTGTCAAAAAAGGGAAAATTTCATTTCTTAGATTTAATTCAATTTTGTTTTCCAATTAAAAAAAGTTCAAAAAAAATTAAATTTTTAGCTTTCAACCACCTTATCAGATAAAAAAATATGTATAAATATATACACTGCCGTTCATAAGTTTCCGGACAAATTAATATTTTTTTTTTTGATCAATTTCAGTTCCAAAAGTATCATGAATAAGAAAATTGAATATATTAAGTTAGTTATGAACTATAAAGACAAAATAAAAGACTGATACATTATTCATTTGAGCCCATTTTCTCTATTTCTTGATCCACGTTCCCATTTTGTAAAACAACAATCAATAGAAAGCTAAATGACGTAGTTAAAACACATGGATAAAATTGCATTACTCATATATTAAAAAGCATAGTAAGGAAGATCATAGCCAACCAACATAACCAAATCAATCAACAGCTAAAGTTCTTTCAAGAAAATGACATTGAGAACAATCTCTCGAAATCGGCTGGAAAAAGCTATCAACATCTCCAAAGTAAACTGATCTGAATATGATCCTCTTAAAGTCATATAGAAAAGAAAGAGCTGCTCAGTTCCCAGCTCGGAAGGAAGAGATAGTGGAAATCTCACGACTGAAACTATGTACTTTTTGATTTCTAAAAAAACATAAAGATAATCAAAATTTAATATTCCGAGCAATGATAAATATCTTTCAAAGAAAAGCAATCTAACAAATTCGATGAAATTAAGGTAGAAATTATTTCGAAAATTCATTTGACAAGGAGTGTTATATATCGACAAAATTAAATTTTGCAAAAAAAACAAGTCTCAAGTTTCTCTTTTCAAAACTTTTTTACTAGAATAGCACTAATAATAATTCTAATTTGTGGATGATGTCTCAGTTTTCGGAAAAGTTTTCTGAAGAAGGAAAAGTTGCAAAGAAATTGCAGAGTTCAACCAAGTAAGACAAATTTTAATCCCAAATACAATCCTTAATATATATTAAGGTTTTATTTTGCTATAATAAAGTACTTAAATAACTTATATTAATTATCAAAATAGTTTTTTTTCTGAAAATCAAGGAATATTACGAAAAATTTTAATCACGAGCCATTTAATACTACAAGTATTGCTTCTGCTTCCTCTACAGTTTTTGGATTTTTAAAGGTTGCCAAGGCGGCATGGTTTGTACACGAGGGGGAAGAATAACCTTAGCGTGAGGTGGTTTTTGAGTCGTTCAGTAGTAAAAGAAGCTCGCTTTGTATGTAAAAATTTTAATATTCGAACGAATTTGCACAATTGACTCAAAATTAAATTAATTTTAAATCATAAAGTTTATTTTGACCAATTCAACTCTGGAACTATTGAACACTTCAAATCGATTCATCTGTTTCATTAAGTACTTGTCTTGCATTAAAGGAAAATAGTTGAAGTAACTATAATATGCAAAATAAGCTTTCTTCTTATATTCGGGCGCTCAAAGTGCCGGCGTAAGAGAAACATCACCAACAAATTTTGGAACGACCGTACCGCCATGATTGATTGTTATGCAATTACGAAGCAGATTTCCTTTTAGGCCCTCCGAACATTCTTTTTTCAACTCGTCCGTCCGTTAGACTTTTGATCTGGGGATTGATATCTTTTAACTGGTGCTCTAGATCAAAGCAAGCCGCTTGGCTAAGTTTAAGCCGGGTTTCGAACTGCTACTAGACCACATAAGCTTGCGGTGATATTTCTGAAGATCAATCATACTTATTGAACTAAGATTCTGGTCCTCCTATTTTGATGACATATTGGACATTTTATTTAAGCGACATATCGCACACTTCGATCTTTGAAGCCTACTTTCAACACGTAGGGTTTGCTTTCCGTTTACCAATTGAATTATTTATTTTTCTTTTGCCTAATTCTATCCTAAATCTAAATTCCGTTGCTAATCATCGGAGCATTGCATTTGTGGCTGTTGAGCTGAACTGCGTCCGGTGTTTATTTAAGCCAAAGCATTTCCGCTGTCCCCAACTAACATATAAAGAAAGAGTGATATGTTAAATCAAACCAAGCAGTCAATTTTCTCATTGCTCTGGCGTTTCTATTAGCAAGTGGTAATAAATTAATACAAATAGATCTATATAATATACATATATATTTACGTATATTTATACATATATAATATAAATTGTATTTTAACAATACCTATATTGTATATTATTAACTAAATGGTATGGTAATAACTAAAAACTACAATATAAATAAACAGTGATGGCAGCTCGTTTCCAATTTCTGGTGAGGTGAACACACCCTTTCTTCAACATTGGTAGTGTAAATTTTTAATTGTGGAATGAATTAACATTACTGGTTCTGGTACAAACTAAAATATCTCACTGAATCGTCTAAAGGGCAAATCACAATTTGGAGCTCGAGCGGTCGCGCGTTTGATAGGTTTTCTCCAAACTTACGAGAAACTCTGTCACGCCACTCTGTGAACATATGATCTCAAAAGTTGTAAAACACAATGTGGTTTCACGGTTCGCGCGTTGACACGTTAGGAATGTGATGGAATAATGTTCTGTTCCTTCAAATTACTTTTTGAATATTAAACGCTTGACAGCTGGTTGTTGGAAAATGTCAGCTGTTCGTGCCAATTAACAACAGAATAATGTCAAATATTGAAAATTGAAACGCACCGAGGCTGCACAGCCAGTTTAGAAATATAGACATACTTTTCTGGTATTAGTGTTACCATATAAGATCTCATTATTCCTACTCAATCTGTCAGAACGCGAGCGCATGAGCGTCGCATTGTATTTCCACTTAAATTGTTATTTATGTCCGTGGCCACAGGGAGCATTTAATTTAAAGGGATGTCGGGTGAAACAGGTAGCTTTTTAGTGAGTTGGAAAGGGAAAGGTTGATTGCGCCGAAAATTGACAGAAAGTCATCTTCAGTTTCGTTTCAAAACCATACCGCTTTCGACGTTAATTCTCATTTTACAATAGCCGCATTAAGGCCCCAATTATAGCTATCATATAAATGTATCATTGGTGGATATTGGTTTCATATTTTTGACAAGTCAGTTATTGCAATCATTGAAAAATTATGCCCGATTCACAACTTCGCTTTGACTACGTCGCGTTCACAACTCTTACGCGACACGCTTCAGGCGCTTTGACATATGTCTTGTCAATCAGCTGTTTGCAACAATAACAAAACAATCATTCTATTTTCGTGGTTCTGGTAGGTCGTAAAAATATTGCTTCAAAATGTCTTAATTAAAATTAAATCCCAATACGAAATTGCATATTCTAATAAAGAGTATTATCCAGATCACCGCCTTCAACTTCTTTATAATTCCCAGTTTATTGGACAAGAAAATAGATATGTTATTGCACAAAAGATAATGAAAAAGCATCTTAAAATATCTCTTTTTCTGTAGAGACGTATACAAAAACTGTAACGTACCGGCCACGAATGCTCTTAAGCCCTAGTTTGCAGTCCTCAACCGACATGAAGGTTATTTATATACAAATTTATATACAAATTAATATGCAATAACAATTCAAAATAGCTGGTCTATCCAATAAATCGGCAATTATTATTCCTTTACACAATATTTTATAGTTCCCATCATCCTCCCGTACAAACGCAATTAATTTTTTTTTCAAACGACATGCTCCGAAAAGGATCCCTGTAATAAGGAATAAATAAAAATGTTCACAAATATTAATTTTCTTTTCGAATTTGTTTATGAGCAATTGTGTCTCTATCACTGTCCCCCTCAAATGACAAAGCGAAGCACAAGTTCAATTATTTGAACTTCTGCTTCACGTTTCGGGGCTTTGTTACGTGGCTCTTACGAGTCATAACGTTTGTCAACTCAATGCGACGCAGTCAATGCGTGTATGTGAATGGAAACACAATTTTCCTATGTTTGAACAACTGCGTTCAAAGTCGTTAATCTGTGAGTTTTCATCTAATACACACTCGACACTTGTCCATTTCCATATAAGATGTTTGTGCTCCTCTCACTCAACTCCCGATTGTCATATGTGACACGCAGTTGAACTTTGGTTTAAAACTTAGCGAAATATTATTTCTCTTGAAAACTTAAACCTGGCAGTGCTTTATGCAAGACATTTCACATCATATAATGGTTGTGGATTGCATTCATATTAGTATATATTGTGGTAGGATATTCTTCACTTTCATTAATACCTCTTATTTGTTGATAGCATATATTCAAGTTGCACTATTTAATGGTTTTCCCGAGTTGTTTTAATGGGTATGGGAATCTGCACCAAAACAAATGGGTTCAAAGCAGTTACCACGGGGATTATTTTGTTTGTTCTTTTGAACGTTTTATTTAATTATTTCTCTGGCCGATTGGATGATTCCGTTTTCAAGCTAAGGTAATAACTAAAATCTAAATAAACAGCCTTAAATAATTCTTTGTGTTTTTCAGCACAAAAAGAGTGCTCAGTAGTCGTGTGCTGAATACTTCTTCAGAGTCAATAGTTCACCTTAATATTTCTGACCATAAAAATATTACAATTTATTCGGATAATTCACATAATGGCACCAAAGACCGCTTTGCGTTTAGTTCCGCAGTCAAGCCTAGCCCTCAAATATCAGCGCAAATCATATCTAATAAGGAGAATTTACTTCCGATGTGCGAGGATCCTAAACCAACTTCAGGTATGTATGACTTTAAATAGTTAATCATAAAGCCAAAGGACAAGCATTGAGCAACTTTCATACTTTAAATTCAGCTAAGCAATTATTCCAATTGCGTGGGATTGACTTGTTGTCTCGTTACAGAATCGTAATTAAGTTGCATAATGGAAATGGAAATAAAGAATAAAAGCTAGTGTAGGATTTTTAATCATATAATTTATTGGTGGTATATGCAGTATATGGACATATGAAGTGCTCTTACTATAACAATTCATTTGGGTACTACTTTTATTATTCTTAAAAATGTTCGTTAATGTAGGTCTTCAAGCTTTCTAGAATATCTCATATCGGCCTTCAGCTACAGACTCTGCTCTTGTTTTATAAAAAGCACAAAAAGAATTTTCGACACATCTAATATCATCTTGAAAAAGTTAATTGTATGTCTGGTCGATTTTGTTGCGTTAAAAAAAGGCTTTATTTTTACTTTTTTGCAAAAAGATGGAGTAAAATGACATCCAGTAAAGCTGTGAAGCCCATGTAAAGCAGCGCAAAACTTAGGACCCAAACTTTAACAAATTCAGGTGACATTTATGTATCTGAGAGAATTTTTCGACAATGTTCCAACTTCTATCCATGATTTAGTGTCGTTCTTAAGATAAGGTTGCCTGTAAAGAGCTATAACAAGAACATCCGTATTTGAAGATTATTCAACAAAGGGGAACCACATGGCAAAAACGACAAATGCAACATCATACGAGTGTCTGTCTCTACTTGAAAAGACATTAGTTCCTTAATTTCTTTGCGAATAATCATTTTAGTTTCAGATTTGAAAAGAAAAGATTCTTCTTTATTTGTTACAATAATAATTTTTTTTCGCCAGTAATAGAACAATTCTCCTTGTAATGCCATTCTTTGACTAAGGACTCATTAAGTTGCTTTTTCAATGAGCTGTTTCGCAGACTTTTTATAAAATCAGGCGGGCGTCTCTGATGTGTTTTTGCTGCACTATATTCACCTTCGGCTTTTGAAATATTTCGCCTATCCCGCTCATTATCTTTAATCGAAGGCGATATTTATTATACAGTCGAATACAATTTGAATAGTTTTTGCTTTCATTGGGCGTATTTTTTTTAAATTGTGTAGAACAATTTTTTCAATATCGAGGGCAACTCTCCTAAAGGCTTAATATTAATGTGCATATCGTTTGGTTACCTTTCACAGCCTAAAATTACTGCGGGCTTTTGTTCTTAGTTGACCAGGATGTTTTCATGAAACATATTTATGTTAGACAACCTGCAACTTCAACCTGCACTCTTCAACTGAATTCGTACAACGTTTTTAAAAGTATGTGGTCCTTTGTTTCCAAATGATGTGCAATAATTGGTCATTTCAAACTGTTAACTGTTTGTCTTTGATGTTGGAAAAAGAAATCTGAAAGAATAAATCAAAAAGTGCCTTAATTTGTTGTCTGGCTCAATTCCAAGGCATTCCCTACGGAAAGAAGCTGGTATTCTTGCGTTAACTGAATAGGAAGATGATCGTAAACTCCGTTGTTTATGTGTTGTTTGAGGAGATTAACGCGTGTATGCAATTATTTTTGTCTTAAAAGTAGTGTCCAACCGAAACAGGATTTGTAGCCGAAAATGAGACCGTAACCGAACCTTCAGACTCGGTATAAGTTTCGGCCGCAATCGAAACTGATTATATACATTTAGTGTATTTTTACACTGGAGAAAGTTATCTTGTCAAAATTGACCTGTTACGTCGCGCAAACATTTACCCAGACAATTATGCGCGAGACCATACGACCCACGGACCAAGAACTCACACGACCCACGGACCAAGAACTCACACGAAGTTTATAGTGTTAATCTCCACGTGCACCAGAATTGATTTTGCTCATTCCACAATCTTTTGAGAAGATTTCCCCTCCTCAACACCTATAGACTATAAAGGATCAAATACAAATTTCGCCTCCGTATCCCCTGCTGGGTGTACGTGCCTTAGTGGTATGTGCGGCAGCTGCAGAGCGTAAAGACGCAGTCTCGAATCCGTGTAAGGCCATCTGGCATTTTGCCACGGCACCACACCTGGCGAGTGACTGACAATCCTCCAAAGAGTTCAACTGTCAAGATAAGGCTTCTGGTGTCGATAAGAGTCGGCAATAAACTGAAGGTCCAACCCCTGTCGTTTACGAAAAATATAGCACGCCCTGGTCTTAAAAAGAGCCGTCGTGTCACCAAATTTTTGTATACCACTGTAAGCAGTGGGATGCAGGTCGGCGATCACGAATATCAACCGATTGGTCAAAACTGGAACAAAAAGTGGAAGTTTATCTTTTCGAGTAATCTTAGTCTATCTTAGCTCCAGGCTATACCACGATCGCAAAGTGGCTGCTGTATAGTAGCATTTCTGCCATAAAATCTTCACCTGGGCTAAACACTACATCTAAGCTTGTCAAGGAACGCCCGGTATCTCTTAAAATATCTCTTTTTCAAGGTCCACCTCTATAAGGTGCCAGGACACAGGATTATCCACGGAATCTAAAGAGCAGATGAGCTTGTCCGTGCAGGTACAATGCATTTACGATCAAACTAAGCATTTTAAATAAATACAACAGAAGGCTAGGCGTGCAGTCAAATGATTTCTGCAGAAGATGCCAGAGGAGACCGGCACCGATATCCTCTGTGAATGCGGGCCATATACCAAGATATAGAAATCTTTGTTCCCATTTCTCCATAGCCTTGCCCCAACCTGCTTAAGATAACCCAAAAGATCTCGCTGGGTTCATAAGAGAAACAAACTATATCTCTTTATCTTCCCCTTCCTTACCACCCAGAATGAAACCCTTTCAAAACCCTCTTCCACAACATAAGTAGATAGTTTAATCCACGTATCGCTCTTGGTGACGCGGTTTAGAGCCGGCCTCAAACCTTGTTGCTTTAATAAGGTAGTTCCAACAGTGGAAGATGCACCGCAGGTAGTACTTTTAAATCAACTATAAAGCCAAACCAATCACCAGTTGTTGAAATTCAAATGTGTCGTAATTATAAAAAGAACTATCGCTCATGTGAATTACTTAAATTAGCTGTCTATTATCAATCACTTCAAATTCAAATTTAACCGGATCATTTTAAGGAAGATAAGGATGCATTGTAGTTGGAAATTTTGTAGGCCTCGCCACTAAGCAGTTACACAGCTGCCTTAAGTTGCGGCTCGAGGTGATTAATGTTTGTATATATTGAAAAACATTCAATCAAAATCGGTACTAAACAGCTGGACCGATTTCGATGCAATTTTGGGTGTGTTTGCGCGGGTCACTGAATGGTTCACATTCACTCACTGATAATTTTTCATAGTTATGATTGTGTATCATAGTCGGCGCTGATTTTACTTAAATCGTAGCTCTATTAAAATTTTCGGAGTTGAAAAGTTAAATGTTAAACTCTATGTTTAATGCTATTGAAAATAAAAACAAGCAAACGTTTGTACATAACAACGTCTTTCGGATCCGCAGTAGATTAATATGAATTAATATAAAACTTGTGCAAACATTATCTTAAGAAGAGTCAAGATATTTATGTATTTGTTTTAAAGCTAACATTCTTTGTATTTAAAATTGTCTAAAAATGGCTAATTGTTGCAGGTGGTCCGACTAAACCCAATATAACATTGGAATCGCTGGAACTCGTTCAGCAGAGACTGTCTTCGACTGTGATGATGGGCGGTTGGTATCGTCCAACAAAATGTATAGCAAAATCTCGCGTAGCAATTGTAGTCCCTTTTAGGGATCGTTATGCGCATTTATCAATATTTCTTAAAAATATGCATCCATTTTTGATGAGACAAAATATAGAGTACAGAATATTCGTTATAGAACAAACAAATGGAAAATTATTTAATAGAGCAGCGTTGATGAATATTGGATTCCTGGAAGCTTTAAAAATATCACCCTGGGAATGTTTTGTATTTCACGATGTTGATTTACTTCCATTGGATGAAAGAAATTTATATAATTGTCCTAATCAACCTAGACACATGTCTGTAGCTATTGATGTTTTTGGATACAGGTAACGATGTCAGCCTTATGTTTGTATATAAATTAATGCATATTTATATTTCTTATAATAATTTATTTTTTATTTATAAATATAGATTACCATATAGTTCCATTTTTGGTGGTGTATCCGCAATGACCCGTGCTCACTTTGCTAAAGTAAATGGCTTTTCAAATTCGTTTTGGGGATGGGGAGGCGAAGATGATGATATGTCTAATCGGTAAATAAAATAAATTTTATTGCTTATTTATGTTTCTAACGACGTATTAATTTTATCAATGAATCAAAACCTTGACAACTTACATTTGACAAACAACAAAACATTTTCAAAAAAAATGTATTACCACTCACTCGTTCCGTTAAAAATAAAGGTAAATAGTGCATCCTGTGCTAGAAGTTTTGTTATCTCCTTTGCCTTGTAACAGAATTTCCTGAATAACCCAAATAGTTTTAAAATGGCTTCGACATGTATGTCTAGATCTTCGCTGCGGTTAAATATTTAACCCAGCTTGTAAATGAGCCCCCACGAAATCCGGACAATAAAAGTCATGCCACCAACACACTAGACTTGTTTCTTACCTCCCACCCTGATATTTTCGCCTATAGGCTCCTCGGACCATTGTGTCATATAGGCTTATCACAACCCAACAGTTAAAGAACCAGTTCCTAAAAGAGTAGTTTGGCTTATTGGAAAGGACTCAACGATTCCTTTATGAACTTTAACTGGTGGATATACTCGTTAGAATAAAATATGATCAAATATGGTGATACATGATATGGTCACCAACACTGTTTTCCGTGGTATGAGAAACTTCATACCTCACTGGGATAAAGCAATAAAACCCAAGGAAAACTCGTGGTACGACTCGAGCTGTAAAGAGGGAGTTAAGTTTTCAGAATTACAAAACCAATCCATCTGAGGAATCCCGAAAAAGGTGAAAACAAGCTCGAAATGACTGTAATGTCAGAATCCGTTGTGCAAAATTTACCCACGAACGAAAACTGAGACCAAATGTGCTATAAAGTCTCAAGGGTAGCAAGAACTTTTGGTCGTTCGTGAAGAATACAAAAAATTGTGTCTCATCTTCCATCCCACCACTCCGTTACAATGACAAAGCAAATCTTCTCGCGGCTCGTTCGCGTCAAGTCCTATTTCCACATTCATACAGTAGCAAGAGTACTCAAAGATCTTGACCACCATTAATAAATAAATCCACTGGTCCAGATGATATCCTACTCTTCTGGTCTCTTCCCGAGTAGGTGGAAAGGTCATAGTTATGCTAATGAACCGTCAGCTAATGAAATATCTCGAAACAAAAAAAATTCTCAATAACCGGCAGTACGGTTTTCGTATGAAAAAGTCCACTGGTGATTTGATGATACATATATCTTACCGAAAAGTGGAAGCACAATCTCCAGAAATTCAAAAACAAGGTGCATCAGTACTTATAGCTACTTTCTCTCTGATCCCTTCCACTCGCGGTATGTACCAACATTGTAAGCGTAGTCACAACCCCTTATAAGCGCTTTAAAAAAATATTGAAGAACAAGTTTTTGATGTTTCTTATTTTCGCAATAGGATTATACCAACAGACGCCTACAGCGACCTCTAAATTTACATTTAAACAAAAAAAAAAATAGTTCGTGGAAGAATAACATATTTGATTAAATATTCTTGTTCATTTTTAGATTAAAACACGCAAACCTGTATATATCTCGATATCCAATTAACATCGCTCGCTACATGATGTTAACACATCAGAAGGAAAGAGCAAATCCAAAAAGGTAAAAAAAAGTACACTAATTATTTATATTTCAGCTTCCAGATTTCGCATTTGCAAGATCAATTTTAATCTCCACCTTCTCGTGATTAAGTCTTTCTGTTTTTTTAATGAAAACCCCAACTAAATATTAATTTCATTCTCTGTGTATCGACTCCGAGACTTACGTTGAAGTATACCCCTATCTTATTAAGGTCAAAACACAATCTGTGTTTCACTTAGATGTACAGTGGCGGTCAATGAAATCGCAGCACGGCTTACCACGTAACACGTTTAATATTGGATTGCTTTGTTTTTGCATATATATTAATTTGTGAAAAAAGTTTGCGCATAATAAGGTTTAAAAAAAAAACAAACGTAATATCATTTAAGCGAGGCGTAAAAACTCCACAGGGACATCTCATTAAAGTAGACCATTTTTGGCAAAGTGAGATTTATTATAAAAACAAATAAACCAGGACAAATTTCATAAAAACAAACAAATTAATGAAAACAGTTTAACTTGTTTTTATTATTTTATTGAATAAAGATAATATTAAGCCCACATTGAATATTTTGTAGCTCCCCCTTTAGCTGCAATGACAGCGGAAATCATCTTTGGCATTGACTCAACCAGACTTTATAGTGTGCTTCGAAATTTCATCATACCAATTTTAATCTAACTGCATTTCTAGCTGTCTAATAGAGGAAGGTTTGTTTTTTGATATTATAATGCCCATCGAATTCCTTAGGTTTAAATTGCTCGGTGTCAGGGAGCGCTATCAGCGCGCGTGGGATGGTTTTTTAACGATGGTACCTAAAAAGAAAAGTTTAAAAAGATATCATTTTTCAGTCCTTCATAGCCCAACTTCTGTGATATTTGGCCCATTTTAACCGAACAGTCTTCATATATTTCGTGAGTAATGGTTTCTTAGTCAACAGTCCTCCTTCTCGTAAGCGTCTACGAACAGTTTCAACACTGATTCTCCTCCGAATCTATGTTGCTGTTTTAAAACTGCCACGCTGGCTCATTCTTATAATATACCGGTCTTCTTTTTTGAAACGGAACCTTTCTTCCGTTCATATTCTCCAGGACTGACATCGTCTCATATCAGTGCGAGTGAGGAACCAAAATGGAACAGAACAAGTGCAAAACTTCTTTAAAGGCACGCGTTTGTAAGAAATGCCTGTTCGCCTGAAGTAGGATTCTTGTAACTTAATTAGTTTTAATTTATTTTCTTTTTCTTTTCAATTTACATAATAACAATTTAATTTACATTGTTTATTAGTCTTAATAAAAAGTTAAGTTCAAAATAAGATAATTAATAATTAGCAAGTGAAATGAAAATGAAAAGTATGCACTTTGTGGTATTAGTAAACCAAAAGTAATTGAATAGTATTGACTATTTTATTAAATTCTATACACAGAGTAAAGCTGCAGAGAAAGAAGGGAAGAAAAAAATGTAATTAGAAGATAGAAAGTAAATTGTTTCGTTATTATCGGAGAAGACAAAAAAGGGGAAAACTTCGAGTAAATTACGAGATTCGAATTTGAAAACGTACATGGTTAAATGAAAGTAATGCAAACTGGTGTACACAACTATTTACGAGATAAACTGAATAAGCGTTTCTTTTAATCATGCTACGTAGATCTAATGGTAATTTATTAAATACAAATTCTTCTCTTTCTTCTTCTTTGCTCTTTTTTAACTCCTTGGATGACGACATTAAATTTGGTTCTTACAGATGTACATCATGTATTTAAATTTATATGACAACTTCTTATGAAGAACAATTTAAATGCTTTGTATAAATATATAATGAAGTTGTTGAACTTTAGTTGACTGAAAAAGAGGAAATGAGCTCGCATATCGATTTTTGCCCGATATCAATCTTTTTATCTAATTCTGAGCTAATATCACGGGTTGTAAATTGTATGTGTGAGCACAACCCCAGCATGCAAGCCCATATTTTATTCGAGAATGTAGCAGTGCATGATAGATTGTTTTGAGTAACTTTGTTGGGACCAGTTTACGCATCAAGTATATCTTGCTGATTGAAATATACTACTGTGTCCAAAAAACAAGGTGACATTGTATAGTATTTATTTTGAAAATTCTTTATTTATTCTTCCAAATCAATTTCATCCCCTTCAAAGTAACCCCCTCCCGATGCAATGCACTTATGCCAACGGAGTTTCCAATCTTTGAAACACTGGTTGTAGTCACTTTCCGGGATGGCCTTCAGTTCCGTCTTCGCTGCGGCTTGAATCTCCTCAATCGTATCAAAACGGTGTCCCCGGAGCGGTCTTTTGAGCTTGTTGAACAGCCAGAAGTCGAACGGCGCCAGATCAGGTGAATACGGTGGTTGCGGAACGATATGGGTTGAGTTTTTATCGAAATGATCACGAATTACGAGTGCGGTATGGGATGGTGCATTATCGTGGTGTAAAAACCAAGAATTGTCTTTCCACAATTCCGGCCTTTTTAGGCGGATAGCGTTACGCAAACGTTGCATAACGTTCAAATAATATTCCTTGTTGACTGTTTGGCCGGTTGGAAGGAATTCATAAAGCACAACACCACGATAATCGAAGAAAACAGTCAACATGACCTTGATTTTTGAGCGACTTGGGCGCGGTTTTTTTGGTCTCGGCTCTCCTTTGGCACGATATTCGCTCGATTGATCGGTTGTTTCATGACATCCTGGTAGTCGGAAAGCATTATTTCACACACTTCAACGCGACGCCTTTTTTCCAAAAAAAATTCAATGTTTTCGGTACCAGTTGAGATTTGACGCGCTTGAGGCCCAAAGCATCCTTCAAAATGGTATTGACTGAGCCTTTCGATAAGACAACTTCATCAGCAAGGTCTCTAATCGTTAATCGATGGTTTTTCAACAACGAATCTTTGATTTGTTGGACGTGAGCTTCATCGGTTGAGGTTGATGGTCGCCCAGAACGCTCTTCGTCTTCGACACGTTCACGGCCGGCTTGGAAATCACTATACCACTTGTAAACATTTTTTTTAGACATAGCCTCATCATCAAAGGCTTTCTGCACTATCCTCAACGTATCCGCAGCAGATTCCGCAAACAACATTTAATGCAAATTCTTTGCTCAATAAATTTCGACATCGCAAAAAACGAAAAACTTACTTTTAGCAGCTCACAAAATGACGCGTATCTCAAACATATATTTTGACATGAAATTTCACATAGATGTCACTGACAGTACTACCAACCTTAAAAGGAAGAAAAATTTTCAAATCCTTCGACGCGCGCAGTTTAAATTCATATGTCACCTTATTTTTTGGACACAGCAGTATAATTTTTTTTTGAAACGCTAAACGCTTTTCAATTCAGCTTAGAGTCTTTTACGACTCCAAGACTACTTGCACTTATTAACAAACTCCAAATCCAAACATTCATTGTTACGATGGAATTCATCACATCCAACCCTTTGCGATCTGATTGGATCAAGGCAGTACTGGCTTTGATAATGAGAATTCCATTGGTTTTGATTTAGTGCTCAATATAATCAATCAATGATGTAAGTTAAGTCAGAGATTAAGAGTGAATATCGGATCATCGGCGAAGGCAGTTATACAACCATTGAGTGGTAAATCGAATATAGAATTGATTTAAATCAGAAACAGGATTTGTCCAAGTTCAGATTCTTGTGGAACACCTGAATAACCAGATACCTATATCTCGCTTAAGATGCCATTTGTTTTAACGTATTGCGATCTATTTGACAGGAAGCAATTACACCAATCTAGAGTGCTACATCTAAAGCCAATTTTTCTTAATTTTTCGAGCAATACTTCATGATTTACGAAACCAAATCCTTTATTTAAGTCCAGAAAAACACCAACCGATATCATTCTTCTGTCCAGTGCTTTGAAAAAAAAAAATGATGCGAGCTTGCAGAGACTTTGTCTCTGGATAATGTAATCTGTGTAAGGTATATTGTTTTATATTGTTAAAAAAATTCTTGTTCCAATGTCGATTAAATTCCTTGCTGTTTTCGCTGTGCAAAATATATTTGTCCATGTTACGTCCACTCACATCTTTCGCTAGAAATAACATTCGTACGAGGCTTAGCTAATATCTCGCACGGATCAAAATAAATGCTTATTGGCTGACTTACAACGATCAATTGAATCGGTGAGTGGAAGAAAGTACATGTACAAAATATTACTTTTGAAAAAATCAGAGAAACTTTTTTTTAATTTGAAGTATCCCTGTTACTAACTATTAAAAGGAAAATGTCCATTTTTTTATTGATTTATTAAAATAAATCGTATTTAACAAAAGTTAGTTTATTAATACTCTTATTCTGGAACATTATAAGTTGTTTTCCATGATACTACATACTCATCTTTTCTTCATATACTCAACCTTTTCTTTTATAAAATAAAATATGTTTGTTTGGTGTGCTGTGTTACTTTTGGCTTGTGGCACTATCCTGTTGAAAACAAATGTCGCCCAAGTCCATAACTTCAAACTCGGGCTAAAAATAATAATAATATAGTAAATACTGGCCATTCACAGAAACGTGACGATCGTTATCGTCGACGAAAACAGTTATTTTTGTGGATGAAGTAGTGATTCATTAAGCAAATGTGGATTTTCACCCGAACAATAACGCATACTTGCTTATTGACGAACCCATTGAGCTTCGTAACTCAAGAGCTAAGATGATTTTGCGATGAAATTCATTATCTTGGCGCATCTTCTCCATCGTCTTCAATTCTTGAGTCAGCTTGGTCTTGTATGGACGTAAACCAAGAACCTTACGCAAAATACGCCATTATATGGTCTGAGCGATGGCCAATTCTTGAGAACGCCGTGGAATGGACTGATTTGGACGCCTGAGCGGCAGCGATATTTACGACACTTCGACCGACCCGTTGTCTCACTGATTCGGCAGCATCACACAACCAAATTTTTGCACTTAACTTGTCATTACTACTACGGCGAGAATAACGACCGAAAATTGGAGTTAACGCTACAAAGTTGCGGTCACCAACTCCGAATTTCGGTAGCAATTTTTTATAATTTACAGACGTTGCTCGTTTACCATGATGAAACTGAAAAGCACGCCGTAGCGCAAATTCGCTACGCGAAAAATGTACTGAGATGACAGTTTTCCCGTAGCGAAAGGTAACGAGTCGGTACGGGGATATTTGAGGGAAATTTAGCAAAGATTTTTGCGCTAGGCAAAGAAAGCTGTCAAACCCCATTGATTACTGGTAAACGTGACGCCATATTTTCTGTTGGTCCAAATGCGTTCCAGAGAAATTTCCCCATAGCGGAGCAGTACACCAGTTTAGCAAAGGCGTGCTGGAACGGGGCCAATGACAGTTCGATGACTAGTGAAAGGGTGTGTTCATAAATTAAATTTAAAGTTGTCAAGAGCCCATTTGAAAACCCGATACATGCATACATACGCAAACGGTGATGTGAAATAAAGCCGAACTTATAAAATCAAAATTTGTGATTAATTTCCTTTTATTTGCTTCTGCAACGTTAGCGAAAATAGTTTTGCGAAGTTTGTAGCTGAAAGAACTAAGACCTCAGGAGGGTCGCCTGAATTAAAAATTTATGACGACTTCAAAAATAGCACTATTAAGGTCAATAACGTCGATGAGAAAAAATAATCACCTACTCAGTTAACGCGACCATAACAATAAATGATGCTTTCATCCAAGATATCAACGTTTGAGTGCAAGAACGGTATAAGCACATGATTTGTAGGTACTGTTCTTCCAAACAATCAGCAGTGTAGTCTATTTTTTTATACATTCGGCTATCAAATGTACTGCTGTTTTGCTGATTTCTGTTTGATTTGGTATTCAGAATATTTCAACACTGTTCTGTTCGTCCGCTCACCGATTTTATCCTAGTCTAGTCTGAAAAAAATAGAAATTTCAGAAAATAATAAAATTATAATGTTTACTTCTTTTTTCCTTTTACTAGGTATGAGAATCTCGTTAATGGAGTCAACAAATTTGACATGGATGGCCTAAATTCCATTGAATATGATATTTATAGTTTTAAGGAATACCCGCTCTTTTCTTGGTATTTAGCGGAACTAAAAATGACAGATCAAAGCTGATGTAATATAACATAGCACGTTAAGTAAAATGTTCATTTATATTAATTTAATTTTAAAAAAAAGTTGTAAATATATTTTGTTTTCCTAAATATAAAGCAAAAAAGTCATTTATTATAGAAAAAAATGTTTTTAATTTAATTTTTTATTTTGTTATGAATACTCTTTTATTGCAAGTAACACAGAGCGAGTGAAAGAATGAAGAGAAGAACGAACGGTTTATTTTGTAGTGGTTCGACAAACTCAGATGTATTTGATTTCAATTCAAGTCCGAGGGTGGAGCCCGTAATGGGATGGATGATTTGATATCGACAACTCGCTCACTCGCAACACCCGTACATCATCGAATGCTCATCAGTTTACCCTAAAGCCTACTTTCGGGCGCACTGTGAAATAAAGAAATTCTTTTATAGACCGCACAATGCCCATGTGGAATGCGTTACCTCCCTCTATTTTTCCTTTGCACTGCAACCTACAACAATTTAAAACCAATGTGCACTCGTACCTCCTTTCTCTCCCTTCCACTTCTGCTCGTGCTGTGTAAAAAACACTTTAAGGGTACTTGAGCACTTAAGCACTATTTAAAAAAAAAATATTTTCGACTTATTGATAGTTTGGAAGACCAAGCTCAACACCCTGCTGTCAGTGTTATGCCTTCACAGCAGTGACATCTACACATAAATCTTCACAAACCACAACACAACTTAGAGATCTAGCCGATACATCAACCACTACAACGACGCCATCCATCAGTCAGATTACTATAGCTGTTCGACCAATCCAGTGATAGTGCAATAAATTTGATTCCAATGGCCAATGGTGGCTGACAATAGGACCCGTAAATCAAAGACAGGTGCTCTACAAACTGCACCACCCAGCCGTCAAACGGTTATTTTTAATTACATCGATTAGTCTGTTAGAAATAACGGCAAGGTCATTAAGTGCCAGTGCCAGAATTTGAATAAAAAAATCTCGGGGGAAAATGATTACCTTTCAGAACATCTCTGCCAATCTATCGGATCATTTTGTTGTTGTCCGTCTGTCTGAACGCGTGGAGGTGTCTCATCGAAATATCTATTTAAGATTGCGATTCCTTAAATTTGTTAAAAAAATCTTCAATCTTCTTTTAGACTTTTTTTGATGAATATTTTGATGCTCTTACATCACAAAAACTATAAATTTTAAATCGCAACTAAATTTTTCGCCAAGAAGAAGGCTTTCTACATATTTGAAACTTAAAAGGGTCGAAAGAATAATACATACAAACAAAAGCGGGGAGCGAGCCTTCGTGACTCGATTTCCGTGATAGACGAACTATTAACATACCGTCATGTTTCAACAGAACCTACCACGTTGATCAAGAATTGGCGCCCCATCGTTCCGATTTGAGTTCTTTTTTTTTTTGTTAAGTTGGTAACTCTTTTGTTGATATTCTCTCTAAATCTTAGCGTCATAACTTGGCATTTGCAAAAGTTGCATAGGCTACGTACATCTATCTCCGTGTGTGTTGTCGATTTTTTACAATTTTCGAAATTGATTTCAGTTTGTAATTTGATTTACGAGGCAGAATCCGATCCCACATTCATCAAAAGGATCATTACTGAAATCGAGACATGGATTTATGAGTACGACACGCAATCCAGACATCAGGCAAGTGAGAAGCGATTACCAAATGAGCCCTGACCAAAATCACCACTTCGTTTTTAGTCAAAAAAAAAGAAGGTAATGCTCACGGTTTTCATGGATTACAACGAGTATTATTTGGGTGTTATGAAACGTTATCGTGAAGCAATTCGCAGAAAGAGATAAACATTGTGGCGGAAAACTCGTGGAATTTGCACCATGATAACGCACCGTCGCACAGTGCCACCTTATTCGTAATTTTTTGACGACAAATGCAACAGCCACCGAATTCACATGATTTGGCTACCTGTGACTTCTTTCTGTCCAATCGAGTTAAAAAACCTTTACAGGGAACGCGTTTCAGCAGCCGAGAGGAAGTAATGAAAAAATCGCAGGAAGCACTGATGGAGATACCGGAAACCGAATATAAAAAATGTTTCGAAAATTGAATCAAGCGCTGGCATAAGTGTTTTGCACTCGATGATGATCACTTTGAAGGGGACAATATAGATTTAGATGAATAAACTTGTATTTTTGATTCTGAATAAATTCATTTTCGACAGGGTGTATTTCAGTTGTTAACAAATATGTTGGAGTTTACTTCATTTACTAATAGAACCGTAGAAATTGGAAATCAAGTCGACTGCATGCACACTGATTTCAGTAAGGACGTTGACAACTTTGATAAGCTTTCTCATAATGAAAACTGAAATCCCTTGGTTTCGCTTTATATTTCGTGGAGTGGGTATGTTCGTATTTTGACGGGAAAACACATGAAGTTTTGTTTGGAGGATCGACCTCTAATACAATTAACGCTACCTCAGGTGTGCCTCAAGGTAGCCACCTTGATCCTTTTTTAATTATTCCAGCCATTAACGATGTTGTTAGTGTGCTCAAGAACTCAAACGTTCAATAGAGCAAAAAGGCAACAAAAGCAACATCCTCCTCGGCTTCATCAAACGATGGAGTAAAGAATTTTCATGTCCATTAATCACAAATGCCCTGTACACTACATTTTTCAGGCTACAGCTTGAGTATGCATCTAATGTTGTGTCAACGTATTTTTTAACACATATTGACCGTATCGAATCTATACAACGCAAATTTGTTCATGGACTTCTCCTCTTCGTCTTCTACTTATCGGCCTTGATTCTTTGCAAAAACGTCGGGAATTCTGTGATATTCTATTTTTACATCAGCTTATTGCTGGTAATTTTGACGCACCATCACTTCTTAACCAAATTAATTTTAGTGTTGTCTTTCAATTTTAGAAACTGAAACATTTTTGACATAAAATACTACGAATTACGGATGCAACGAACCTGTTACTCGGATGTCAATAGAAGTGAATGCAAACTGTCATATGTTCGATTTGGTTTCCAGAAAACTGGCACTAAAACAGAAACCTTTTGGACGTGTCCGTTCTTAATGTGCATGATACGTCTATACTATAACATTTGTTAATATTTTTTTTAATATTTGTTAAGCTGTGTATTTTTGTATGGTGTTAGGCCTTATTTGTTTAGGTTTACTAATAACTAACTCCAAGCTTAATGATGTCTGTGACAACATGGGTATTATTCTATGAGTAAAACTGTCACTGATGGCGTTAAAATGTACAAGGGCCTAAATTTCTTCAACCACCTCTCAAATGAGATGAAGACCGAAAATAGGATCAACGTTGTTAAAACGAAGCCATTTTCTTTTGTAAAATTAAATTGTTAAATCGAATTTTTATACTTAAATTGTTAATTGTTTATTTTTTATATGCTATATGTTTAGAATTGTATATGTTTTTTCACTGATTCCTGCAAGTGCTGCGCTATATGAATTTGTTAGATTCATGTCTTTTTTTGTTTTTGCACCATTTTTTTTTTGTAACTTTACCATACTCTGAATCTATTGAATTAATGAATTAAATATAAATATAAATAAAAATAAAAATAAAAAATTTTCTCATCTTTTTTTTGTCTTTTTTTCACATCATTATCTATTTTTTTAAGAATTCGTAAATAGCAATGTTAAAGTTGTAAAAGTGGAAATTCTTTGCGGCTAATCCCTGTACCTATTTTCCGCACTACTTCGTTTCAAAATTTTTTTACCGTAATCTCTTGTCGATTATTTAATAAATTACTTCAGTCATTGAGATCATTAAACTTGACAAATATGTCCTTAATACAGATAAAAAATTGGCTTTTTACTTGATGAAATAGAACACTTACTCAATGTCCAGGTGTAAATTATATTATAATTCTTTAAGTAGAACAAATTCTAACATTCTGGTATTAATTAAATATATAATGCACAATTTTGGTTCCTTTCGAATTGTCACCCCACCACTATCGAATTCATAGTGGATCTTGTTTTTTGAAGTGTCATTATCACTATTTTATTTTAAAATACAAATGTCACTAACGTTTCTCTTTTATTTTGAATTATATAAATAATTAAGTAAATTATAAATTATAATGTATAATATGAGAAATAAATAATTTATAATAATAATAATAATAATAATAATTATAGTTCACGAACTTATAAAGTTAATAATAATAATAAGACCACCAACGCGTTCGACCTGATACAATTATAGAAAAATAGTTGAGTATTGTGTTGCAAATTCTAATAACGAATTTATTATGGTAGATGCTGAGATAATCGGTCCAAGATTACCCTCACAATTTCGAAGAATGTTTGTGCCTTTCCTAAAATCTTCTGCTAGGCTTTTTGCTTTTTTGTCGATATCCAACAACTGGAAGGCTGCGAACTATCTTTTACTCTTCATTGGCTATCCTGGCTATTTGTTGCAGCGTCTTTCGGAATGCTTCGTTAGTAGCTTGTGATTTGCGTTCTCACTCGCTTTTATACTACGGGTTTTGTGATAGCTCCCTGACATTGAATTGATGGGCGCTAAATCGTAGTGGCAAAAAAAGTGGTTAGAGTTGATATTTGTCCCCCTGAATGTAATGAGCATATGATCGATTAGGTTGGCGGACATCCGGAAACAGCCAGGTTGCTCTGTACGAGGGAGCCTTGTGCCTCTTACCACCAAATAACGTGTTGTCGCAAAGTGCGTGAGTCGGAAGCCGTTGTCTGTTGTCGTTTCAAGAAGGGTGGGCCTACCGATCATTCTGCAAAAGATGTCTCCTTACCGAAGTCTCAGAGTAAATTTTTTACATCGTACTCCGGACAAGCTCCGAAAGAAGGTACCGTCCAAAATGTCATAGAAGTCCTCTTTGATGGGGACTTTAGCCTCTGCAGTAGGGGAGTGTTCACAGATTAAGTTGATGTTTTAAAATCTGCCGTGGATTCGGATTATAGCCAGGCGATCACTTATCGGCTTAAAGTCTAAGACTTATGACCTTAGCTGTCTACGCACAATAAATCCATATCCCAGCCTGTGTAACATTGGTGATAGCTGTAGTGCATATCGCATTCCCTTTTCTTATAATAATTATTCTTTCTCATATGCAGTGTTTCCTCGACCTTGTACGACGTAAGAACGTTTTCCAGGAACACACTTGCAGAAATTGTTCCTTTTCTTCGTCGTTAGTCCGTGCGTATATCAGCGGCAGTTAGCTTATTCATAAAAAAAGTTGTTTTTTAACCCCCGCACAACCGCCCTTCTGGGGGGCTCATGTTGCGCTCTCTTGCATAGAGTGGTGACTGCATAAATCAGTTCACCTCCCAACGGGTGTTGAAGAGGATATCAAGAGGGCGCAACGTGTTTGAAATCGCCGCTGTGCCCTCTGGTTGACGCTCTAATCGATAATTTCGCTGATCAGCTGACACGTTCATCCTGGTGCCAAATCGTCTCTTCCGCGTTCGTATAACTCGTGAACGGAATTCGCTTATTTGGGATCGTGACATCCGTGAACGTACAGTACATTTTGTAACTCAGTATTAAGCCCGGTTCACAGCGTGGCTTTGACTGCGTCGCAGTGACAACTCTTACGCTTTGAAATATGTTTTGACAGTCAGCTTTTGCAACAATATCAAAACAAATATCATCCTCTTTTCGAACTTCAGGTAACGAGTCGTAGATATTGCTTCAAAAAGTATAAATTAAAATTATTAGTCATATAAAATTGCATATTTTAATAAAGAGTCTTTAAACAGATAAATTCCTCGTCGGAATTATACAGAACACCGTCTTCGGCTTCTGTTTTATTCCCAGCTTGTTTGAAGAGGAAATAGATATGTTATTGCACAGGGTAAAATGAAAAATTGAAATATCTCCTTTTCTGTAGAGACATTAAAAAACTGTAAGATACCAGCCACGAAGGCTCTTAAACCTCAGTTTGCAGTCCTCAACTGACATGAAGGTTATTTATATACACATACAAATTTTAATATTCAGTAATAATTCCAATCAGCTGGTATATTCAATATTTCGGCAATTATTTACCCCCGCAAATTTCTTTTCACAATTGTTTGAATTTCTGCTTCACGTTTCGGCGTTTTGTTACGTGGCTTTTACGAGTCATTACGTTTGTCAACTCAACGCGATGCAGTCAAAGCGTGGATGTGAATGGAAACACACATTTCCTAAGTTTGAACTGCATTGCTTCGAATCTGTCAACGCAACGCAGTCAAAGCGAGATTGTGAATCGCGCATTATGTCTTCAGTGAACGAGTGTGGTAAAATTCGTGAACGTGCTCTTGCTTTCGAAATTTCATTTGATCGGCAAAGAGCAGACGTATTGTTTGTTGGCAAAGGATAGGGATTCAAATAACATGTGAGCTATTGAAAATCATTTATTAGTCAAAGAGATAAAAAAATTAAAAATATTCATTATGTAACGCACATAATTAAAATAAATTTGACACAGAAAATCATGTTGCCAGGATACATGAAAGTTCATTCTAATTAAGCAAAAAATATTCCCAATTGTGCGGTTTAACAAGTAAAACAAGAACTCAGTTTGTGTTACTATTGTTATGATTTAGGATACATACTTTGTTTCGTTTTTTGGTAACATTTTTGAATTTTGAATTAAAGAAAACGTTTTTGAATTGGAAATTATTAACGAACTTTTTATGTTATTCTCAATTTTTTCGCCCATTGTCGCCAGATGAGCCTATTCGCCAATGTGAAGCGCTCGCAATGCGTTTGATGTCGAAGAACAAAATACCAGACATTAAAAAATCAAGGGCTATTTTGTTTGACTCTTGCATTTTGTGGTAATGACTAGTTTGCTTTTTGTTCCTCAGGCGTCTCCTTTAAATTTTCTCATCCAAATTGCTTGCGTCTGAACTTAAACACCACAATCAGCCCAGTTCCGTGCTTATTTATTTTGAACAAATCAATAGACAGCAGACATCAGTAGAGACTTTTTTACTAAATTTCATGTCTTTAACATGATTGTCATTTCCTAAAATAATTGTAGTACAATTTCTTCTTTGAACGACTGGGACTACGTTCCGTGAGCAATCGTGTGCCGCGATCCCACTTGAGTTATTCGAATGACACATAACGTAATTTTTATACGTACGTCCGTTCACGTAAAAGAAAATTTGGCCCCTGAAGAGTAATGTCTGAAACAGACGTGGTGAATTCTGCATGCAGCGAAGTTAGAATACACAAGTTTATGTCTACGATTTCATGCGATTGCTGCATGCTTCGCAGCACTGCATCACGTCTCTATTTCTAAATTGGCAGCGCAGCCCCGGTACTAGATCACGCAAATAGAAGTCTTCAATAGTCTTCATCATTTGATATTATTCTGTTGTCAATTGGCACGAACAGCTGACATTTGCCAACAACTAGCTGTATTTGTTTTTGTTAATGCCTCGTAGATGCAATCGCGTAGATAATTGGCTTTGAATTATGCAAATTTAAATAATGAATTTTTAACAAAATTATTCTTATTCACTTAACTTCAAAACAAAGATAATTTATTTTTGGAATTGACATCAAGAAACACGACGTAATGTCAAAAACAGCAGATATGCATGCAGCGCTGCACGCATATTTTTTGCACGCTTGTTTGCACCTTAAAATCGTGTCTGTTTACACGATGCCGATTGAGCTTAGCCAAAGAGTTAAAAAAATCAAATGTTACTTTATAGTATAAATGAATCAGGTAGAACTTTAAATATATTTTAATTAATTAGTTTTTATAAATATGGCGTTGTTTTATTAAAAGAATATAAGCATACAGTACAAATTCATTAATAATAATTTATATCAAAAAATAGTTTTATATAAAATTAAACATTATAAAACTGATATTGTACGCAAGAGAAAACGTACATCTTTGCATGTTATTACAATACAGTAGTGATTAAATAATTAAGCAATAAAAATGAAATGTTACAATACAACTTTTGAGTATTATGTCCAATTAAACCAATCAATGGCAAGAGTGATTAATGTTCAACTAAAAGCCAAAACTGGGTAATTAAAAACCTTAGAATAAGTGGGAAAAAAATTCGACATGGAGAAAATCACATTATGCTGCACGGCATTGCGCAGCAAAGTGGTAAACAGACTGGAACCACTGCGGCTCCCGATTTGCTCGAGCTCTTGGACTTGTATCCAGATTCGTATTCGTACATTCCAGAAGCTTTTGCGTATTTACCCTGTATTTCAAGTATATTAGAATTTCTATTTTAAAAATATTCTCAAAAAAATGTTAAAGCTTACAGATGCAGAATAGCCGCCAGCTTTGCTTTCTTCTTTTTTCGAAAGCCACTCATGACCGGGCGGGTAATAGACCGCTGGTCCAGCTTTATTGATGCTCGGTATTGTTTGTTGACTGCTCGTGGCCAAAGCAGTCTCAATTTCTCTTTTGGGGCGGTGTTGGGTGTCAATAAGTTTACCATCTATATTATCCTGTGATAGAATTAAAATTCTTCTTTAGTCAAGTAAGAATCACCATTAAACAAAATATGACTTACACCGCCAAATGCATCTAAAAGGTCGTTTAATTTTTCTGGGGGGTTTCCACTTTTGTCGGGATATATAACTCCTTCAACGGGGAACGGTGGTGGCTGCGTGGTCGGCGAATCATAGCTTGGCCCATTTCGAGAATTCATTGTTGAAGAAGAATATTTATAGGTGACTGTGTTGGGTGTATTTTGAGGTTCATACGTGTCTCTTGGGTATTCAATAGTTACGTTTGGTGGTAAGTTATCCTGACGTGGACCATTAATAGTATTAACAGTATTAGTTGACTCTCGGTAATAGTATTTATTGGTCGTACCGGAGGGAAGATGAGGTGACTGTTGTGAACGAGGGATCAAATGTATGTGAGAAGGAGAGTTATCTGGCATCAGGGGGGTACCCTGAATAGTATTTGTGTTATGCTCCGTTTTGTTGATATTGTATACAATTGTCTTAGTTGTGGGTTGAACTGGTTGTGGCACGATGTTATCGTTTCTTTGCACCCGATATTCGCTTGAATCATTGATTTCATATATACGATTGCTGTGACTAGGTAATGCGGCTCTATTAACGGGTGGGTTGATTGGCCCATTTGAGCTATTAGCTTTATTATAACTTTCTGTGGTGTAAACTACTGTGGATGGAAGATTCGGTTCGGAAAAGGACTCATTTTTCGATGAATTGTAAACATTGTTTTTATACAATAGGGTCCTATTATTAATGGTCTCATTTTCTGCTGGGATTTCATACGTATATGTACGAACAGTTGTTGTCACCTTTGTTCCAGGAATGGGTAAAATATTATCGGATAGCGTTAGATTTTTGGACTCATTTTCCAAAATGATTGGAACAAGTACATTATTTTCTGAATGAGTTAAATTACTCGATTCGAAGTTATTCGTTGATGAAATTGTGTTGTCTGCAGAAGAGTAATGACGATAAATTTTTAAGACTAGACAAAATTTAAGTTATACATATATACTTAAGTTATAAGCCGATGAATCATTACGAACAACCTCCCGACGCAGAACACTATTTGTCCTGTCATTTGTGTTGAAATTATTGTAATCAGTTATATTTTCAACTTCCATTGGCAATTGACTTGATTTTATGATCCGTGTTGTTTTCGTCACAGTTCCACTAGGCTCTCTAGAATTATTTTTATCCGGTACTGTTAGATAAAACACTCTTAAGCGTTTGCGTTTTTTTTTCTACTTACATTGATCTAAAACTGGAATTTGTACTGTACATATCTGAAAATAAATGAAAATACAAATTAACCAATAAAAAGTGAAAATTATTATCTATTATTATAATATATAAATTCTTCTGTTCGTGTGGTGGACCGATTTAAATGAAATTTGACTGTGCGTGCTTGAATGATTTGATGATTCGCTTGATGGGTTGTCAGATCTTAACACCATAAAACTCCTCTACCAAAAATATCCTCAATTGCAGAACTCGACACAAAGGTTTGTGCCTTTGTACAGGCTTTTAAAACAGCTAACAAAGTCTCGTGTCTAGTTAAATTTAGAAAGAAATCCTCTCCTCCGTAGTGGAGCGAAAATCCTCTAATCTCACAAAGTTGACCAGAGAGAATATCAACATCTGCTTTAAATGTAAATACTGGCAACCATATTAATCTTGCTTGAAATTGTACAAACAAGCTATAAGAAAGGCTAAGAAGCAATCCTGAATACCCACTTCCCCGGATGTCGAGACAGCATAGAAGGAACGAATCATGGACAACTGCATACGCGACTCTATAGTAGTAACATCCCTAACCAAATCGCAGCACGCATACCTGAAAGGCAAATCCACAGAAAAGGCTCTCCATGAAGTAGTGCGTGATATTCCCAGGTTCGCGATTCCCCGTCTGAACGATCCACCACTTTCTCTATCTACTCAGCTGGAAGCTAAACGTTGAACAGCGAGTTAAGGAGGCGTGCATAGCTTTTTACGTCTACAGTAGAACCTTAGGTTGATCCTAAAAGTTGATTCTATGGATGTATACGGCGGTGATTCGCCCCATCACTAGTATGGTGGCCGGCCGTTGGGCAAAAACACAATGTCAGTAAGCTTAATAAGGTACAGAGAACAGCAAAAAGTAGAATATCTGGGTCTACACATAAAAAACACTACAGAATGTAGCGCCTTGCTGATTGCTGGACATCAAAACGTGCTGGAACGGGAGTATTGGCCCCGTTCCAGCATGCCCTTGGTAAACTGGGGGAAAATTCTTTGGAACGCATTTGGAGCAGCAGAAAATCTGACGTCAAGTTTACCATCAAATCATATGGGACTTGACAGCTTTCCTTGCGTAGCGAAGAAATCTTTGCTAAATTCCTTTCAAATATCCCTTAAATTTCCCCGTAGCGACTCGCTACCCTCCGCTACGCGACGAACTGTCATCTCAGTACATTTTTCGCGTAGCGGATATGCGCTACGTAGGCCCTGTTCCAGCACGCCTTTGCTAAACGGGTATACTGCTCCGCTACGGGGAAATTCCTCTGGAACGCATTTGGAGTAACAGAAAATATGACGTCACGTTAACCAGCAAATCAAATGGGGTGTGACAGCTTTCCTTGCGTAGCGAAGAAATCTTTGCTAATTTCCCTTCAAATATACCTTAAATTTCCCCGTAGCGACTCGCTATCCTCCGTTACCTTCCACTACGCGACGAACTGTCATCTCAGTACATTTTTCGGGTAGCGGATCTGCGCTACGGTGTGCTGGAACGGGGCCGTAGTGATGGAAAGGGGCCATTGGCTTGGATTTAGCATACGTTATTTCGATATTCGAATTTTTTGATAAACTATACCGTCATTGGATGCAATTGAGAATGTTTGGTACGTCCTTAAATCGGAGGATCGCAGTGGCATTAAAAAGGATGTTTTACAAAAGCTTAGTTTAACTGCTTCGCGTATGAAATACAATTTTTCCAGGATTCCGAGGCATTAACTAAGAGAATAATATGTCCGAATAATTTTGCAGTGATAATTATGTGTCTAAAAAAATGTTTTCTCTTTCTTATGTTGATTGGATTTCTCTGTTTTTCATTTGAATAGGAGAAAATTTAAAACAAAAATCGGAACAACTTATAGACTTAATTGTGTCAATGAATGCTTGTCAAAAAAAAGTGAAAAAACGTTTGCTAAACTCAAGTCAACGTTCGGGCGGGTTCGTTTTTAATAAATACTTCCTTGTGAGGTTAATATGATTTCAAAGTTTAGGTGTTGAATATTTGTGGAATAATAAACAAAACAAAAAAATCCATAAAATACCTGTTCACAGTGCCTGCTTGAAGTAAGTCCTAATCGGCATACATACGGTATTCAAACCCTCTGATGGCACTATATTCAGCTAATTTTCACAAATACAGACAGACTCTTTATTTGAGAAAGAAAGTGGCGCGACTTTTACTTAAAAGAGTCAAGAAAATAATCCCAGGATAAATTCTTTCTCTATCGCGCTTTGACAGATTGAGTAATATAGAATCAATGAGATCTTATGTGGTTACACTAAATGTGACCTCACGCGCTTGGTTGGCGTTTGTTCGTAAATATCGTAAGTCCGTCCTGAACGTCAGAGCAGAGCAACTCTCTACTTTGGTGGCGCGTTAGACAGCTCACTACATGCCGATACATTTTTCGAACTAGTACTATTTTTTGGACTCATCCGATTTTAACAACAGGGTCATATTCCTAACCTCTCAAGGCACGACCGTCAATAAGTCGCATTGTGTGTTACAACTTTTGAGGTCGTGCGTTGTGTCAGAGTTAATCGTAAGTTGGGAAAAAGTCCAGCGTGGGCTCCTGTTAATTCTAATCATGTTCGAAGACTATTTCGAATGTGTCAAATACTTCACTGCGAATTGTATTTTGGTGTAATGGGCGCTAATACTCGTTATTTTGGCGGCTTATTTTAGTGCGAAACAGTATAGTTTCACAATTTCTTAAATTTATGGTAAGCTTCCATTCTTTAAATAAAGTCTTAAGTCTCATAAATACATTACATTTTATATATTTTTTCCTTAGAATTCGTGCATTTATGTTACTGTCTCCTAAACTAAAAGGTGGAACAAAACGTCGCAGTCAAATAAAAAACAAAATCGTGTGGATAATAAATCTAGAGATACTATCCGTCGAAAAACTTTCCAGTTGAGAACGATATAGCCTTATTGGAAGAACACAACGAGCGGTCAATGGGCGATCGCAATTTCGATTCGATTCTCTAGATCGAAAGATATGTCACAACTGAGAAATCTTCGTTTTCGAAAAAAACCAGACAGCATATCGAGTTATTCTAGAAATAAAACACGGTGGCACTGAAATAAACAGCTTGTCAAAGGCGAAATTTGCATTGATGTACTTTGGACATCAATGAACATCTGAACCGTTTCTACAGCGATATGGAAGTATGCAGATGGTTTCGGATATATTGAATCAGTAGCAGTAATCACAACCAATTGACCAAAAGTTCTCACAACCAAGCTTGTATATCGCAAAAGGATTCAGAATAGAAAGCGAAATAAGCATATATTCATATAATTTTGCATAAACTACCACTCTTTGCATGCTTCAATTGATCTCTATATCATATAAACCAATTCGGAAAGGCATTCTATTCCGTTAAAACACACTGCACCAAAACAATTAATTTCAACAACTTACCTTTTTCTCTTGTTTGCTGTCGCTCATTTTTCAAATCTTCAAGAAGAGCGTCGAGTTGATTGACATTCTGATTTTTATGCAAAAGATTTCCAGCATTTCCATCGGTGGTTGAGTATTGATATGACGTCTTGTACACATATTTTTGATCCTTCAAGGAATTTATGTACACACATAAATATTATCAAAAATTTACATAGACATGTAATAACTTACCCTATCATATTTTGGCATATTGTCCATTATTGGTGACATCGAACTTCCGGTTGACATGTATTGTGCTTCCATTTCTGTTAAAGAAAAACCTGCAAAATTCTATCACTCGAATCGTTTTTTTTGTAAAGAAAAGAAATCAAAATGATTTCAGACTTTGTGCAAGTACCCTATTCCATTAGAATTCAGAAATACCATTTTCTAAAATAATTGACAATACCAAAACTATGTTTTTTTTCTGTAATATTCAAGCCATAAGATCTTGCGACTACATAATTCGTTGCATTTTTAAAGTAAAATGTGAAAAAAAACAAAGCATATGGCCAAAATTAAAATGCTTATCTAGTGTGCATCTGAGAATGATCTCATGAAACCTTCATCTAAAAACCTGCCGAGTCGCACAACACTGCGGCAACAAAAAAAAAAAAAAAACATATAAAATGTGAATGTTTACACGTACATACGTATGTACACATGTATGTAGATTTAGTTAGCAAGATGATGTGATTGAGTTTATTTTTTTTATTGCTTTTTGAACCCACCCAATTTCTGCAGTAGAAATTTGTGTGCGGGGGCAAACTTCTAGTGAACTGAATGAAATCATAAACAAAATATGTTAATGTAAAGATGACCTCACGTGGGTAAAATTAGCCAAATCCAACATAAATAAAAAAGATAACGAATTATGTATACAACTCAAACAATATGAAAATGTTCCATCGCACAAGCAGATCCAAAACAAGAAAAAAAATTTAACGTGGGCGAACGTAAAATAACACGAAAGTATCCAGGCAATATGTATAAATTTTTCATGAACTTATCTAAAATTAGTTCAGTGCCAAGGCCTAGATAAACCGATAAAAAACCAAAGCAAAAATGAAGAATATTAATAATAAACAAGTTATTTGTTATGTTTCACAAAATTAAAGTTTCCGTAACTTCGCCAAATTCAAATTGCGTAAAACTTTTTCATTAATGTGTGTGAACGTTGCTGCTTTAACAGCCAAGGCCAGTGCGTATACGTATGTACATGCATATGCCTATACGTACTTTTAATTTATTGTGAACACCAAGTTTATTGAAGCGAATTCGGCACAACGTTTTTATTCCGCGACGTTCAGTGATATACTGCGGATGCGGTAGATCCAAAAATAAACCCAACCGATCGGAATTTGTGTTGAGATCTATGATCAGTGTTGTCATTGTGAAAAGTTGAAAGGAATTTTGATTTGTAGTTTGGGAATTGTGTGGAAATCATTTTTACTTTGTTTACTGTTAAATTGTCTTATCTACATTTTTGTCCTTTTCAGAAAATTACGGTTTTTAAACGTTGTTTGTGTGAGACAAATTTAGTAATTGTCTGAAATTTAAGAACACAGCTTCTGATGATAATGCAATTTTATGCATTCATTGCATATCCAAGATGGCCGCCGCCACAAAATGGCGGATTAAATATTTTATTTAAACGTCCCCAATATAGGTATCAAATGAAGTGGCTTGACCAGTAGGATACAGAACACCATAAATGTTTTTTTATATTTTGAGGAAATGATAAGATAGATAGACATATTTATTTCGAAACCAAATATACAATATTAGGGTAGCCACAGATATTACATTACAGCGATTCGATATTAAGCTATCCTGCTACTGAAACATTTATTAATGTTGATGAAATTGAATTTTGATTTTAACAACAGAGCACGAAGGAAAATTCGAAAAAAACCTTCACTGAATAATTTAAAAAAAAAGTGAAATCATGACTAGATAGAGGAATGATATGTTTTACAAAAACATCGATATTATAATACAATGATTAAATAAATAAATAAATAGATAATTAAATATATAAAAAATTCTTAAAATATTAAATAAGAAAATATATGAATATATATATAAATAAATAATTTAATAATTAGGCAAAGAACATATATATTAAGAACTCTACTTCCGACACTCATTTCGAATGATACTTCTGCTGTTAATTATCTCGACAAAAGCCGAATAGATTGAAAACTGCATTTGGCCAGCCTGTCCTTTAAAAAGGCGAATCTTCTTCTCTCTATAATTACAAACCCAAAACGCTTACGTTCCTTCTGTTGAAAGTCATGGAAACGCTGATTAACCATCAGCTTTTGAATTATCTTGAATCACGGAAACCTCTTAATGACCGGCAATATGGTTTTCATAGAAACAGGTCCACAGGTGGTTTAGTTTCACTTGATATTTCAAAGGCATTATACAGAATTTGGCATCCAACTCTTTAATCGAAAATGCGTGCATATGAGATCGCTGAGTGTTCTCCTTCGATAGATTAAAAACGACTTTTCAAGCCGTACAATGCAAGTTGCATTGTTGTTGTCTAAAATTCACCATATAAGTGCTGGTGTTCCCCAAGTCTCAGTTTTGTCTCTGATACTCTTTTAAATTTAACGATCTCTTGTCTATCAGATCTAATCCAATATATTCTTTCGCAGATGACAGTTTCACATATGCGTTAAATGATTCCCGCCCCTGCTCTTCGGACGTGGACGTCGAGCGACAACGTAAGCTTAATCAATAAATTCTGATATTGCCAGCATAATGAAATGAGGACAACCCAAGAGAGAAGAATTTAATGCTTCCAAAACTCAATGCTGAATTACGTCATTAAAGCGAAAGCCTAACAACCCAGCCACTGTCCATAAATGGCACTTTTGTCGAAGAAACCGAAATGCTTTCAATGCTCAGTATGTGCGTCAATTCTTACCTCTTGGTATTCGATGTTGCCAAGAATGCAGCGAAATGCTTAGGTTTTCTAAACCCCTTCTAATTTAGCCACAATCTATTGTATAAGGCTTTTATACGGCCTAAAATGGAGTACAACGCTCGTATCTGGGCAGGTGCACCCAAGACCACCTTGCAACTCCTAGATAGAATTCAAAAGCGAACGATGAAACTCATAAGCGGCGAAAACATAAGGAAAGCAATTCACTCGCTTAAACACCGTCGAAATGTGACTTACTCGATTTTATTTTATCACTATTTCTACCACCAATGCTCCGACGAAATAGTTAATAGCATTCCACCCCTTCACCAAATCACTCGCAACACCCACACATCATCGAATGCTTATCAGTTTACCCTTATGCATACTTTCGGGCGCGTTGAACTTAAGAAAAAAGAAGACCGTACAATGAGCATGTGGAATGCGTTACCTTGCTCTAGTTTTCTTTGCACCAATGTGCACTGGTACCTCCTTTCTCTCAATTTCACTTCTGCTCCTGCTGTGTAATAAAACACTCTAAGGATACTTTCAATCCCTTGAGCACTTGAGCACTATAATTTCAATAAAAAGTAAATAAATAAATAAAATTAAAAAAAAGAAAAGCAAGAAAGTGTAGTTATAAATAAAAAACAAACATTAATAAAAGTTTATAAATAAATAAATACTATCAAAAGTATAAATATAGTGGTAATAATATATAATAAACGAATAAATAATTTATTAAGAAAAGATAAATCATTAAATCAAGGATTTAACAAAATATTAAACAAAAAATTGCTTAAGAATAAAAATTCCATATAAGAATATTTTCTACAAAACCACATTTATTTATGAATCTTTCTGCAAGTTTTTGTATTCTTACTTATATCATTTCAGCATTCGCTCCTTTATGCAGGTTTAACGTAGAGTGATGGCAGGGAAGTTACTATATGTTTCGTGGCACTGTGCACAACTACTGCTTACTTGGCAACGTAAAGAAGTATCGATTGGAAATTGACTTTATAAGTATAGTTATTTTTGAAAGAACAAAAAAATAAAAAGATTATATAAAACAAAAGTACCTCTTTCTCAATACAGTAAATGTATATAGATATATCATTTTAACTTAATACGGCGCTCACTTAAAACTGAAGAGCATACGTTAGTCAATTCAATATGAAAGAGAACAGATAGATCCAAACACTAGATATATAGAAGAATAGTTTGTATGTCGAAAAACATTTCAAAATATCAAATATATTCCTGTGCTATCAGAATAGAATCAACGGTGCTAGAATATGTTTATCCCCAACTCGATAAACCGAATTGCAATTTCGAGAGTACAAGTCCATGATATATCATGAGCAACAGATTTTTTGGGCAATATGGCTTTAATAAATACATCTTACGAGTTACTGACATCACATTTTTTTTTAATTAGCTTCCAAACCAGACTCTTATCGATCCTTAAAGTTTGAAGTTATCGACGGATTCATTTTAAAACATGTCGAGGAACAGGGAAAATCTGTTTTATAATATTTTTTCTCTCACATGTGTGTAAAGCACATGTTAAGAAAAGTTATTCGGATAAAGAATTAATACAAATAAGAAATAATAATGGTCCCAGAACTGAACCTTGTGACACACCAGTACTATTCTCATTTTCTCACTGTAAATGTTGTCTAATTTAACACATTCAGTTCTTTCCCATAGGTATGAAGTAAGCCAATCAGAGATTGCACACCTTAATCGAGCTTTATAGAGTTTGTTTAACAAGATGTTATGGCTAACCATGTTAAACGCATTGGTCATGTCAATGAACAAAGCTAATGTACTTTCATCATTATTAAAACCAGATTATCATTCGTTGCTTAGTTTCAAGATTGCATCTTCGGTTTACATATCTTCACGGAATACAAATAAAAAAGGTTGGTAGTAGGAAAATTGGTCTATATTGGCTCGCTTGTTTTCGGTTACCTTTTTTAAACAAAGGAATGACTTCGGCAGTTTTCAGTGATTCGGGAAAAATACCACAATTTACGCTCAAATAAAATATATAAGGTAATACGTCTGCGGTATGAAATGCGACGCGTTTTAAAATATTGTACAATTTGTGATACCGTCAGAGGTACAAGAGACATAATACATTGATAAATTTCGTTTTAGGTTATTGGTTCGAAGATAAAACTTTTATTTTTTGAGACATTGGCAACTAAATCTGAATATGGGCCACATCAATCATACAATTGGTTTAAGACGATGGCAATTTCCAGTTGTGAACTGTTTTATTTGCAGCTTCGAATTTTTACCCGTTTTTTATTCTTCTCCAGAATACGGCTAACTACCCTCCATTCCTCTTTTACATGACCTCTGCAATTTTCAAACTTTCAGGTATAGAATCGTAACATGATTTCACCCCTTTTTTTAACAACCTGACTGAATTTAACAAATTTTTGCTTGATAATCTGATTCCAACAGTTACAATTACTTTTTTTATGCATCGAGTTTTTCTTGGCAATCTTTTTCAAGTAACTTAGGGCTTAAATCGTTTTAATTTGGAATTATTAAGTGGTCTGGATCGTAATTAACAAAATATCATAAGCTAAAGAAGGGTTGGCTCTTGCATACACCTCTTCCCAAAACACAATTTTTGAAACCATATTTAACTTTCAAAATCAATTTTTTCTCCGAAAATGGTATGTATCGATCTGCAGATTTTTTTTCCTGGTATTGAATGCTTTACTTGTATTTTTATTATAAACGTGGTCTTTGCATATCTGGGTTTCAGCCGTCATTCGAGTAGGTTTATGCCCAAATGACTGCATTAGAAGCATATAATTATTGCAATCTTTGTTATCTTCTATTAAATATATATTAAAGTCTCTTATGCCAATAAATAAAAAAAATCAATGGTATTTGAATTGTGCAAGCGATAAACACAGAGAAAAGTCAAGCTTTCGTTTCTTGTTATAAAATTGATTTGCATCACACCTGCTCTGCTCCTACTAATATGCTTCGCATTTTGCCACTAGCGAACTTTTACAAGCACGGCAACACTAACCGTCATGTAAGTATTATTGCAGTTGGCAACAGGTTCGTAACTTGGAATATTGTAAGCAGATAGCTCATCGTCAAATATCCATATCTCATTGTCAGACAAAATGTTGTAATAAAGTGAGATATTCAGTCTAACACAAGAGCATATGCTTGTTGTTTAATTAGTTTTTTTATATATGGACAAGACTGCCAATAAAAGTGTTTTTATTCATTAAAAATACAAGAGCTGGTTAAACATCAATTAGGGATGTTTTTGTTGTAAAGATTCGTTCAGTTATTTGGAAATATAGACAGAGAGCCAAACTTCCTTAAAATTACAATGGGTTTCGAATTTTTGTACAAGGATCCTACTAATCACACAAATGGCAGGCTATAAACTGGAAACTTGGGGGATATTTTAAAAGACTCAATTTGTTAGTGTGATAAATAAATTAATTAACTTAAAAAACTAAGAAATGTAGAGTATTTGTTTGAAAACAAATTTAAAGCATTTCAAAATCTTTTCTTAGGCACATATAGTCTTAAATTTCAAGAATTCTTTCATTTATTGTGTCGACTTCCTCACCTCGAAGTTGTTGAGGCTTTTCGACATGGATCTTATTATACTTTCTTGTAGGTCACTTTTTTCTTAAACTTATCTTTTATGTTTTTCCACCCAGTATCATCTCAACAAATAGGTTCAACGGCATTAAAACTCTATCCAAGTTCCTGCCTATTCATTTGATTTTTGCCTCGCTTTTGAGGATTGAAATCTCCGTTCCGCTCGGTTCGACCTAGGAAATTACAAAAAATTAAAAATCTCACGGTCATTGTTCTTCTTATTTTTGCGGAACCACCTTCTCACTTTATAATTCAAATTTACTAAAAGTTGTTCTACATCCGTTAGCCCATTTGTACAAAAACTCGTATGAACTTTGAAAAAATCGAATCTCGAATGGTTTCTCTAATGTGAATTCATAAATCGCTTAATGATGGAGTTCAAAACTACAATTTCTCTGTTGCCACATCAAATTTAACTCGACTCAGGTTCACAAAAATGCCCCTTCTGTTTATGAACGTTACTTGAGATTATTCCTTTGCTGTGCAAGATTGAACGATTTTGTTCGTTACAATAAGCGTTTTTAGTTTATAGTTCAGAGTAGAGCTCTGAACAGAGCTCTGGCACATCGAGCCATCGATGCCGCCTTCATGAGGTATGCAGACTGACGCCATTATAAAAGTTTTCGTCCCCCTTACCTCCACCGTCCTAACGTCCCCTGAGCTGAAATGAGGAAGCATAAGAATATGAAGATGTTTTTTTGGCAGCGATATAAGATCTGACTTTGCCTTCCGACCTGTCATAACCTGTTTTTTATAAATCCATGGCTCTTGGATAAGCGCCAAAACAAGCTGCTTCTGTTGGTAGCATTTGGTTGGTAAATTTTTCCTTGATTTGGTGGAGAATTATTTGCACTACCTTCATCGATTGCATTTACCTACACCCCGTGTTTATCAGCTTTATCGGACTGATTTTTCGATGTGAGTCGCAAAGTAGGTAAACTCGACTGCTCCAAAGAAGAGTTTCATCTGCCGATTGTTTTTGGGTGATTGGCTTGATCGGTCAATAAAATGGTGAAACCAATGAAGCCTTCCTCTCCGACGATCTCCCACAGGGGTCGCGAGATTTTCTGCCTTGATGAATTTCGTGGTCTCATCCTTGGACCCAAGTCCGGCAGGATGGTTTTGGTCTTCTCCATTTGAGGTAACTTGTCCACGGGGAATGCTTGTTTTGGAGCCCCTTTACACAGCTTACGTGATGGTTCCGTATTTATGGCATGTCAAACCGTCGTTTATCCCGACGAATGTGCTCGAAAATCCTCCATGGCTTGAGCCTTCTTAATTTTCTTCCCCTGTTCTTAGGAGTATTGGCCGCTTATTTTTGAAAAGTTCACTACAGCAAGATGCATTGAACTCTGGACAACCTCGCTGAGCTGTGTTCCACAACTTTTCTTTGGTCTATTGATGGATGATTCTCCTTTTCCTGCGATCGGTACCTCGTGGAGGTGAAGTTGAAGCCTCTATGATACTTTAAGGATAATTCGCCTTACGACCACACGTATATGCAGCAAACCTGAAGTTACTTTGCGTGTTTAAAATTCTTACACAGAGACATCACGTCGGATTCGGCGAGCAGTAGCTCCTCCATTTCGTCTGTGATGAATCGCGTTTAATTCGTCTTCGTGGTCTCTTGCCGACATTGGACTGTATGTACCCTCTCGATTTGTTTCTTCTGTTGTTCTATCCATTTTTAATATCGTTGGTTTGCTTTTGTGTAAAAAAAAATATAGACTCATTTAAAAGCAGTTAGACTAGGGTATGTGTACTTAAACCCTATCACCACGACAAGGTCGAAACCCCAAAGCTGTTTTTATTACCTGAATGGTGCAGTTGGTTTGAATAAATTGAATCAGCAAATATGCGCAGGCTCGAATTTTGAAAAAAAATCTAGTTTTCGATTAATAATGGTTTGTGAAGATGTTATTTTATTAGCTCTCCTGTGAAGGCATTATACCGACAGCAGAATAATGAAACAGTCTTCCAAAACATAGTTTCTTATATATCAATTAATGCGGCTTATAAGTCGATATTAAATTCTTCTTCCCAATTCAATAGAGCAATTGAAACCAAAATTACATGCGAGTTTCAAATCATTACACAGTTATTGTCATTCTTCTCTTTCTGCTCGCTCTGTGAAGCCATGTCAGAGAACGAGCAAATTATAAAAAAACAAAAATTAGTAACTACCCGGTATCGACTTTAAAATTTTCTTAAGGCTAATCAAAATAGACCTATCAGACACACGAAATTTCTTACCACTTTAGAGAGTACAAAATATTAACCTAACGTCAACAATAATAATAATATAGGAGCCGTGATCTGATCCGCATCAAACAGAAAAAAATTAACACCACGGGTCAAAGCCTGTTTCTGTTTTTGATATATAGTACATATTTCAGCACAGTTTTGAATACACACAATGGAAGAAATATACTGTGTAGGTACTCTGATATAAAAAATTGGTTTGGGTGCGAATAGGCAGGCCTACCATACCATCAACTTCTTATCTTAAGATAAAAAAAATGTAGGTGCTATTTTATTTGCCGTCACTGACAAATTTAATTAGAGTTTTGAAAACATCGTTCTTTCCCTAGACAAATATAAATGTAAATGAAAACAAAACAATAAAAAACATTTTTTTAAGCTTCCCCAAAGGGATATATTTGTTTTCGCATTTTTGAAACAATAAAAAAAGATACTTTTCTCTCGAAACAACCTAAGGGGACTTCATCCGCTTTTGAAAATGTACGTGGTTCTGCATGATGTAGCCGGATGAGGATGAAGATGGTCTAATAGAGCGATACTTTATGTCTTCGAGATAGGACTTTACTCAATTGTTTTCTTAGCCCAAATAAATAGTAAAAAAACAAAATGTATTCTTCATTTGATTCCAGCGCTAATGTTATTATTATGTCTCCTTGTGGATTTTGTGGTGTGGAAACTTCGTTCAAGCTACCACAATGACTCGCCCCGCGGCAAAACCGATCAGCCTCAATGCGTTCTCAGAGGTTGTGTCGTACAGGCTATTCTTTTCCACTTAAGAAGTCTTCCCTTCATCGCCTCAGACAATTTAAACGGCATAACTAGGGCAATGTATCTTTTTGTCAAGTGTAATATGTTTCTGGTGTCATAGGAGTAAGGTGTTTGCTGAATAGTTCTCGTAGTCAATTTCGTATCTAAAAATGTATATCTTAAATTACGAGCACGATCTAAAGCTCGGTCACCAATCATAACTGGAACAGATTTGTATTTGGAATTAAAATTTGTCTAATTCAGTTAAATTCTGCAGTTTCTTTGCAAACTTTTCATTAAAATTTGAGCTGAGCTATCACTGAAACATCACACACAGAATATTATTATTATAAGTGCTATTCTAGTAAAAATGATCTGAAATGTGCATGCTCTGTTTTTTTTTTGCAGAATTTTAATAGTTCTTTCAATATATATAGTATAGTACATTGTGAAAGACAGCTTATTCCAACTCAAGTCAAATGTATTTTCGAAATTATTTCCTAAATAATTTCATCAAATTTTTTATATTGCTTTTCTTTTAATGATATTTATTTTAATTATCTTTATGTCCTTTTAGTTCAAAAGTACACAGTTTCAGTCGAGAGATTTCCACCATTTCTTCCTTCCGAACGCGGAACTGCTCAGCATAGGATCTTTTTCCTTCCTTCGACATGCTTAAACTGTTCCATCCATCTTTATGCAGATGACGCTGAGTTGTACTAAGCTCGACCTATGGGAATAATCAAGGAACTTGTTTCCCTGATAAACGATGATTTAGCTAAAATACATCACTGGACTCAAGTGAATGGATAGCTGATAAATGCTGTCAAATCAAAAAATATTTCACTGACCCATAGAACATTCGATCTCTTCATTTTACCCGACGTGTGTCTCTCTGATGATAGACTGGACTATGTAGAACCCGCAAAAAATCTTTGGATATATTATAAATCGTAATCTTCCCGGTAACTTCATTCGAACGGCAACAAGGAGCAAACTTGTAAGAACTCGTGTTCTTCCCATTATTGCATATGCAGAGTTTGTGTATTGTAGTCTTGACCCTGTCTCTCAACAAAAACTGAATTTAGCCTTAAATAATGCAGTGCGATACATTCATGGCCTTCGCAAATACGATCATGTATCTGAACAGTACACCATTGCAAGAAACTTCATTTTCTTACACAATATAATAATGACGAAATTATTATCTTTACAAACAATTACAATTTGCTTAATCGCAAAGAACTCTTGCCCTAATTATACTGAGTCATAAATATTTATTTTGCTCTTGTATGTTTTTTGTTTATGCTGGCAAGCTGTGGAATTCCCTTCCAATGCATTTAAGAACAATTTCTAATGCTTATCACTTTAAAAAAATAATTTACTGCTACTTTTCTGACTTCAAATAATTTTGGAAGTAAAAAAAGGAAGAGAAAGAAACTTCTTTATAACTCTCCCATTCTCCTTTAGTCCTTTTCAAATCTATTCAACCCCGGAAATCATATATCTGTTATCATATCATACTGCTTTTATCTTTTTCTATTAAATTTTATCAATTTGATTTTTCTTTCTTTTTTATGTTATTTTATGAGAACATACAGTATAACACTGAATTACTCTTAGCTCTAAAAAAGACATTGTCTTATTGTTCACTGTCTAATAAATAAATTGAATTGAATTGAATATGGCTTTAAGAGGATCATATTCAGACCAGTTTTCTTTGGAGATTTTGATAGTTGTTTCCAGGCCGATTTCGAGAGATTGTTTATCTCTATGCCATTTGCTTCAAAGACCTCTAGATTTTGGTTTATGATAAGAAACCATAATAGTGGTAAATAAACTTAATCTTTGTCCGGAAACTTTTGAAAGGCAGTGTATATATTTGAATATATTTTTATCTGATAAGGTAGCTGTAAATTACAAACTTAATTGATTTTGAACTTTTTAATGGGAAAACTAAATTGATTTTAATCTAAGAAATGAAACTGTCCCTATTTTTGACAGTTTTTTGTCATTAAATTTAAACTACCCTGTCAGATTTAACCAAAAGCTTTTCAGGTGATCTTTATGAATGTAACCAATTTGGATTCGAAAACTTGATTTGTACACACACACACAGACATCTTTCTAAAAACAATGGAATCCAACTACTGAGACCTCAAAACGTGGAGATATGTAAACATTTTGAATTCCGAAAATCGGACCGATTACAGAAAATATCCTGATGGCAAGTCAAAAAAAAAAATGCAATAAATTCAGTAACATTTTATTATAACTATTTGACAAGTATTTCGACGCATTTTCGCGCAGATAACAATTAGGAATAAAAAAGTTTTTTTGCAATAATTAAAATTCATCTGTTCAATGATATTAAAATCAAAAAAGTTACTATAATTTGATAAAAGTACGCGTGACAAGTGCGACACGTTGAACAGCTTCGGGCCCAAAAACTGTCTCGAAATTTCTTAGCTGTATTTGGTGTTAGAATACATTGTGACTCAAACCATAAACCAATATCTCCATTGCTAGCCCTTGTTATAATGCAGATTTCAGCAATGTTACCACCCTCTACTGCTCGGTGTATAGTTGATATTGGAATATCGGCTGTTCTCTCCATATATTCGAATTCCTCCTGGTAGAATATCTCATTTTTCCTGTTACGCACATAGACGGAAAATTCTGAAATATCCTTCACTGAAGTAACGTACCATTTGACGACAACGTGGTCCGTTTTACTAAATTAAAAAAAGACAAAAGTTATCTTGACAAGTTATGTACAACAAATTCTGTTAACGCAGAGCAGATTTCAAAAACATTTCAAAACATTAAAATCAAAAAAAAATTGTATCTCTTCACTGCGTAAAAACAGAATTGGCAAAGAATATATATAAACTATATTGTTAAACTTACACCACTGTGCTTCGAAAACGTACATCTGGTAGAACATCATAGATTTCATCTTTATATTTTGCGTTCTCTTCCGAAGTGCATTGCAAATTTTCATCTGGTACTAAACTCAATTGCTTTTGGGACAAATGAGCTGGAGCAAAACATATGAAGCTCAAATCTTCTTCAGATAAGTTGGTTTTTGCTTGAAAATAGTGTTTAAAAGGTCGGACTGCACAATTGCAATACAAAGGATTTCCTTCAAAATATATCTCCGATCCATTTTTCATAGCCCACAGAAGACTTAGGGGAACCTTATCGATGTCATTTTCACGTAAATCAATTACTTTAAGTTCACTACTCTTTAAAATATCGTCAAAAGGCATTCGATAAATTTGATTGCTTCTAACATTGAGTGATGTTAGGTTTTTGGGTAAATTTGCAAAGTTGCCCTCAGATGATAGATCCGTCAAATTATTATATGATAAATCTAGCACTTGTAAATTAGTAAGGTTTCCCAAAACACCTATTAAAAATTGAAAATAATAACAGTTAATATTTTTTAAAAATTATTGAAATATCTCAACATTTCAAGAGCTTGGTCTGCTGATTACCTTTTCTAACATCATTGATGTGGTTATGTGAAAGATTTAAACTGACCAGTTTTTTGGTGCCAAACGTTATATCATATGTAAGGACTGGCATTTGGTTATAGCTAAGATCCAACTCTCGTAGATTATATGGTATATACTGATTAGACGGAAATGTTTTCTTTGTAACGAAACTTATTCGGTTATAGCTCAAGTTTAGCTGAAAGAAAATTAATTCATAAATCAGTTTATATGTGTCGAGAATTTTAATAGATTAAAGAACCTTTTCCAAACTAAGAAGGTCATCGAGAACTCCATTTGTTTTATTATCAAGTTTGGTAAGATAATTTTTCGACAAATCCAGTGTTCGCAAAGAAGGTAGTCCTCTAAATGCTTCAGTAGGAATATTATTTAATGCATTTGCGGAAATGTTCAACAAAAGCAACTGCAAGAGTCCCTCGAACGCACGCTTACTACGAAAGTATATGTATTTCTGAAACTAATCAATGCTAAGGTAAAATCGCTTAAGTAAACCTTATTTCATTAACACCATTCTTATGCAAGTTCAGATGAAATAAAACTGGCAGCTTCCCAAAGGCGTTCTTCTCTAACTTCGTTATATGATTTTCCTGTAAAATATAACCATTTGATTGGATGAAGATTAAAACTCAAATTGATTGCATTAGTTAATGTACCTCTAAATGCAAATATTGCAATGTGGACATTCCAGCTAAGCTTTGGGTTGGCGGTATAGTTATGTTATTTTTATTGAGTATCAATGTCTGTAAGACCAATAATCCTGTGAAACTATCACCCTCCAGAGTGTCTCCAAGTTCATTTTCTGTTAAGTCTAAATACAACAGAGAGTTCATTACAGGCCAAGTACCGCCTGGCAATGATCGGATTTTATTGTATGCTAGATACAGTTCATTTAACGAAATTGGAATTTGAAAAACTTTTTCTAGTCGATTGTGTTCGAGATGAAGTTGGCGGAGGCTTGTAAGTTTAGCTAAGGCACCACGAACAATAGAAGATAAATTATTGTGACTTAAATTCAAATCCAGGAGTGTTGGCATCGTTCCGAACATTGATGTTTTGACTTCTTCCAAACTATTGTGACTTAGATTTAAATTTCTAAGTGAGAATAACACTTGAAATACACCGTTTGAAATGATGGTGATATTATTATGCGACAAATCGATTGTATGGAGTTCATATAGTTTTGGAAATGTGTTCTTCGGAATACTTTCAATAGTGTTAAAGGAAGCATTCAAAATCTTTAGACCCGTCATATTTTGCAAGGGAATCTGAAATAAGAAAAAAGAGTTTTGAGTACTAAAAGTTGCAAAATAAAATATATTCAGTAGCCGTTAACGCTAGCTTATTTGACTACTTTCTATTAAATTATTACTTATTATTTACCTGCAATAAATTTGTGAGAAAATTGTGGGATAGCTGCAGTTCTGTCGCAAAAGTTGTTTCATCAAAAGTACCTTTGGCGAAGTCTGTCAATGAATTATGAGATAAATCTAAAACCGTTATATTCACGCAATTTTCAAATGCACTGCTTTCGATCTTCTCGATTGCATTGTGAGACACATTTATTTTTGATTGATAAATGTCCTTAAATGATTGTTTTTCAATAATAGTAATGTTATTTTCCGCCAGGTCTAATATCTGTAAGAAGAGGAAACCCATTGATTAAAGCCAAAAATAATGCATATAAATAAATAGGTATTTATGAGAACCGAGTAAAAACTATATAGACAATGTTATTTTAAACAATTGAAATTATATTTATTCAGATACCTACAACTTCGAATCTTTTTTCAGAAATTTTCAAGCCGACAGTAAAATTCTATTTTTTGTTTCAGTTAAAACAGATTTTCAGTTTTAATGAGTTTTCTTCTATTTGAATAAGGTAAAGTTTGAAACTGATTACAAGGGTTGACATAAGCGCAAATTCTGATATTCGGCTTTCTTTCACTTTCACTTGTTTCGCTTGCATCACCACGAAGTATTAATTTTTGCACAATATTTTAAGAATATTGTATCAAAATTTTAAGTCGATTGGAGCAAAATTGACTAAGTTACGAGTATTTTTATACCTGTCGGATGAACGTTTTATACCAGATTTTTTAGTGTTCAAGCGTTTTCAAAGTCGGTGTCCCTCATAACTTCAAAATTACTGCCTCGATACTTTTGAAATTTTGAACACTATTTTTGTACATAATTTACGAGTCAACGCTGGAGAGTTTTTTCAAATTTAGTTATAATTTTTATGTTACAATAACTGACAATAATTTCGCAAAAGAACGCGTTTTTCTCTTTAAAGTGTTGAAAATTTCGAAAAAAAACCCTCCCAGAATTACTTACGGAAAACTAACGAATGAACCTTGATTTTTTTATTTCAGATGATCCAGCACAAAGTTATGAGGGTCACCGCAATTCTACTTTTTCCGGAGACACGTCCAAATAATTTCTGCCATTTCCGTGTTTTTTAATATTTTTTCGTGAAAATTTTATACAATATTCTTCAAATATCATACTTTACTGTACTATTAGTTTTAAAAGATATTTTTACTGTGTCGTCACAAAAAAATCCAAAAACGCTTGTCTCTTTTCGTACGAATTAACCTTACTCCCCCATTTACAATAAATATCAGTGTGGAAAGATTATTTGATAATTCTAAAACCATACTGAATTTTACATAAATATTTAAAATAAAGTTTCAACCTTTTTGATAACTTATGTTTATTTCATCAGCGAACTCATCAATGAGATTTTCGCAACGGTCAGTTGATCATGATTTACATAGTTCACAAGGATAAGATCCCCAACTGGCCTCCTATTTTCAGTCCTGTTTTTATGTCAATGAAAACATTACTGTAAATTAATTGGTCTACACTTTTTGAATCACAAACTCTGACTACAGCTAAGGTTAAGGCAATCCACCGGAAAGGCAGACGACCGGAAATCGGGCAAAGTGGGAAAACCCTGCATCAGTCGCAGTTAGTCTGACTTAGCGAGCGGATTCGAATATTAAGAATTGGCGGAAGATAAATTATTAAAGTTGAAGTAAACCATCATTAAAAAGTATTGAAAAAATCGTCTTTTAACTGGTGAGCGGTGGGAGTTCGATTTTTTTTTTTAATTTTTCAAGGAGAAAATCTTAGTGGCGCCCGAGCAGGGACAGATTTCAAATATATATCGTTAATCTGTGCGATAGTGATGTCTTTTTATACAGTACTATAGATTACTGCGCTCTATTGAGTGGAAGTTGCTGTACCCATGGGAAAACAGTAACCATTTTGATCTGAATGATATCCACCTCTTTTGTCATAACCATGGGAATATGACGAACATCACTAGAAGATAGAAAGGATAAGATTGTGAAGACAATCGTGCCATTAGTAGGTTGCTTGCAATTATAAACGCCTGCGACTAAACAGAAATAGCATGAACCTTCCGAAGCCTGTCTGCTAGTTTAATTTGACCTTTATCCTTTTTAAGATTTCGAAGTAATAATCAAAAAGTATTAAAACTCAAACCAATAAGAAATGATGCAAATGTGAGTGAAGTTAAGTGAAGAAAAAAACAATAGAACAAATTGGAGAAGAAAAGAATTTTAATAATAATCCTTGCTGTTGGGCCATCAGAGCCATCTTGATTTTTCCATGATCTGATCTCGTTTACCGTAACGCGTTCCGCCGAGTCGATTGAATTGGAATAAGTCACAGAAAGCCAAATTAGGTGAATTCGGTGATGGTTGGATGGTATACGTTCCGTTTTTAGTCAAATGGTCACGAATAACAATGGTCCCCTTTTTATTGCACAAAAAATTCAATACCAGCCTTGCAGCGACAAGTCTGAGGCCCAAATTACTGACCAAAATGCCTTGAGTGGATCCAAAAGCGATCTCCAACTCCTCTTCCAGCTCTCTTATAGTCAATTTTGCGGCCAATGGTGACTTAGCTACAATTTATATGTAGTTGTTGTTGTTGTTGTGGCCAGGGGTACACCCCGGACTTCTTTATAAAGCTTAATACAAGCTAATCACTTAAAACTAAAATACAAAACTTACAAAACTTAGAAGAAATAGGGGCTAGACGGGAGCAAAGGAAGTGTTGCTTGGGGTTAATAGGAGACTTTTTAAAGAAGATTTAGTGAAGTGGAAGTCAAGAGACCTATTTGCTGTGTGGAGCATTCTGGACATTGGAATGAAATAACCATAGTTTGTACGGTGAGTGGAGAGACTAAAGAGGGGCACCTAGCTGAGGTTATAGAGGTAGGTTTGGAGAAGAATCATCTGTAGGAGGGAGTAGGAATCGATCGCATCATAGAGAAGTTGGTGAATAAATAAGTTTATCAGTTTAAGCATGTTCTCATAGGGGGGAAGTTGTAATTATCAGTCCATTGGAGACCTTGAAGTGCAAAACGTGTAAACCTACGTTGGCGTGATTCGGCTCTAAGGGAATGGGAAACGTAAAAGAAGGACCAGACTTGACAGGCATATTCGAGGATTGGTCTAACATATGTTATATAAATCGTGTTTGTAACACACGGGTTGGAAAATTCTTTTGACCATTTTTTAATAAAGTCAAGGGTAGACTTAGCGAATCAGATAAAATTATACTTCTCGTATTGAAATATTATAGCTTTGAAGAAACCACAAAAAAATTGATTACATAATGTCATATTTTGATACAACTTTTCAATATGATATTCACTTTACTATGAATTGTCAGGTGCTGGAAAACTGACACTACTTGTTTCAATTCAAAGTGGAATAGAAATTTCTTATGCACACGTCTATAAGCCCGTGAAAATTGTGATGAACAATAACAACAAAAATGAAAGCATGTCTTAAAACTTATCTAATAATTTCAAGAACAACTTCAAGCTCCAATTTATCCTCGAATAGCTTTGAATTTGTTTGATTTTTTCGCTTGGCTATATAATTGTTTTCTTCACTAACATCAATTATTAGTAATATTCAGCAGATAATATCACTTACTTTTTTCTTTACAAAAGATATTTCTAAAATATAACATTTAAAACAAGTACAACATTTCGTATGATTTGGTACATACCTCAACATAATTAAGCTGTGAAAACATTTGAAACTCAATCTTTCTTAGGAAATTTCTAGCTAAATCAATTGTTCCAATGCGGGTAATTGATCCAAAAGTTCCTCTTCCAATCTCCGTTATGTTATTATCGTTTAAGTACAACCGTCTGTTAAAGGTTCATAAAATTGAATTCACGATAGTTATAAGAATTTATTATTTAACAACCTTAAAAACCGCATTCCTCTAAAAGTATTTGCATCTAATCGTTGAATCTGGTTAAATGAAAGATTTAAGACCTTCAGGACGGAGTTCCTTGCAAAAGTACCACTAAGAAAAATTTTTACTTGTTTTTAGTAAAATTATATATATATTTTGTGAAGGTAAGTGGATTACCGTGGTAGCTCAGTAATATCATTATTTGATACATTACACCAACCAAGCTTCGTTAAGTCAGCTATATGATGCGATTCCAATTTTTTGATACTGTTGAAGCTTATATCTAAACTTTCAACATCTCTTAAGTTTTTAAACTGATTCTTTTTCAAAACTTCTATTTGATTTCCATGTAAGTCCAGAGTTTTAAGTTTTCTAAGTGGCTTCATTGGAAAAACAATATCATTGTAATTTTAAAAGATAACCAGATATTTATATTGTTATTTACCTGAAAAGATTCAATTGGAATGTCCTTTAATTTTCCGTTTATGATACGAACAACTTCTAAGTGGTTAGCAACTTGTCTTCCAAAGAATATGTCCTTATTTAATGTTTCAATATTATGTCCATCAATATTCAAATATTTTAGTTTGCTGAGATATTCAAACGCTTCCGATGGGAATCTTTCTATTTTACTGTCAATAATGTGGAGCTCTTCTAAAGTTTTATTAACTCCGTGAAAAGTATATTCATCAATCACTTTCAACGGTATGTTGTTTATCGTTAATTTTCTTACATTTACTTTAGAAAATATTGGACCATACAATCGAGCTGAAAATAATAAATCTTCATTGTTGAATTTGGCGTAGGTCGATAGAACTGCAGATTGTGTTTTAAAACAAGTATATTTTTTTTAAATGAACGAGATTATAAAGTGAGGCGGGTCAAATCGTTGAATGACTAAATAAAAAACCTTGTAGGCCATAAGACTGTTTGTAAAATGCAGTTGATGGAAAACTTCATAATTTACACCCGATGGCTTGGATTTTTTACCATTTCTTGCACTGTGCGATGCCATTGAATAAAAAATTTAAAGTAGCAATAAGTCTGTGAAATGTCTTGGTCACAGTGGCTACCAAACACTATAAAAAAAAATTGATTCATGACCGTTTTAAATTGAATACTACGGCAGTTACAAAAAAGTCAAACTCTTAACGTGTTAAACACAAAACAGATTCATCGCGTGTACTTACAGATTCTTTGAAGAAAGTTACAAAAACGCAAACAGTCACGCACGTTCATAAAAAAAAAAAACAATTACAAACCTACCAATGTTTCCCTTATATATAGTGAGATCAGCAATTAGAGTGCTCAGATATCCCAAATTTTGAAGAGCTACGGACAATGTGGCCAAATTTATATTTTCACATCTTATGAATAGTCCATCATCAGAACCCTTTTCGCAAGTGCATGGATAGATTAACTGAGTTCTGAAAATATAAATAATACAGTGAAACGTGAAAGCAAATAGTCCATTGTTATTACTTCTCTGGGCATTGATACTTTGGTTCTTCATGATAAACAGCAACACAATTCTTCACCAATGCTAACAATAGGCTACTTAAAATAAGGTAATTAAATAATTTCCAGCGAGCCATTCTTTTCATCAAGAAATGACTACACAGAAGCCAAAGAACTCAGTACGGTAATGACGTAAACAATGACTAATGACTGGTCTAATTCCGGTTAAATGTTTAATTAAAAGTATGCACTTATATATTTAACATTTCGAGTTCGCAACTGAACTCTTTTGTTCGATAATGAAACTATATATCTGTATTACAAGATATTGTAAAATTGACTTAATATATTTTTTCCATAATATTATACGATGAGGAACAAAATAAAAACAAAAATCACTTGCTGCTTAAGGTATAATTATTATGGAACTTAGTTTAGAAAAAATATTGCTTCGTTATTTTTTTTTTTTTTTTATCGAAACGTCACCTTGTTTTGCACTACAAAGAAAGCGAAAGTACATTGCTCATGGGGGAGGGGAAAACAGGTCTATGAACTGTATACAAACACGAGTCTGAATTCAAATTGATTCAACCACTATTCGATTGCGATATGTGCCCGTAGTTGACTTCAAACTAATCTTTAGTTTGAATATTTTGCTGGTTCCTCAATCTGAACTCAACTTGAGCGCAACCTTTCCACTTGTTTAGAAGCACAGGTAGAAATCTCAATATAGTTCCAACTCAATAGCAATCCATCTTACAAACGTGGTTAAAACATTTGGTTTGATTATCAGTCTGATGTCACCATCATCCATTTATTCTTGAATTTGATTTTCAGTGGTATAGTACGATTCCACTAAATTTGAATGCAGCGGAGCAGTGTTAGTTCTGTTCGTCTTTATCTCACTTTTTTATTTTGTTTAGTTAAATACAAATATTAAATACACGTGTTTTTTATAATATTTTTTTATACGGTTGAACGAAGAGCTCAACAGCTCTTCTACAACCAAAAATAAAAGAAAGATTACTAAAAAAAAATGACAAAAAGTACTCAAGAGACATAAATTGAAATGAAATTTCCCGCCAACCATACGAAGGATTGATGATCCTTATGTAAAGTTATGTCAGGTGTGATAAGATGCCTTAAATATTATTCATATATATTCTTTAATCGTGCACAGTTGGATTTAGTCATCCATTTTGTGGTTTCGAAAATGAATTTGAGAAAAAATGTAATCACAAAGTGCAATCGGAGCATTACATCTTTTCCGTCATCTGCATTCGTCTCTTTCTTTTTAAGGTTCCGTACTTCAAAAAAAAACCTGACCATCATAAGATCATTTTGTTGTCCGTCTGTGATATAATTTTTTTAGAATTAGTAACAAGCAAATTATTATCAAATATTAAGTTAAAGTTGGAAAACAAAATAAATTTTATTTTTCTGCTAACAGCGCTCGCCAGTAGACAAGAGAGTATTAATTCGTTATAGTTAGTTAGACTAAAGAATTTTTGGTAAGTAGATTAAGTGTTAAAATTTGAATTAATAAAAAATGTGTTGAAAATGAAGAAAATGGAAATAGATTGCGAGAGCTTCTTCAGAACCGAAAAGCGAATGATAATTTTAAATTATATATTAATATGAAACACTTGTTATGATGTTTTCGCATAGATTTCAGGGGAAAATCTACGTCACGGGCTCGTACTGCGACTTCCGTTTTTTGGTTTTATTTGACACTTTCATTTTTGATTTCAGATTAGTCAGTATAAATTGATTGTAATTTAAAAAAACTGCAGCAAAATATTTATCTCGTAATATAAATAAATATTTTTTTTAAATGCAATGAAGCCTATTATTTTAATTTAATCCACAAAAGAGTCACCTTTTTTGTGTTGACGAACTTTATGAAATTTATGACATAGATTTAGAACAAATTTTTTTTTTTTAGTTTTTACGGGTTTTCCTACATGACCCGACTATAACAAGCTAGTTTCGGGCACATTCCTCCCTTATCATTTCCACCCGCGTTTTGCGTTTACTTAATACCTTGAACGCACAAAATTAAAAAGGTTAATTCTCGAAGTATGAGTATAAACGCGAAGTCATCGGCAAAAGCTTTTAGCCTGTCTGCTGCAAAAGGAAGACTGAAAATTGAGCTTATATAAATTAAGAACCATAACGGGCCAAAGACAGATCCTTGTATGTTAAAAAGGCAGTGTTTATCAGCGACGACTCGATCGCAATGTCCCCATCCACCATAAAGCCTTTGGTTTTTTCAAAGAAGATTCCGGCACAAGTTTTCCTGACACTGTGGGCATTCTCTGTGGAAAGGTTTACTCCAAAACCAAATTTATTTTCGTTAAAGGTTAATTTTATTAAGAGAGCTCAAATCTCTACATAAAATAGTTTTTAGAAAAATTTGATGTACAATCAAAATAACGCGGGCATTTTGGAATGTTCGATATGTTGGAGACAATTTTCGATGACTCGGCTACACATTTCGGCCGAAACGCGTTCACAAACTAAATTCAAAGTTGTCAAGTGCCTATTGGAAAACCCGCTCTAGTGGTTTTGTAATAGTTCTTCGTTTTCCCGATTTATAATGCAGCTAACTAATTTTAATTCTTTTTCATTATTCCCTTGTGCGCTTTAAACTCTATTGAAGCACTAGTAATATCAATGTGGACTTGTGAACATAGCACATCATTAATTGAAACCATTTAATGGTAGTTGTGCACCGTTTGACAGTTACTCACCAAAGTTTCAACCATTTTGGACATGCAGATTTTAGTTGACAGTCGTTTGAGTGAGTCCATGTGAGAGTTTGTGTGAAAATAAAAAAACGTATCGAGTTGTCATTAAATTTTTGTTTTTGAAAGGCAATACGCATACAGAACAGACAGTTTTTCTTCGTGAGGTAAAGCCTTTTAATCTCCGGCTGTGGTTCTACCCTAGATGCACTATCATGGCCCTAAATCGTTCCAAGTATGAGATGGTTTGACAACATAATCTAATTAAGTTGAAAGTTTTTTTTTAAATAAAGAAATACACACGAATAAGCCTGCTGCCCGATTTTTTTTATTGAATAAGGATGAAGATTCCTCAGAAACAGTTTTTTTCAGGTCTGTGAAGCGAAAGCAACGTTGCCGAGCGGAACGATTGTGTCATTTTAGCGCTTTTTCATTAAAATAGCAATGTGGCATTAAAAGACTTTAAATGGCACTATTTCACATTGTGTTTGGTATGGTGAAATAAAATGCTTCGAAAATGTTTAAAACTTGCATTCAGCAATAAAAAATACCATATCAGCGAAGTAGAAATGACACACAGCATGCACCCATTGGCGGGAACTTCTCATTTGTCAAGTTATTTTGTATTGTAGTTTGTACCTCGCCACCCGATCAGAGGATCGAAAGGCATGCTTATGAACGATGTGGACACACACAAAAAACAAACGTCATGGAAATGAAAGTAATTTTGACTGATAGAGGAATAGTAGAACTGAAACGAACCATTTGCTATTTAGCAACGACAGGAATGCTTCTTGCATCTGCTGCAACAAACAACAAATAAGAGAATGGATGTAATCCTGAAGGCACCATAATTTAGGCACGTATAGTTCATGAGTACCAGCACCCGAAAAATGCATATAATATTTCACGTTCACCAGAAGAGGTCAATTATCACGGCAATTATCAAATGAGAATTTATCTCGTAATTGGTATGGTTTGGAAACGGTTTCGTTTCATTCATTCCAAGGCAGAAAGTCATCTTAAGATGAGTTTTAATGGATTTTCCGATTTTCAACCTTTTCCTTTCAAACTCACAAAAAATCTACCTGTTTCACCCAACATACTTTTCAATACCATGCCCGTGTGGCCAGACACTTTGAATGCGAAACTATGTTTTATGAGCATTTTGCTTTCCGGTTCAGTAGGATGGCATCAGTTCCCCACAAAGAGGATGATTTTAAGGAGCACCAACATTTTTGTTGGTAAAAAGAGCGGAAGGTTCATCAACCTGTTTTTTTTTCTCATGTCGATATGTCTCAATAAGGGGTAAGGCCTGCTCGGTTTTCACATCTTTAAGATTGGCATTGGCATTTCTTTTTATTTTATAGTTGCTTAGGTATGTAGATAGATTGAGGTAGTTTTTATGGTTTATTTTCTGATAAGTTTAAAATTCTTAACAAAATCGTTGTCTTACTCATCTTTATTAATTATGAAATAAACTTTCACAAGAACTTATAAGAAAATTGGAACTTGAAACTGAATCAAAAAATATCTGTTATTTTACCACATTTCAATTCAATTCATTTGCAAGAGAGATATATTTGCTCAATGATTCAATATTTGCAAAGGATTGAACTAAATTTTGGGTAGAATAAGTAAAACTAAGAACATGATTGACGAACCGTTGTTTATAAATATCTCCAAACTTATTATTAAAACCCATACTAAAAATCTTCAGTCTCATAAATATTCCATAATAATATCATACTCCTTAAAGTTTATACAACAAAGTTTTAAAATTCTTACAAAAATGCTGCTTATTTCTTCTGTTTCTTAATAATATATAAGTAAATAATTATTCTTGGGTTTAATTAATTACAAGGCTCTTATCTTTTATTTATTTATTTATATTTGTTATGTTCATTTTTTAAGTTTTTATACCAAAGTGCAATTAAAATTAAATTGAAAAAGTGTTTTTTCTATCGAAATTTCCCGACGCTACGGGGAAATTTAATGTTTTTTTTTAAGGGAAACTAGCAAGAATTTCTTTGACACAAGGAAATCTTTCAGACACTATTGGTTTTCCTGGTATTATACAATTTTTGCAGTCGCTTCAAGTGAGTTCCAGAGAAAAGTAACCGTAGAGGAACCGTATCACTGTTTAAAAACGAAAACAAGGCCATATAGTTAGCCAAAGATAGTGCAGGGTAGCCAGTCGCTACCGTTCGCTACGCAAGGAAATCTATCAAACACCATTTGTTTCACTGATCAACATGACATCATATTTTCAGTCGCTACTAATGTAGCGCATTAGCATTAGTACAGTTAGTGCTTAGACGTACTACTGCTCCGTTATGGGGAAATTTCTCGCGAAAAATGTACTGAGATGAAAGTTCTTCGTGTAGCAAAGATAAATGGTCGCTGCGGGGACTCGAGTACAAATGCTGTTTGACAGTTTTCCTAGCGTTACGAAGAAATCTTCGCTTCCCTTCAAATATACTAAATTTCCCCATTTCTCTAAGCGCACAGCGTGATCTCTGTAAAATTTTTTTTTTCGAATTTGAGCTACGGCCTGCTTGAAAAGACCTTCTATCATTGCGCTTCAAACAAAGTTACAATATTTTTTAACTATTAGGTCTCTAGTAAATGTCTTCATTTTATTCACTTCATTTGTTTTCAACTTTGTTCCATTAACTGCCAGATTGCTTATAACTAGAATATCTATTAAATATTGTCTTGAGCTCTCCCTTCGCACCTATCTGGTAGGCCGGACAACATTTACAGGTGAATTTGCAATAAGCAACACTCAAGATGGTCTTAAGATCTCTAGAAGCCATAAATTATGTATTGTATATGAATGCGACTTCAACGAACGATCACCAATGCAACCGTTAGTGATTTCGCAGAAATAAAAAAGGGTAGAAACTCTTAACAGTTTAATGTTTGATAAGTTTGCACAATTATAATATAGTCTTTTGTTGGGCTTTCGCAAACGGAAGAAAATGTCCCATTATTAGAACATTTTCAAAAATAACGTTAAAGGCAACCATTTTTCTGCAAACAAATGAAATCAAATAAAATTCAACCGGCACAATGCTTTTACAACAGTTTAAAAAAAATGCCAATCCAAAACAGATGTGAGGTGTTATTACATCAAAGTGATCAAAGTAGAGAGTAGCTGTGCTCTGATATTTACGATAAAAAGCCGACAGCACGTACGATTTCACGGTATTACGCCAGGAATCGACCCTCAGTTATAAAATTTCGGAGCAAACTTGAAAAAAGTGAAAGAAGTGAATGCAAAATTTCCGGAGTAGATTTGAGAAGCAAAAGAAAATCTTTACTTTTCAGGAAAATTTCTTAAGTAAACGTTTATTTAAGTAAAATAGTAACCATACATATTAATTTTCGTTTAATTTTTAAATATCTACTTTAGTTAAATAAATATATACATATGAACACAAATGAAAAATAAATCACAGGTTTAATATTTATTTAAAATTTTAACATTGGAATATACGTACACATACTTATAAATAAGATTTATTTTATTTAAGCAAGAAAACATAAATAATAGGCAAAATGTTATAATAAATTAAAAATTCCATTTTATGTACACATGTAGATACATACATAGGAATGTATAACACTAAAAACTGTTTAAA